>JBBVQN010000010.1:600000-1125978 GCA_038993655.1 Talaromyces verruculosus | reverse complement strand
ATATTAATAATCTAATAATTATAATAATTTAATAATATATTAATCTATAAAAAAAATTCTTTAAAAAATATTTTAATAATATATTTATTTCCCCAACGAACGGGCGGACACCTACGCGGTGTTGGGGATCAGTACTTGCAGTTGAGAATTGCCAACTGCTGAGGAAGCTAAGGTCTGCCTAAAATCAAGCTCACAACCTGATTCCACAAATACAAAGGAACCTGCAGGAGGAGGGAAGAAAGAAATGTATCACTATTTTATAGATCCCTTATTATACTTGCAGTCCTTTATTATACTTGAATATATACTAGTCAAGTCCTTTATAATACTTGTAGTCCTTTATTATACTTATAACCTATAATCACATACTCTAGAGCTTCTATAACCTCAATCCTAGCCCATACTCACTATTATATATATACAAATTGCTAGTAACTCCAAATAGGAGATATAGAAAAAAAAAACGGCCGGAACACGAGTTTCGGCACTTTTTGAAAAACAACGCTTTTTACACGTTCTAGAGAGCCTTATAGGCTTCAGAAACCCCTATGGAGACACTACAGGGACCCCCAGAGGGGCCTGGAGTCCCTAGTTCAACAGGGGCTGGGACGGGGGGCCTTAGCAGCCACCCGTCCCAAACGCCAGGAAATGGGGCCCCAGAGGCACCCCTAAGGTTCCAAAGACTGAGTGGCGGTCAAGACCGCCCAGCAGGCTCGGATGAATAGCTAGAGAGAGGCCTTGAGACGGCACTACAGGCCTAAATGACGCCCTAAGCCACTGGAGCAATCCCTGGAGAGCAGCTGGTCTTGGGACTCGCTGAGGCTGTACAGGGACTGGACGGGGCTATTAATAGTGTCGCTAACCCCAATTTTATAGGGGGCAGCTGCTAAAAATGCACGCGGCAGGACTCAAGCAGCGCAAGCATCTATATGGTGGTCTTAGAGCCTCTAAAGGACTATATTATAGGGGCTATAGTGCCTATTGAAGCCTAACTAGCTAAGGATAAGGATGTGCTTAAGGCCTATATAGGCCTTATGCAGGCTTGTATTACAAGGATTGACCTCTTAGAGAAGACTATATAGGTGCTGCAGCCTATAGTAAACCTAGTATCTAGTACTTCCCCACTGTATGATATTGGGGTAAGTAGCTCACCACCAAGCCCTATTCCTAGAAAAGGACTAGTATCTGCTTAAAATAAATAAGCTTCTATAGCTAGTGACCTAGCGCTTAGTCTAATTAGATGTTATAGCCTACCCTAATATTAAAGTATAAGAAACTACTAAAACCATGCCTTACTAGTGCTAGAGAGCACCTAAGGCATAGCTCTAACTGCTCAACCTATATAGGTGGCTCTAACTACTAAATCCTTACTACTAGCCCTACCCCTACCCTTAAAGCCAGCCCCTAAGAGCTAGATAACAACTGCTGGAGATGCCCAACAGGCTAATATTAAAGAATAAAAAATAGTGTAGTATAGGAGGCAGAAAGTAGGGCCTATAGTACTTAATAAGCCTGGATAACTGCTAGCAAAGCTTGTGAATATCTAGAGCAAGGAGGAAAGACATTTAATTTTTAAATACTAAGCACCCACTATCATAATGAGGTATAATACCTAGGATATCTAGCTGGCACTTAACTGAGTATTTATAGATGTTGGATTGCTAGATTTTATATAGGTGGTTAATGTTGGATATACAGCCTTAAAGCACTTGATAGTGTTTCTTAAGGAAGAAGCTCTTAGTAGCTTAGTAATACTAGCCTATAATGATATGCTTATAGCTACTATATAAGAGGTTAATATAGTAGTTATCTTAATGGAGGTTAGTAAGCAGTAGTAATAAATTAAGGTCTATAGAGTCCTTATAAGGTATTATATGAATAGCAGCTATAACCTAGAGATAGCTTAGGAAGAAATTAAATATAAGATATTATATAAGTTTAAATGGGACTTTACCTAGTTTAAAAGCCCTAGAAATATAAGGGCTGGAGGGCACTTATTTGCTATTATAGTGGTAATAATTAACTCAAAGAAGGAGGCTTAAAGGATACTAAAAAGGTATTTATAATTTAGGGGCTATCACTATACTACAGAGACCTACTAGGATACTAGCCTAGAGAATATCTGTATATATTGCTACAGAATTAGGCACTTTAATTATCTAAAATACAGAAATAGCCCACTAAGATATATAATCTGTATTAGGGACTATAAGGCCTTGAGCTATAGATACAATATTATAAGCTATAGTATTAGGATAGGTAAGCCCTACTAATATAGCTAGGTTAGATATACTAATTGTAATAGGCTTTATAAGGCTATATTACCTAAGTATTCTAAAGTTAGGTAAGTGAGAAAGTAGGCTATCTAGTAGGTAAAGAATTAGAAGCTCTAGTACTTTATCCTATTAAATAAAACCCTTGTAGTAATCTCTCTAAGGCCCTTATTAATCCTAGAGGTTATAGGCCCTCTAGGCATAGATAGGATAGTTATAAGGGCTTTTAATAATACAGATATATTTATAAGCCTAGAATTATATTAATACTTTAATATAATTATACCTAGGCTAATACTATTATATATATAGCGCTAGAGGCAGCTCTTGAGATAGAAGCAGTAATAGTATGCCTTCAGAAGCCTCTTAATGGTAATAGTGAGATTAGCTATTTAGGGTTCTTATTCTACTAGCTAGAGGGCTTCTGGAAGTATGCCTAGGTGATGACTATAGTAAGGAAAGATATAGTAAATAAAGTGATTATTAAGGCCTAGATAGACCTTATAAACTACCTCTATTTTATAGTAGTGGATATAGTAGAGCATGGTAGGTGTATTAAGGTAGTAAATTATTATGATAATATGCTAGAGCCTAGATATATATATATAGAATTTTTTTAGTATACCTAGAGGGCTCTTATAGATGTTAATTAAGACTTAATCTTTAGGGGATAGTGCCTAATTCTTAGGGATTTTAATGCTTATAGCTCTATATAGAATAGCTTTAATGAGTAGAGGAAGGATATGGAGCTCTTAGAAAGATTTATTAAGAAATATAACCTATTTATTAATAATAAACTAGACATGCTTATAAGGCTTTAGAAAATAGATAGCTCTAGGAATAGGATTAGAGGTAAGAAGATATCTAGCACTTTAATTATTAATCTTATAATTAGTAATTAAGCACTAGGACCCCTAGAGAGCTGGGTAGTAGATAAGGAAAATGCTACAGTATTTAACTATATTATTATATAGGCTTCATAGAAGTCCTTGGAGAAGGAGGATAAGCCTAGAGAAATAATAATAATAGGATAGCAGATAGACTCTTTATTAGAAGATAAGGAGGCTTTTAGTATTATTAAGTGCATCTAGAAAGGCCTCTAGGGTATTAGATCACCCTTAATAGATAGGTGCTTATTATTAGATATAAAAAATAAGACAGATTAAATAGAGAGGATCTTTATAAATATGCTTAATAAGTATGCTAAATATATTAAGCTATATATATGCTCTAAGCGCTGATAAGGACCCCAGATAGTGGAGGCCTGGAGTGTGTATTCTAAGGCCTATAGAGCATATTAAGTAGGTAATAATAGTGAGAGAGATCTCTAAGAGGCCTAGAGAACCTATTATATCATAATAAAATATACTAAGAGAGAATACTAGAAGATTTTTCTATAAGGGATTGATAAAGGCTTATTTCTAGAGTAAAAAAGGTGCTAAGCAGTCCTATACTATACTAAATCAATCTTTAATAGCATTATTCCAGCCCTAATTAACCTAATAACTAAGGATATAATAGCAGCTATATTTAAAGAAAAGAAGACTATCTTTAAAGGTTAAGCTTTTTCTTAGATATTAGAGCAGACTCTTAGAGAAGATATCTAATAGATAGAACTCTTAAAGCCTAGATATACTTATAAACTAGCTATAGTAATAATAGTTAGCAAGGCCCTACTTAGCTAAGAGGTAGAAAAGGCCCTAAATATAAATAGATTTAATTTTAAAGCTATCTAGCTTTTTTAGTACTTAGATTAAGTTTATATTATAGCTTTAATAAGATAGTGCCTTAAACTCAGAATATATTTTATAGTGTAGAAAAGTACTAAAAGAATTCTTCTCTAGAAGCTAGGGAAATCTTTATATATACTAGTAAAAGCCTATAGGATTATTAGCCTATTAAATTGTCTAGGTAAGGTAGCAGAGAAGCTAGTAGCAGATCTTATTACTAATTTTATAGAGATTTAGAGGCTCTTTTATAAGGGCTAATTTAATAGGTATTACTAGTAAAGCATAGTGGATACTATAATATATCTTATAGATAAGATTAAGCAGACTTAGGGTGAAGGTAAGCTTAAAGCATGCTTATTTATAGATATTATAGGGGCTTTTAACTATATAGTTAGGTAGAAGCTTATAAGGGGTCTCTAGAGTATAGAAATAGATAGAGATTTTATATGCTAGATAGACTTCTTTTTATTCAACCAGCAGGCCTTATTAATTATTAATAGCTATACTAGAGATAAGATCTTTATAAGCTTAGGCCTACCTTAGAGCTCATTAATATCATTAGTCCTCTTTATGCTATATATCTAGCTACTAATAGCTGCTATTAAGACAATAGTTCTAGATATATAAAGAATATCTTTTATAAATGATTAAAGGCTTATTACAGCAGCTAGATTAATTAAGGAGGCTTATAAGACCTTATAATAGGCTACTAAGATGGCAATTAAATAAGAGATAAAGAATAGTATTTAATTTAACTATAGTAAGACAGAGACAGCCTTCTTTATAAAGTAGTAAGATAGATGCTATAAACACAAGATATAAGGGGCTAAAATTATAATAAAAGACATAAAAGCTAGTATATAATATAAAATTATATACTAGTTAAGTATAGTTCTAGACAGGCAGTTAACCCTATAAAGCTATTATATTATAAGTATATAAAAGGCTTAAGACACTGAGATAAGGCTTTATAAGCTTTATAAAACTAATAGCCTGACCTTAAAGCTTATATAAAAGCTAGAAAAAGCTATTATATAGATATAAGCTCTATAGAGGGCTGAATTATAGTAGCAAGGCTAAAAAATATAAGCTTAAAACTTATAATGCCTAATTAATATCTAAACTAGGGCTATTACTAGTATATTTCCTAAGACCCTAGTGAGTATCCTAGTTTATAAGGTAGCCCTAGAGCCAGCTAACATCTTATTAGATACTAGAAAGGCTAAATATATAACTAAACTGCTAATACTACTAAAGATACATCCTATAGTGTAACTATTTCTAATAATTCTTAGGCATAGTAATACCTATATTCAACCCTATAAGCAACTATTAGATAATTAAGAATAAGCCTAAATCAAGGGCAAGCCCCTTAAGCAGATAAGCTAAAGGCTGGCTAGATATTTAATTAAATATCTAACCAAGGATCTATTAGGTGGAATTAAGAAAATATTATAATATGTACCAGCAGCATTCCTAAAGACTATCTAGATTCTGAGCACTAAGAAGGTATTAAAAAAAGTAATAGAAAAGTATTTAAAAATCACTCTATAGTTAGATAGCTCTAGACAGGATAATGAGTATATTAGAGTTAAAATAATATTATAAAGGAGGCTAGAGGCATTATAAAAATATCTAAAAGTACTTATAGATATAGATTATAAGATTTTTAATACAAAGCTGGTAAGTATAACTGCAATATTAAAATAGATACTAGATAGAGATCTTAAAGGCCTTATTTATATTTTTTTAAATATCTAAGCCACTATTAACCATCTTTAATTGATAGAACCAGGGCTAGATTAGACTCTAGCACTTAAAGCTTATAAAGCTATTTCCCAGCTTGCTTTTAACAATTATCTAGTAATAATACAATAGGTTTTAAATCATAATAAAGTGAAAAGAAATAAATAGATAGACTAGGCTGCTAAGCAAGTTTCTATAAGGCCTACAGAACCTGATTTTAAAGGTTTATTATTAGCTTATATTAAGCAGGCCTATATTAAAGCAAGAAGAAAAGCAGTAGAAGAATAAATATAAAAGAATACTATATAAGGAGCTTACTAGTGTGGTAAAATCTATAAAATACTAAGAGAATAGGGATTAGATAGAATTATTATAAAAATATTAAAATATCTAGCAAGCTATTATTATTAGTTAAAAACTAGATATATGTCTATAGGTGTGTATTATTACTAGATTAAAGTCTAGAACTCTTTAGAATATAGGGCTTGTGGAGGGCTATAGGAGATAGTCTTCTATATTTTATTTAAGTATTAGGAGCGCTATAGGGCTTAGAAAGTATTATATAAGGGCCTAGTTAAGGCTAGAGTCTTATTGCTTATAGTAGTAGAGGATACCCTAAAGGCATGCCTTTTTAGTGAGTTTAAGGCTATTAAGGTGCTATTCCAATTTGTGAATAATATTGATTTTTTTTAGGATAAAGAATAAGCTACTAAGGAAGCCAAGCTTAGTGACTACTAGGGCTAGGAAACCCTATAAAAGGATATGTCTAGGGATAGATAGGGGAAGGGGTATACCTATAATAAAGTCTAATATATATAATTAAGCTCTATAGAGCATGTTTATATATTTTATGAATTATAAGGGACCCTTATAGGTATGGTAATCTATAAGCAAGCCTAAAGGTCCCTGGTGAAGGCACTAGATGGGGGCGAGATAGAGCCTGGATTTATGTTATGCCCAAGACTGTTAGGGGCTGGAGCCCTGGAGCCCTAGGGGCCCTAGGGGCCAGCCATGGCTACCTATGAGTCTGTCATAACCTGTAGCGTTGCATATGGACTATAAACTTGAATAATAATAATAATAGGAGATATAATCCTATATATACACACTTATAGTTAGCAAAGCCTATAAACTACAGATTTAGCATAAAATAATATTCAAATAGAATACATATCAATATTCAATATGACTTATAATATTAAGGATTTATTAATAGGAGAATATAGTAAGAAGATTCTAAACATATACTTCTAAAAGATAAGAAGATTTATTGATTAAAAAACTATAGTTTTATTATATAAAAAACATCACTATACTCTTATATATTAAAGTTAACAAACTATACAAGACTATACACACAGTTAATATAAGCCCTAGAATTAGATTATTAATAATAAGAACTAGCTTCAGGCCTTATAATATAACTAGCTTATAAAGCCTTAAAGGCCTTATATTATAAAGATTTATAATATAGCAGGCTTGCAAGGTCTTACTCCTATTAAAGCTTTATAGGCCTTATATCCTCGCCTATAAGGCTTATAAGACCTTATGCCTAGCAATATAAGAGCTATACATATATACACTTAGAAAATATTATACACAAGGATTAACAGCCTAAGGCATCATTTTTATACTGTATAGGGAAGTCAGATTTAGATTTAGATTCTCATAATATTAAGATTTTTATTATTTATATATTTACTTCTATTCTTAGCTTAGTACAAGGGCTTTACCCCCCTTACTAGCTAGATGTGGCAGGCTTATATCCTTTTATACGTGCCTACGGGTAGGCACACCTGGGATAGCGGCTTTTAGAATTAGCTAGCTACAGCCAGAATCAAGTCTAACTAACTAACTAGCTAATATATTTATTAATATATATTGTTTCAATCTAATATAATTCATAGATAAATTAGTTATATAAATAAACTAGCTATTTATATTTTTTATATAAAAAAGCTATTTATAATATCTTAATATTTTTATGAATTAATATATAAACTATATCTTTAAATTTAAATATATATTATAATATAGATTAGTTAGTTAGTTAGACTTGATTCTGGCTGTAGCTGGCTAAGTTCTAGAAGCCACTATCCCAGGTGTGCCTGAGCTGGCAGGCACCAATACAAAAATGGCTCAATCACAGGGGTATGCCATAGAGCAAGCTATAGAGAATATAATAAATAGTATATATAAAATAAATAATAAATATAAAACAATCAAATATATTAAATAAATAAATAAAATAATCAATTAATGCAAACTTATACACCCTAATAAATATATCAAATCCTTAGCTTCTTTCACTTATATTATTCTTATATTTACTAACTACACTATATAAATACCTTTATATTCTTAAGATTGCACCTATACATACTCAATCCTATAAATTAATCACATATATATATATATATCTATTTATCCCTAGTATATAAGAGCTTATTTAATTATATATCTTTTATATCTCTAGGCTTACTTTATATATTCTTATTAACTAGCTTATTCTCTAATATTGATTCTTAGCTTATATTAATATAATTATTAATTCTTATTAGCAGGTCAGTAAATCTAGTATTTATATTATCTATTTATATAACTATACTTTTTCTTAAGCTAATACTCTTTTTATTTTTTAATACTTTATATATATCTATTACTACTAAGTCTATATTATTAAACTAAGCTAATAGCCTAGTATTAATAAAGAATTAAGTAATTATAATTATAATTAATTTCTTACTAAGCAATACCTATAGATTTATTATTTATTATAACTCCTTAAATTTAAGTCTATATATAATTCTATTTATCTATATAAAATAAACAATTAAGAAAAATATATTTAATAGTTTAGTTTAATAAGTTATATATATAGTATAAATTCTTGTATTTATTACTTTACTAAAGATATTATTTTAGTACTAGCCACTCTATTTACATCTAGATTAAAATTAATAATATAGCTTTATATAGATACGCTTAATATTAAAGATTGCCTTTAGAGGGCTATAGAACTAGCTTTTTAATAGATTTTTTACTCTTAGATTAATCTTATATCTTTATCTAGGCCTTCTTCACTTTTATATATATCTAGCACTTAGCTATAGCTCTAAGTATGATCTAGTTCTTAATATCTCTAGATATAATCTGACAATATATATCTATTATAATAGTGTATTTAGCCACTTAATCTATAGCTTTATTTTTAGAAATACTTTTATAACTAGGAATCTAGTAAAGAATAATATTAATATAATTATCTATATATCCCTAATATAGATCTATGCTATGAATAATATAAAGGATTAGCATGCTTAGATCTTTATTATAGAATTATACTTTCTATATTATTGGATTGATATATTTATTGATATAAAAATAGATCTATAGATAGATCTTATAGTTTCTTTATAGTATAGGCTATAGCAAGATATAGAAGCAGTTTTAGAGAGCTAATATATATATTACCAAAGGTTAATTCTCTTATTAATATAGGGTTTCTAAATAGCTAGGATATTATATTCTTATATATCTTTTTTATTAAAAAGGTATATCTAGACCTTGTTATATAATTTTTAGTAATTAGCTTATAAAATTTATAATTAATTAATAGCCTAGATACTATTCTTAAGATTTATAATTATTATAGTATTACTTTACTAAGTAGATTTATTTAGTTTAGTAAATATATTATAGTCTAAGCAGCTAAGCTTATCTTTAGACTTATTATTTAAGATTATATATATGTTTTTAATATGGTAGATAGAGCAGATAGACTTGATATTTATCTCTTATAATAGTATAATATCAGATTGTAGAATAGGCATTCCTAGTGTTAATTTGGATTAGATATATATATAGGTTTTATATATAATGAAGGAGTAAGAGTTAATAGAAGCCTTTATTTAAGGCTCTAATTCTGAATCTGCTATAGCTATGATCTCTGCCTCTTTATTGACCTATATATATAGTTTACTTTTAAGTTTAGATATTAGGCCTATAATAATAATAATAATAATAATAATGCTTCCATTTTAGAGACCTTTTACCAGTCATCGACTATGTAAGGTCTGCCATTTCCCTCTTAGGAAGTGGACTTAGGCTAACTAGATTTTCAATATGCATAAATAGAAATAGGCCAATTTTGGGAAATACAATGAGAGCCCCCTATAGGGTGAGTAATAATTATAATAATTTAAAATAAGGAAAAAGCGAGTGTGAATATATAAATAAGGAGTAATAATTAATAAATTATTCTTCTTTTAATAAAATCTATTTTCTTGTTGCAATTTTTGTTATTTTTAGATATTCTATTAGAATAGGGATGTCTGGTTTAGAAAATAAGAAATATAAATTTTTTTTATCTAAATCTAGCTCTTCAATAGTTAATTTTCTAATATTATTATATTTTGAGCAGTTTAAAATTAAATAATAGAGTGTTTGTTTTGAATTAGAATTATATTTATTATAAATATTATTCTTATATTCTTGACTAAACCTTTTTAAATAAAATAAAAAATATCCATATCCTATTTTTAATTATTGAATAGTACACCATAATAATCTATTAATTTTTAATGGATTTGCTTTCTATTTAAAATTAATATTATTATATTTTTTATACAGTGAATCCTTTTCTTTTTTGTCCTTTGATTTTTTCTAATCTAATTCCTATTCTAATAATAACTTTTCTTTTAGTACCCTTTTAATTTATAACTAAAAGAAATACCAATATTATTAGGCTCTAGATTTTTAGCTGCATATTTAGCTATTTTATCAGCTTGTTCATTGCTAAAAATATTCATATAGCCTAAAGACCATTGAATATTAATTTTAATATTCTGGTTTTTAATACTTTTTGCTATTTCATATATATTAGTATATATAAAATATTTTCTTATTTCTAGGTTTGTTTTTAAACTTTTCAATATCGATTGGCTGTCAGAAAAGATCCATATTTCTAAAATAAATAGATTTTCTTTTAATATATTTTGAGCAATTTCTAATGCTTTATAAATCCTAAAAAATTCAGAATTATATATTTCTTGTTATTTGCTAATATTAAAAGTATAAGATTTTTTAGAATTTAAATTATAGATCCTAACCCTATTATTTTCTTCTAATTTTAAGCCATCAGAATAAAGAATAATATAATTATTTAAAATATTACTATTATCCCATTATTGGATCATATTATTATAATTTTTTATTACAATTTCTTTACTTTCTTCTAGTATATTGATAAATAAAAATTTATTAATATCTTTATTTCTATATTTATATTCAGATTTTTCGAATTTAGTCCATATATTAAAGGAAAATAATGATATTAAAAAGTCTATTTGGCTTTTATATTTTCTATATTTTTTATTATAAATTGATTAATATTCAGAATCTAATTCTAAATTTGAATTATTTAAATTTATTTTTATTCTTTTTAGTGTTATTTGGTCATTCTAATTATAATATATTCTTTGATTTGGTTTTTCTTTTTCCCCTGGATTTAGAATGAAGTCTATTAGCATTCTTTTTTTAATAATATAAAAACTCTTAAATTTTAAGCTTTTTAATATATAAAATCTGCAAATCTTGTTAAATCTTATTTCTAAAGATGGCAAAGCAGCTTCTAATTCCATAATTTTATAAAGAGAAGTTTTAAAAACCCTTAATATTTTTCTTAAAGCTAAATTTTGTAAGATTTAATATTTATATAAGAAATTCTTTTGATTTCTCTACCAAATAGGGACTCTATAATCTGTAATTAATATTATATAAGCTATATATAACTATCTCATTGCTTGAAAAGTTAGACTCTTTTCTATATTAAACAGTCTTTCTATCTGATAAAAAACCCTAGTTATTTTAGAAATTTAATTCTTAACATATTCCTTAAATTTTAATTTAGAATCAATAATAATACCTAATCATTTGACATGTAATTTTGGGATTATTTTATTACTATTAAATTTAACCCAGAAATTATGATTCCCTAGGTCTAATTTTCTAGTTAATAGAAAATAAATTAATTCCATTTTATTCCTGTCAAATTGTATATTATTTTACTCTCCTTTTTAAATAAGATATTTAGTAATTTTTTCTAATATTCTGCAATTATCCTCTATTTTTTTAGAACTAATTTTTATGCCAATATCATCAATATAGCTAGGAAATCTAGCTTTTTCTAGATATATTTTTAATTTATATTCTTCTTTATTCTTATTAATATTCTTGAATTCTTCAAAAAGAAATAGAATAGTAATATAAATTAAAAATAAAATTGGTAAAAAAGGTGATCCTTATAGGATTCTAACAATAATAAGAGTACTAATACTCTTATTATTATCAAAATTTAATTGGATTTCTCTATTAGAAAGGAAAGAAATAATCTAATTAATTAGTAATCTTAGTAATCCTAATTTTATATAAATCTTAATTAATTGATTCTTAGAAATATGATTAAATACCCCCTTAATATCTAGAAACAATACTGATGTATTATTTTTATTCTCTTTTTTAATTTGAATATTATTTATTAATGATAAAACTGCATCAATTAATAATTTATTTATTCTACCCCCAATTTAGTCATAATATAATAAATTTAAATTAAGATCCTCTGTAATAAAGGCTAATCTTTTTGCTTATATTCTTTTAGAAATTTTTCCTAAACAATTTAATAAAGAAATAATTCTATAAGATTTAGGATTTAAATTATCTTTTTTTTGTAGTTTTTTTAATATAATACCTGAGGCTTTTTTTCAGTATTTAGGATAGTAACCTTCTTTTATTAATACTTTATAAATAATATTAAATCTTTCTTTAATATTATTATAGGCATTATGTAAAATAGTAAATAATATTTTATCTAGACCTAGGGCTTTATTTTTAGAAGATTAAAATATTGTATTTTTTATTTTATAATCCTTAATAATAAGCCATTTGTATTTTTCTAAATATAAAATATTTAGATCTATTTCTTTAGAAATCAGGGGTTCTTTAAATAATGTTGTAAAAAAGGCATTACATTTTTGAGAAAATAAGGTAGCTGTTTTTTTTATATTATTTTCTTTATAATATAAAGTGGGTAATCTATTTAGAAATCTTTTTTTTATATAAGAAAAGGCTTTAAATATTTCTTTATCCTTAGCTTCCTCTAAAAACTTATTCTATATTGAGGTTTTTACATTTTTTATTTCTTAAAAATATATATTTCTTTTAATAATATAAGAATTATATAATTCTTTATTATTTTTATTAGAATACTATATTCTTTTTACTTTTCTAAAATCTTTTCTTAGTTTTGATAAATTATTATTCTATTAAGCTTTAGATCTTGAGCATATTCTTTTCTTTAATATACTTAAATCTGCAGTTTTTATAATAATATTTTATAAGATTTCAGCTTGATTTTCTAGTTCTATTTCTGAATCCAAATCTAGATTTATTAAACTATATTATTTATTAAATCTAGTAATATTTTTAGAAAAGGATTTCCAATCAGCTTTTTTAAAATTATATAGTAAATTAATTGTAGGGTTTATTACCATATTTTTAGTATTTTTATAAGAATAAAGTAATATTTCATAGTCTGATCTAAATAATATTTTTAGATCTATTTCCTATAAAAAATAATTATTATTATTATTATTATTTAAATTATTAGAATAAAAAACTAGGTCTAATACTGAACTATTAAAATTTTTCTTATACTATATAGAGATGTTTAATATATTTAATAACTCAAATTTATATTTTTTTAACTATTTTACTAGGTTGTTTGATCTTATTAGGTTATTAATATTTTTATTCTACTAGGAATAGTGAGCGTTAAAGTCCCCAGTAATTATAGTATTTTTTCCTAGTTTTATATTTAATAATTCTCTTTCTATTGTATATAGAGAATTTGGTATTTTATTATTTATAATTTTATCTTAATCTTTCTTATTATAAATATTTATTAATTAAATATTTTTATTTTCAATTAAAATATTAATAATTTAAAGATTTATAGAATTATAGATTATTTCAAAATTAAATATTAATCTTTTTAAATAAAATATTATAACCCTTGGTTTAATATAATTTAATAATAAAATAATATTATATGCTGGATAAGAAATTATATTACTATTTAAAATATAAGATTCTTGAAATAAAATAAAATCTATATTATTTTCTAGGCTTATTTCTAAACAGGTAATTATATAATTAGATTTTCTCTCTATATTATTTTGTAAAAAGTTAATTTCTATTATTCAGTGTCTATTAGTATTATATTTCTTATTTTAGGATTGATCTTTTACTATTCTAGGTATTTATAGTCATTAGCTATATAGGATAAATTATAATTTATATATTTTATTAGCATATAAATATATTATTTTTTAGAATAGTATATACTATAAAAATATGCATTAGAATCATGATTTTAAGCATAAATTTTGCATTTATATTCATTTTTATATTTAAATTTGGTATAACTATATTTTTTATATTGAATATATTGAATATATTTAGGAATAAATTTTTTAATCTTATAAGATTCTCCTGCAATATATATATTTATTTTTATTATTCTTTTTTCTAATTCTAAATTAGAAATATGAATAATAATAGAAGAATAATTTTTCTGTGATCTAGCCTCTTCTTGATAGAGCCAAATTAGGATTCTAATTAATTTTATATTATTAAAATTTTTAATATCTTCTTTTAGAAAATTTAATCCTTCTTTATATAAAAAAGGTTTAGTAGGCACTTTATAAGTAATTAATTTAATCTATTCTTTATTATATTAAAAATTAGTAAATAGAATATAAGCCTCCTATATTGCTTTTATTTTTATTAAAAATTTAGCATTAAATCTTTCTATTATTATTAAAATAATAGAAAGATTAGATTTAGATTTTATAATAAAAGTAATAACTAGTTTTATAATATTATTTTTTTCAAAAGCTCTATTTATTTCATTTCTAATTGCAAATAGTTGAAGATTTTCAACAAATTCCTTAGAGACTTGTAAAATTAACCTTTTTTCTTTCTGTTTAGCTTTGAATTGGTTTTTAGACGTTGTATCCTTGGAAGAATATTCTAATTTTTTAATATTTGATTATTGAATTAGCTTTTTTTAAATATTATTATTCTTTTATTAGATATTTTATTATTTATTTTGATTTTTCTTTCTATATTAGACCTTTTCAAACTCATTATTATTATTATTATTTTTATTATAAATTAATTCCTCTAGGGTTTTTGGTTGCTTAATAACCACTTTTAGACTTAGGGGGTAATTATAAGGAATAATAGATTTAGTATTATTTTTATTTTTATTAGTTTTTTCAAGTGAATCAAATTTGAAGAATAACTCATAAATTTTTAGATTTATTTTATTTAATAATGTTTCTTTAGGGCTTAAAATAGTAGGGTTTTTTATTTTTGTAATTAAAAAATTTAAATGTATAATACTGTTATTTAAATCTATTTTTATTTAATTATTATTTTCCATTTCAATAATATTAAATATTAAGGATTTTGCTTGTTCAATTTTATTTATTTTTTATTCTTAAATTTTTGATTCTTTTTAAAGAGCTTTATTTTGTAAGAAAATATCTATTTCTGATTAGAATTCAATAAATAGAGAACTTGGAAGACTAGTAGTATCCTAGTCTATATTTTCTTCTATAATATTACTCATTTTTAGTGTATAAAAATCAGATCCAAATTAAAATAAACTAAATTTTGAATAATACTTTGTATAAATATATATATATATATTTTTTATATTTCCTCCTCTTTCTAGTACAAGAATGGGGATTGTGGGCTAGGAATTTGTGTAATAAATAAGAAAGGAAAGGAATATAAATAATAAAATATTTATTCTTTTAATAAGAAATAAATAAGTAGTAATTTTTAAAAAGAATTACTAAACTATTAAGTAATTTTTAATATAAAATTCTCTAAACCTCTCTTTTTATTATTATATAAAATAATAATAAAAAGGCAAAATAAAAATAAAGAAAATAAAGAAAATTGGGTAATAATAGATACCAGATTCCTGTTTTATATATCATTAAAACCTAGGAAAAATTTTGCTCTTTCTATTATTTATAAAGCCTTATAAATAATACTACTAAAATCAGGCCCTACCTGCTTTTAGATTATTATCCTAGAAAACCCAATCTTCCTAAAATTATATTACTTCTAAATAATATAATAATAGGCCAGATTGTCCTTTGGGAGACCACTAGTATACAGAGAATTTATTCTATTCCTATATTTCATATAAAGTATATATCTTTATAGAAACTATGTGATAGGGAAGGAATAGGCACTATTTTATAAATAAATTTATAAAGTAGCCTGCAGGGACTGTTCTAGTAAAAAGATATAGGGTATTCTTTTAAAAATCATACTTTATTATGATTATTGTTGACTAGTGCCTATAAGGCTGCTTAGGTTTTGGGGGAGATAATACCTATAGGCCGCTTAACAGTACAAGGGCTAGTGCCTAGGGGCCGCTTAGACTGAATCAGGTCTAGTGCCCGGGGGCTAACTAGAGATAGGGTGTGGCGAGTATTTATAGGAGTGTGCGGTAGCTAGCTCTTAGCATAGCTGAGGAGTGATTCGGGGGGTGGCTCAAGCGCCTGCGGGAGCGCGAACACAAAAAAATTTTTCACAAAGGAAAGAGGTGTTTTTGACAACCAATTTCTTGGTTGTTTTGAGGTGAAATAGGGTGCGCAGCGAGAATTGTATTGTACTCAATGCAAGCAATAAACTGGTGCGAAAATTAGGTTGGGTTACCACCCAATGGGTGGGTTGGTTCTGAACGAGGGGAGTTGTTTAGATATTAGGCCTAATTAAGCTATTTAGATTAGTGGTTTATTTCTAGGCTATACTCTTGCTTTATAATAGGACTAAATAATATCTTATTGTCGGATTAACAACGCTACGTATCGGCGCCTACAGCACCGTATGCGTAGTGAACGTATCGCGCACCGGGGCGGGATTACTATATCCCTAGCCCCGGCTACGCGTCGCTGTATATAGCCACCTAGCCATCCCCGAGCCCCTACGGTTTTGGGAGTCAGTCGTTTATATTGGAATATTTTATGCTTATAAGCAGGCTCAATTCGTAGGCTTGCTGGACCAGCCTTACTACCGTCTATGCTTCGTGATACGGACCGTAGTTAAACCAACACTTATTAATAGCTCTATTTAAGATTTTATATAAGATCTTCTATTTATATCTACAGATATAGAATTATTCTAGATAATAATTTTAAGAGTATAATTACTAAGTCTTATAATCTCAAAATAGAATTATAAGCTATATATATAATATTAATAAGCCTTTACTAGGTATAATACCTAGATAAAGCACTTATATATATAGATATAATACTTATTATTAAGCTTCTTAGCAGGATCTTTAATTTAAATATTCTCTATAATATAGTTAGTATATTTACTATAGTCTTTTTTTTAAAGTATAGAGCAGTCCTTAGTATTATAAGATTTTATATAATAAATATAGCAGATCTAGCACTGATAATATTATATAATATACTTATATATCTAGTATTTAAAGTATTACTAGAGATTAATAGCTTTATTATAGATAGAGTATATATACTAAGTCCTATAAATAATTAATCCTTATTTAATAGTAAGATTAGTAATCTATTTATTATTAAAGATTATAATAAGATTTATCTTAATAAGCTTCTGCTTTTATATCTTCTACTTACTAAGTAGCTATCTAATATATATTATATTAAATAGTACTAGGAGCTATATAAAGATAAAAGTATTCTAAAAGATAAATATTATCTTAAAAATAATTTATTTTAGATTAATATTAATACTAATATTATATATAATAATACTGAAGATATATTTCTAGATCTAAATATTTATATTAAAGGTATAGATTTAACTATTCTTTTAGATAAGCTGATCTATATCATCTATAATAATTATAAGAAAGATAATATCACTATTTAATAGTATTTATGCTGTTAGAAGATATTAATAAGTAATAGTAGTATTCTATATAGATTAGATAGTGAGATTAGTAGTATTAATAATCTTATCTAGAGATTATTATATTAAATTAATAATATTAATATTTATATATTTTAAATAGATTTCTAAATCTTTTTGGCTAAGAAATAAAGTTAATAGAGTACTTCTTCTATTAGAGACTTCTATATTTAGAATTATAAAAAAGTATAAGAGTACTTTTTATTCTTATTCTTATATATATAACTTTGAACTGCTTGTTATATAATTATAGTTTAATAAAATTTTTAGGATACTATTAATATATAAGCCTAAAGATATTAATTAATATATTACTTTTATAAAATAGTTAGTATTACTTTTTATAGTATTAATTTTATAAGAGGTTTAAGATATCTTTTTTTATATCTTTTTAATACTTAATTTGATATAGGTAAGCTACTATATAAGCTGCTTATTTATTAGTATATCCTTTACTTATTATAAGCATATATATTGAACAAAACCTATAACCAAAGAACAAAGCTCTATCAAACCCTACAAGTCAAGGTCTTACAACAGAGTTCATTCAAAGTTCATAATAACTATACAAAAAGCCATACAAACACGAAACTATACTGAAACCAATATGAAACAGATATCTGTTTTGAAGTTGAAAATTATGCAATATAAAACAACTATCAGTTTCAGATCTACATAAAATCATGCAATTGATTTGAAATCAAGAATATTGATTTGAAATCAAGAATATGGATTAAAAATCAAGAATATTGATAAATATAAATATAGGCAACATTCCCTACCATAGACTTTTACGATAATAATAAGTATATATAACAATACAACTGAATACAACAATATTCCCTTTATTCTTATAAAATCTTTGCCTCTTTATTCTTCTTTATTCTTTTATAAAAACCTGCATTTTTTATTTTTTTTTACTTCACTGATCAATAACCTGCTAAAAATTTTATATTTAGATACATACTGTACTAGTCTTTAATATAGAAGGCCTATATAGTAGATCTATATTCTAGGTATTTAGGATTATTATATAATTCTTAACACTTTAATCTATATTTGAATCCTAGTATTAATTTAATATCTTCTTATTTACTTTTAGTAGAGATTTCTTTAAGTTATTATCTTTTTTAAACATCCTAAAACTAGCTTTTAAGATTTTTATATATCTAATTACTTATTTCTTATTTTTTTTTTAGGTTACTTATCAAGATATTTTTCCTATTCTTAATTTTTAGTTTCTAGTTAACTAGTAACACTTTTAGTTTCCTCTATTTAGTATTGCTAATATCCTTTTTCTTTAAAGCTTTCTTTGATTATTAGTTTCTTAAACTAATTAGAGTGTTTATCCTATGTTTTTTATATTAGATCAAAGGTCTTATTCTTTTCCTAGTTTTCTAATTTAGTATCTTGTTTGTTATATATATTTTAATAATCTTTAATTTTATATAGATTTTTATTCTTAGAATAATCTATAATCTTATAGGGTATCTAGTTATCATCTTATTTAATTTCCTTATTTAGACTATAATTATATATTATTTTAATTTATCTTTTTTTAAACTCTTATACTTCTTTATATAATATTCTTTTTTATAATAATTATAATACTCCATATTACTCTTATCCTTAAGTTTTTTGTTATAACTTTTAGATTCAGCTATTCTATCTAGTTTTATTAGTATTAGTTTATAAAAGTCATGCTTCTTTTTATATATCTACTTTCTTTAAAGTCTTTATCTATCTTTATATTTCTTTTCTATATACCTCTTATATAGTCTGTTATTTAATTTAACTATTATATTAATTATTCCAAGCAATATCTTAAGCTATTTTAGAATTCTTATAATCTTATCCTTAATTTTATCTTTTAAACCTTAATAAAATTGATTTATCTTTATTTTATTATCCTATCCTAGATAAGAGCTAATCTAATAAAATTAAGATATATAATCTAATACTAAAATAATCTATTATAATTACTAAATTTTTTAAGCTATTAAGTTATATTTATTAATTTCTCTAAAGATTAACTTAATTTTTTAGATAAATATATTATAGTCTATAAATATTTTATTAATATTATTCTTTCTTTTATTTTTAGATTCTTTAAACTATAATTATATATATAGTTTAAATTAATCTATTACATCTTCTTTAAAAAAGATAGAAATAGCTAAAATTTTATCTACCTCTCCTATAAGTAGATATAGGACGGCCGGAACACGAGTTTCGGCACTTTTTGAAAAACAACGCTTTTTACACGTTCTAGAGGGCCTTATAGGCTTCTCAGCACCGAGAAACCCCTATGGAGACGCCACAGGGACCCCTAGAGGACCCTGGAGTCCCCAGTTCAACAGGGGCTGGGACAGGGGACCTTAGCGGCCACCCGCCCTAAACACTAGGAAATAGGGCCCCAGAGGCACCCCTAAGGTTCTAAAAACTAAGTGGCGGCTAAGACCGCCCAGTAGACTCAGATCAATGGCTAGAGAAAGGCCTCAAGACAGCACTACAGGCCTAAATAGCACCCTAAGCCACTAGAGTAACCCTTAGAGAGCAGCTAGTCTCAGGACTTGCTAAGGTTATACAGAGATTAAATAGGGCTATTAATAGTATTACTAACCCTGATTTTATAGAGGACAGCTGCTAAAAATATATATAGTAGGACTTAGGCAGTATAAGTGCCTATATAGTGATTTTAAAGCCTTTAAAAGACTATATTATAGGGGCTATAGTGCCTATTAAAGCCTGACTAGCTAAGAATAAGAATATATTTAAGGTCTATATAGGCCTTATATAGGTCTGTATTACAAGGATTAACTTTCTTCTTAGCAGGTTATTGATCAGTGAAGTAAAAGAATAGAAAAGGTGCAGTTTTTATAAAGAATAAAGAAGAATAAAGAGGCAAAGATTTATAAGAATAAAGGAAATATTGTTGTATTTAATTGTATTATTTTTTTGCTTGTTGTATTAAAAGTCTATGGTATGGAATATTGCCTATATTTATATTTATCAATATTTTTGATTTTTAATTCATATTCTTGATTTCAAATCAATATTCTTGATTTCAAATCAATTGCATGATTTTATATAGATCTGAAACTGATAGTTATTTTATATTGGTTTCAGTATAGTTTCATATTTGTATGGCTTTTGTATAGTTATTATGAACTTTAAATGAACTCTGTTGTAAAGCCTTGACTTGTAGGGTTTGATAGAGCTTTGTTCTTAGTTATAGGTTTTGTTCAATATATGTGCTTATAAATATATATGCTTATATTTCTAAAGAAGACTATATAAATACTATAGCCTATAGTAAGCCTGGCACTTAATACTTTCTTAATATATAATATTAAAGTAAACAGCTTGCTGTCAAGTCCTATTCCTAAAAAAAAACTAATATCTACCTAAAATAGGCAAGCCTTTATAGTTAGTAATCTAGTGCCTAGCTTAATTAGATATTATAATTTATCTTAATATTAAAATATAAAAAACTACTAAAACTATGCCTTACTAGTACTAAAGAGCATCTAAAGCATAGCTCTAACTGCTCAACTTATATAAATAGCTCTAACTATTAAACTCTTACTACTAGCCCTGCCTCTACCCCCAAAGCCAGCTCCTAAGAGCTAAATAATAACTGCTAAAGACATCTAATAGGCTAGTACTAAAGAATAGAAAATAGTATAATATAATAAGTAGAAAGTAGTATCTATAGCACTTAGCAAACCTAGACAGCCATTAGTGAAGCCCTTAAATACCTAGAGCAAAGAGAAATAATGCCTAATCTTTAAGTATTAAACATCTACTACTATAGCAAAATATAATATCTAAAATATCTAACTAACACTTAACCAAGCATTTGTAGGCATTAGTTTATTATAATAATAATAATGCTTCCATTAACAGTGGCATTAGTTTATTAGATTTTATATATGCAGTCAATATTAGATATACAGCTTTAAGGTATTTTATAGTGCTTCTTAAGAAAGAAACCCCTAGCAGCTTAGTAATACCAGCCTATAATAATATACTTATAGCTGCTATATAAAAGGTTGATATAGCAGTTATCTTAGTAGAGATTAGTAAACAATAGTAATAAATTAAGATCTATAGAGTCTCTATAAGGTACTATATAAATAGCAGCTATAGCCTGGAGATAGCCTAAGAGGAAATTAAATATAAGATATTATATAAGCTTAAGCAGGACTCTACCTAGCTTAAAAGCCCTAGAAATATAAAGATTAGAGAGTATTTATTTGCTATTATAATAATAATAATTAACTTAAAGGAAGAGGCTTAAAGGATATTAAAAAAATACTTATAATTTAAGAGCTACTACTATACTATAGAGATCTACTAGAATATTAATCTAGTAAATATCTATATATACTACTATGAAATTAGGCACTCTAGCTATTTAAAATATAGAAATAGCCCTTTAAAGTACATAATCTATGCTAAGGACTATAAAGCTATAAGCTATAGATATAATATTATAAACTATAATATTAGGCTAGGCAAGCCCTGCTAATATAGTTAGATTAAATATATTAATTATAATAAGCTCTATAAGACTATATTATCTAAATACTCTAAAATTAGATAAATAAGGAAATAAACTATCTAATAAATAAGAAACTAGAAGCTCTAGTACTTTATTTTACTAAATAAAACCCTAGTAGTAGTCCTTTTAAAGCCTCTATTAATCTTAAAAGCTACAGGCTCTCTAGGTACTAATAAGCTAATTATAAAAGCCTTAGAAGATATTAATATGCCTATAAGCTAGGAATTATATTAATATTTTAATATAATTATACTTAAACTAGTGTTATTATATATATAATACTAGAGGCAGTTTTTAAAATAAAAGTAGCAATAGTATATCTCTAGAAGCTTTTTAATAGTAATAATAAAATTAGCTATTTAGGATTCTTATTCTACTAGCTAGAGGGCCCCTAGAGGCATGCTCAGGTAGTAATAATAGTAAAAAAAGATATAATAAATAAAATAATTATTAAAGCCTGGATAGACCTTATAAAGTATCCCTATTTTATAGTAATAGATATAATAGAGTGTAATAGGCACACTAGAGTAGTAAATTATTATAATAATATACTAAGGCTTTAATATATATATATAAGATCTTTTTAGTATATCTAAAGAGCCTTTATAAATATTAATTAAAACTTAATTTTTAAAGAATAATATCTAATTCTTAGAAATTTTAATACTTATAGTCCTATATAAAACAGCCTTAATAAGCAGAAGAAGGATATAGAGCCCTTAGAAAGGCTTATTAAGAAGTATAACCTATTTATTAATAATAAGTTAAATATACCTATAAGGCCCTGGAAAATAGATAACTCTAGAGATAAAATAAGAGGTAAAAAGATATCTAATATCTTAATTATTAATCTTATAATTAATAATCAAGTATTAGGACCCCTAGAGTACTAAGTAGTAAATAAGAAAAAAGCTACAATATCTAATTATGTTATTATATAAACCTTATAAAAATCTCTAGAGGAAGAGAGTAAACTTAAAGAAGTAATAATAATAAGATAGCAGATAGACCTATTATTAGAGAATAAAAAGATTTTTAATATTATTAAATATATCTAGAGAGGTCTTTAAAGCATAAAGCTACCTCTAATAAATAAATACTTATTAAAAAATATAAAAAATAAGATAGATTGGGTAGAAAGGACCCTTATAGATATGCTTAATAAATATACTAAATTTATTAGACTATATATATACTTTAAATACTAGTAAAGGCCCTAGATAGTGAATATCTGAAGTATTTATTTTAAAGCCTATAGAGTATATCAAGTAAGTAATATTAATAGGAGACATCTCTAAAAGGTCTAGAGGACCTATTATACTATAATAAGATATACTAAGAGAGAATACTAAAAAGCTTTTCTATAGAGAACTAATAAAGGCTTACTCCTAGAGCAAAAAAGATATTAAGCAGCCCTATACTACACTAAATCAACCTTTAATAGCATTATTCCAGCTCTAATTAACCTAATAACTAAAGATATAATAGTAACTATATTTAAGGAAAAAAAAACTATCTTTAAGGGTTAAGCTTTTCCTTAGATATTAGAGCAGACCCTTAAAAAAAATATTTAATAGATAGAACTCCTAAAACCTAGCCATACTTATAAGCTAGCTATAATAATAATAGTTAGTAAAGCTTTGCTCAGCTAAAAGGTAGAGAAAACTTTAAGTATAGATAAGCTAAATTTTAAGATTATTTAGTTTCTCTAGTGCCTGGATTAGGCTTGTATTATAACTCTAATAAAATAGTACTTTAGACTTAAAATACATCTTATAGCATAGAAAAGCACTAAAGGAATTCTTTTTTAGAAGCTAGGAAAATATTTATATATATTAATAAAGATTTATAGAGTTATTAACTTATTAAACTATCTAGGCAAGATAGTAGAGAAGCTAATAGCAGATTTTATTACTAATTTTATAGAGATCTAAGAGCTCTTTTATAAGGGCTAATTTAATAAGTATTATTAGTAAAATATAATAAATACTATAATATATCTTATAGATAAGATTAAGCAGGCTTAGGGTAAAGGTAGGCTTAGAGCATGTCTATTTATAGATATTATAAGGGTCTTTGACTATATAGTTAAGTAGAAGCTTATAAAAAGCTTCTAGAATATAAAAATAGATAGAGATCTTATATATTAAATAAACTTTTTTTTATCTAACTAGAGAGCTTTACTAGTTATTAATAACTATACTAGTAATAAAATCTTTATAAGCTTAAGCCTATCCCAGAGCTTATCAGCATCACTAATCCTCTTTATACTATATATCTAGCTACTAGCAGGACGGCCGCATGGCTTAGTGGTAAGAAAGCCGTGTGGGCCACCCGCTGCGGCTAGCAACGCAAGGGTACGGGTTCGATTCCCGTGGCCGTCACATCATCTTACCCCTGAAGCTACCAGGTAAAAATTATAGCGGATAGTTATCGTTCTATTGCTCAACTAAAAACTCGCCAAATCTAGGAATGATTTTAAAAACCATCCAACCAATCAATTTATATTAATATGGACTTGCATAGTGTACTAGATTTATGTATAGTATATAGTTTATATAGTCTTGCATAGTATACTATTATTATTCTATTAGATAAGGCTCATATCCATTAGATATAATAATTAGGGTTAGGCAGTGCGCATATAGATTAGTGAGCTATATATAATATCTAGGATTAGACAGTGCGCATATATATAAATTGATTGGATAGGACACCTAGAGCTAGATAATAGAGCAAAATATTACTAGCTGGTTAGTATTTATATATATATGCTAGAATATATATAAATGCAAGACTATGACGGTTGATAGGTAGGCTGAGATGCTGATATCAATAGCTGGAAGTCTATATATATATATAGGTGGGCAGCAGCAGGATATTAGAAATAGGAACTAATATTCCTGGCTTGAGAGGACAGTTCGCGGTAGTCGGTTAGTATAGGCGTTTGATAATAAACATAAATGTATACTAGCTTAAGGTGTATCCCCTAGGCCCAAGGGCCCAAGGGTCAAAAGACAAAAAAGAAAAGGATTCACTGTATGAAAAATATAATAATATTAATTTTAAATGGAAAGCAAATCCATTAAAAATTAATAGATTATTATGGTGTACTATTCAACAATTAAAAATAGGACATGGATATTTTTTATCCTATTTAAAAAGGTTTAGTCAAGAATATGAGAATGATATTTGTAATAAATGTGATTCTAATTCAAAACAAACACCCCATCATTTAATTTTGAACTGCTCAAAATATAATAATATTAGAAAATTAACCATTGGGGGGCTAGATTTAGATAAAAGAAATTTATATTTCTTATTTTCTAAACCAGGCATCCCTACCCTAATAGAATATCTAAAAATAACAAAAATTGCAACAAGAAACTGGATTTTATTAGAAGAAGAATAATTTATTAATTATTGCTCCTTATTTATATATTCATACTCGCTTTTTCCTTATTTTGAATTATTATAATTATTACTCACCCTATAGGGGGCTCTCATTGTATTTCCCAAAATTGGCCTATTTCTATTTATGCATATTGAAAATCTAGTTAGCCTAAGTCCACTTCCTAAGAGGGAAATGGCAGACCTTACATAGTCGATGACTGGTAAAAGGTCTCTAAAATGGAAGCATTATTATTATTATTAGCTACTAGCAGCTATTATTAAGATAATAGTTCTAGATATATAAGAGATATTCTTTGTGGATAATTAGAGGCTTATTATAGCAGCTAGTTTAATTAAAAAAGCCTGTAAAACTCTATAACAAGCTATTAAAATAGCAATTAAATAAAGAGTAGAGAATAATATTTAATTTAATCTTAATAAAATAAAGGCAGTCTTCTTTACAAAGTAGTAAGATAGATATTATAGATATAAGATATAAGGTATTAAGATTATAATAGGGAGTGTAAGAGCTAGTATATAAAGTAAAATAGTATATTGATTAGGTATAAATCTAAATAGATAGTTAACTTTATAGAGCTACTATACTATAAGTATATAGAAGGCTTAGGGTATTAAGATAAAGCTTTATAAGCTCTATAAAGCTAATAACCTAACCCTAAAGCTTATATAAAAGCTAGAAAAAGCTATTATATAAGTATAAGCTCTATAAGGGGTAGAATTATAATAATAAAATTAAAAAATATAGACCTAGAACCTATAATATTTAATTAATATCTAAGCTAGAGCTATTATTAGCATATTTCTTGAGGCTTTAATGGATATCTTAATCTATAAAGCAGCCCTAGAGCCAGCTAATATTTTATTAGATATTAGAAAGGCTAAATACATAGCTAGATTACTAATATTACTAAAGACTCACTCTATAGTACAACTACTTCTAGTGACTCTTAGGCATAGCAATACCTATACTTAACCTTATAAATAACCACTAAATAATTAAGAATAGGCTTAAATTGAGGATAAAGCCCTTAAGTAGATAGACTAAAGACTAGCTAGGTATCTAGCTTAGTATTTAACTAAAAATCTATCAGGGAGTATTAAGAGAATATTATAATATATATTAGTAGTATTCCTAGGGACTATCTAGGTTATAAGTATTAAAAGGGTGCTAAAGAAAGTAATAGAGGGGTATTTAGAGATTACTCTATAATTAGATAGCTCTAGGCAGGATAATAAGTATATTAAAGCTAGAGTAGTGTTATAGGTAAGGCTAAGAGCACTATAAGAATGCCTAGAAGTATTTATAAGTACAAGTTATAAGATTTTTAATATAGAATTAGTGGGTATAGCTATAGCATTAAAATAAGTACTAAATAGAGGATTTAAAGGGCTTATTTATATTCTTTTAGATATTTAGACTATTATTAACTACCTCTAATCAATAGAACTAAGGCTGGGTTAAGCCTTAGTGCTTAGAGCTTATAAGGCTGCTTTCTAGCTTACTTTTAATAGTTATCCAGTAATAATATAATAGGTTCTAGATTATAATAGGGTAGAAAGAAATAAGTAAATAGACTAAGCTGCTAAGCAAGCCTTTATAAGACCTATAGAACTTAATTTTAAAGACTTATTATTAATCTATATTAAATAAGCCTATACTAAGGCAAGAAAAAAAATAGTAAAGGAATAAGCTTAGAAAAATATTATACAAGAAGCTTACTAGTGTGGTAAAGCCTATAGAATATTAAGAGAATAAGGACTTGATAAGATTGCTATAAAAATACTAAAATACCTAGTAAGCTATTATTATTAGTTAAAAACTAGATATATATTTATAAGCATATATTATCACTGGATTAAGGCCTAGGACTCCCTAGAGTGCAGGGCTTATAGAGGGCTATAGAAGATAGTTTCCTATATTCTATTTAAGTGCTAAGAGCGCTATAAGGTTTGGTAAGTATTATATAAGGGCCTAGTCAAGGTTAGAATCCTATTACTTATAATAGCAGAGGATATTTTAAAGGCATATCTTTTTAGTAAGTCTAAGGCCATTAAGGCACTACTCTAATTTATAAATAATATTAATCTTTTTCAGAATAAAGAGTAAGCTGCTAAGGAAGCTAAGCTTAGTAACTATTAAGGCTAGAAAGCCCTATAAAAGGATATTTCTAGAGATAGATAGAAGAAGAGATATACTTATAGTAAAGCCTAATATATATAATTAGGCTCTATAGAGCATGCCTATATATCTTATAAACTATAAGGGATCCTTATAGGCATGATAGCCTATAAGCAAGCCCAAAGGTCCCCAGTGAAGACATCAGATGAGAGCGAGATAGAGCCTGGATTTATGTTATACCCGAGACTGTTAGGGGCTGGAGCCCTGGAGTCCTAGGGGCCCTAGGGGCCAGCCATGGCTACCCATGAGTCTGTCATAACCTGTAGTGTTGCATATGGACTATAAACTTGAATAATAATAATAATAATAAGTAGATATAAGTTAGCTATAAAATAGAGTTATATCTAAGTTAAGAAGAGTTATAGCTTCTTACACTTTTCTATAAATAGTATTAGCTTATTAATTTTAAGCTGTAATCCTAAAGCCTACACTACTTTTAATTTAGTAATATATACTTTTATTTACTAAATTTTTTATACTATAGATATTTATATTCTTACTATATTTACTACTAATTATTTATTTACTATAATTAGATTTTCTTATCAAGTAATACTTTCCTAATTTAATAATTTTTTAATAGTACTTTACTTCTAGTGTATTCTAAAGTTAAGATAATAGCTCTTTTATTATAGACTTAGATCTATCTTAGTTAAACAGTATTGTATTAAAATATACTAGACTTGGTTAAACTATATAAAAATTCCTTGAATAGTTAATTAATAAAGTAACTTAAATAAATAAAGTAATCAATAGTTAAACTAATATTTAGAAATCTTAAATATAACTGAAATAGAAGAGATCTCCTGCACAGCCTAGTGTCTATATAAATTAATATACCTTACTGACTCTTACTATAGTAATTAAGTGACTTAGATTAAAGAGCTATAAAGAATTAAAATATAATAGTAATAAGTGTCCTTATATATCTAGCTCTCTATGTTCTATATACCCTATATTGTATACTTTCAGAAAGTAGCAAGTATAAAGTATATAATATCTTCTAATAATATCCTGTTATTCTGTATATCTTTATCTTATCTAAGATAACAGTATATTATTCATCTCTTTATGTGACCTTAGTGCGTGTCCCATACTGTTGTATCCAGCTTTTATTTATTGCTAGTGACTGGTTCTCAGTTAATCCGGTACAAGTGCATACCAAACTGGTCCTTTCCCTTCGTCTCATAGTTCCTTTTAGCGTTATGCAAGTTGGTTCGTAACATGCGTGTATGAATCAATCAATCAATCAATCAACCGCAGGCATTACTTGTGTTACCTTTTAGTATAGAGGGTTGCTGCTAGCTGGTTTACAAGAAATATAAATAGCTTTGAAAATTGGGATTTGAAATCAATATAGAGAGTTATTTTTTAAAAGGTAGGTGGGTCGCTTACATGGGCGGGTGGCTTACCAATTACGTTAATAGAGTCTTTAGTGTTATTAAACGTCACTACCTTGGTGCGTTCTGGAGCGCTTACACCTGGAGCCTGCTCCATCGCTGGATCCGTGATATATATAGAATAGTACTTTCTACAACTTAGTTAGCTTTAACTAGAATCAAGTCTAACTAATTAGCAACCTAATTGTACATTTTCTTTATTTCGTATGCTGGCTTTTCGAATGATTGCTCTTGGCTTTTGGTTACATGATTTCAAGTTTGGGCCAAGCCTTCATGACAAACGAACACCAAGAATGCAAACTTCGCACACAGAACCTGAGAGCTTGATGGGGCCTTCTTAGTCACGCGTTGACTACTCGGACCTGGAGAGAAAGTAAACATAGGCAAACTGCTTCATCTCCTCGAAGTTATCTGCCTTGACTACTTTCTCATCATTGTAAAGAACCCAGGCCGATTTATCGCTATGAGGAATTTCCCTATTTAGGAAGGCAACGTAATGTCTGTTGAAAATTAGCATTTCATTGTTAGGTTACCCGGTTTCCGGAGACTTACCCAGCATGCAGTGAACCGCCTTTGTGGCAAACCAGCGACTGTAGCTTGTATTTTGCAGGCAAATCTGTCTTGCCGGGTGTTTCTCGTTGCGGAGCTGACCTAGCTTCTTGGGTAGTGGACATATCATCCTCGTCAAAGCCCTCAGGATGGCTAAACACCCAATCTAGTGCCCTGTTAACATCTCCATCTGTCGCCGATAGCGCTCTTGAGGCTTGCTTAGCATCAATGCCCATCTCTCCAAGTTGCTGAATCTTTTCAAGATCGTGTTCCGTTGCCTTTTCACCACTGTTCACTGACACAGGCTTGTCAATATCAGGGTCATCTAGGTGAGCCAAAAGCCAGTTCATTGCACTTTCTAGATCGGAATTGCCTGTTGCATACAATGCATTTTCACATCGTACTTGGGAGAATCCCATGCTTGCTAGCTGTTGAACTAGTTCGGTGTTAGCAGAGAACGCTGGGGTGCCAGTAGCGGCATCTTCGGGTAGAAGTTCTTCTGTGGGCAGGGGGCCAGAAGACAAATAAGCGCCCATGTCAATGTCATCGTCGTTGATTTCCACAGGTATATTGAGTTTCGTAGGTACCCAGTTGATCAGTTCAAACCGACGAGCATTTATGACCAGATGCTGTGGTAGCGACTTGAAAAGGGACCGTTTGCGAAAACCTTTGTTGCTCCCGCAGCCTGGGCACTTTAATTCCACCACCTCCTCACCAGTGAAGATATCAAGACACTCCTTCATGGTTACTGATTCGTATGTGGTTGTCTGTTCTAACCCGCTTTCTGACGCGAGTGGGCGGGCAGGCACCTGAACTGAGATGTTGTCCTGCTCGTCATACTTGTATCGGACTTTACCGCAGTCCAGGCACTGAAGGCGCTGTTCAAGAACGAAACGGAAACTGTCGACGGGATTGGCTAAACTTTCGGTACGATTCGACAAAGTGATAAGTTTGAAAAGATGCAGCAGCAACTCAAAAGCGTCTTGCTGTCTCATTGTCGAGAATTCTTCATGACCCCGGCCAATGAGATGTTTGAACATCGCAGGTGCCAGCCCTCTTTGATGGGGGGCCTCCACTGAGTCAGGTTGGACCGATATCTCGGAGTCTGGTTTTGAGTATCTTCCAGATAAGAGACCATCAGCTAGCTTCCTTAATTGTGTTTCGAGATCCTCTGCGGGGTTATTGATATGAGGGGGTTCCTCGTTGGGACGAAAATATCGTTGCTGAAATTCAGGCAATGCGAACAGGCATTGAACGATACTAGCAAGGTAGCAGCTATTGCCTAGGTTTTTCAAACCTGTGAAGCCAGGGCCAAATATTGGTTGTAAGACCGAGCCATCATCAGTTGTCATGGAAAATTCCCACTTCAGGTTTTGCTCAACTTGCAGTTCCATCAGGCTTTTCTCTGTCTTCTCACTCTCTGCAATATTGATGCCCCAATGCGCTAGATGTGCGGCTAGATTAGGATCTATCCTTTCCTCATTGCACTTATAACAGTATATGTCGGCAGAACCTTCCGGCGTTATGGAGCCAAGTTTGACAGCAACGCCATGAGATGATGAATCTGCATGGGCTAAGGCATGTGAGTTACCGCCAACACCTCCAAACTGGCTCCTGCCGCAGCCGACATTGCCGCATTCCAAGCACAGCCATAGATTCTCTTTCAGCTCACACGTGGAGCATTGTTTCAGATCTATACGCACATTAGACATGGGCAACGTGTGGATTTGGCACAAGTCTCCTTACCAATCCTGTTGACATTTCCGCGATCGTGCTGGACCAAGCATAGGGTGTGCTCGCAGGGAATAAATTCTTGCTCCCACGCTTTCACCTCTTCTCTTTTCGAGAAAGATAGAGCTTTCATGACTCCATCCACCACTGTGGATAACCTATCGCCCAGATCGCCACTATTTTCTTCCTGACACTCGTAACAGATAACGGTTGTTGTCGTATCGTAATGGTCTTCTTCTGTTTCAGCTAATATGGCAAGCTTAGAAATTTTCTGGGGTGGCTCATCCCTCTACAAGCAAAGTATCGTGTTAGTTGAGTGGGTCTCTTGAAATTTGCAAACCCTTGAGTCAACCCACCTGTATTTTTTTTCTGGTCCTCCTGATATTGAGAGCCAATACGTGCCCTGTGCGTGTGTGGTGCAACTGTGCGTGGTTCCTTTCGCCAGCACATCCGCCGTTGAAGCAATGGAGGCAGACATTCAGGCCGGATGGATCGTCCTGATTGCTGTCAGCCGCTCAGACTTGATAATGGTGTAGCAGCCAAGGTCCCTTACTATTGAATCGAAACACTGAGTGCAATCTTCTCTGTACACGGGCTGTGTCGAGCTCGGAGGTCGAACATCTTGGGTGAAAACGGGAATACGTTAGTATCTCGACGTAACGAAGCTGGGTCGAGGACGGACGTACCTGCATCTTTGAAATGACGGCACCCCGCCATGCTGGATGGAGTGGAAAAGATATTTAGATGTGGTGAAGAGGCGCTGATTCAGAGTAAAAGCAGAAAGAGAGTCAACGATGGCAATACTGAAGCGAGCAACAAGTGTGGAAGAAGGATGATGGACAGGCGGATAGATGTGAAGGAGCTCTCGATGACATCAAAGAGGTTAGTTAGGTATTTCCTTCCGTGTTTGTTTAGTGCGGGGTCCAACCTAAGGCAACAAGGCATCCAAGCCATTAATTAATCGCGCCGAAACGCGCCACACACGCGTCGTGCCTTTGTCCCGTTTCTATCTACTCGACTCTATCTAACGCACACCCACTCCATCACTTTCCGACTGAGAGGGACATCGATGAGATATCGAGTTACCTCAGATCACTTGTACGCAAATAACCCCATCGCAGTCATACGCTTTTCGGGGACCGTGGTTTGTGTGTTGTAGTCGGAACGAATCTACTGCTTCCATATCCAGTAGTTGCTCACCACCACCACCATGGCTGACCCAGCAGCGTTGATCTCGGTCGGATCTCTGAGGCAAGTTGTCGCTTATCAAGATTCTTCCTACGCTCTCTAACCGATTATATAGTGCAATCTTCGATGAATCGAGAACAGCTGAAAGCCAACCTGTCGTTCAATGTGTGCAGATCAAACCACTAGCTCCTCAGCCGAACGGCACTGAGCGTTACCGAGCCGTTTTCAGTGACATTTCTAACTATGTGCAGACTATGCTTGCTACCCGTGAGTCTTTGGGCTGATGACTGTTATGGCTGATACCGATTGTGGCTAATGAGATCCTTTATAGAAGTGAATCCCCTCGTCCAAAGTGAGAAGTTGAGAAAAGGTCGCCTCGTACGACTAAAGTCTTTTCAGTCAAATGCTATCAAAGGCAAGAAGTATGGCTCACATTTGGATCTCGATTCCTGAACCTAGTGAGAATAATGACAGTGCTGACCGTGATCCCAAGAATACTCATCATACTCGATCTCGAAGTCCTTGAAGATTACGGCGAATACGAGAAAATCGGGGATCCCAAACCGCTGGAGGCCAAAGCTGAAGATGAGGAGAAAGCCACATCAACGATCATGTCTGGCAACGGGGTATATGGTACAAAAGCACCAACCGGACACGGCACTCACAACGTACGCCAGACATCCTCTTCTGGCCACGCAACTATTTACCCCATTGAGGCTATTTCTCCATACTCTCACAAGTGGACGATAAAGGCACGCTGCACGAGCAAGTCACCTATCAAGACATGGCATCGCAGTAACTCAGAAGGCAAACTCTTCAGCGTGAATCTATTGGACGACAGTGGTGAGATCAAGGCGACTGGTTTCAACGATCAGTGTGACTTCCTCTATGATCTTTTCCAAGAGGGCTCAGTTTATTACATCTCAAGTCCATGTCGAGTGCAGATCGCTAAGAAGCAATTTTCGAATCTTAACAATGACTACGAGCTCACGTTTGAGAGAGACACTATTGTTGAAAAGGTAACTTACTGCTTAACTCCTATTTGAGCGAGACATTGAACTCACGCGAATCTTTACAGGCTGAAGATCAGGACAGTGTTCCTCAAGTCCGATTCAACTTCACTACCATTGGTGATCTTCAGTCAGTCGAGAAGGACACAACAATTGATGTTATTGGTGTTTTGAAAGAAGTCGGACAGACCTCTCAGATTACTTCTAAAACGACTAACAAGCCTTACGACAAACGGGATCTGACTCTTGTCGACAACACCGGATTCTCCGTTCGCCTGACAGTCTGGGGTAATCTAGCCACGAATTTCAACACTTTGCCTGAATCAGTAGTTGCATTCAAAGGCGTGAAGGTGTCCGACTTTGGGGGCAGAAGCCTGAGTTTGCTCAGTTCCGGCACTTTCACCGTTGATCCAGATATCGAAGAAGCCCACAGACTCAAGGGCTGGTACGATGCACAAGGAAGGTCTGACACTTTTGCATCCCATGCTTCCATGCCAGATGGGGCCACTTTTGGTGGCGGGAAGCTCGACCAGTACAAGACGATTGCTCAGATTCGTGAAGAGCAGTTGGGAATGTCAGAAGCTGCCGACTTTTTCTCTCTGAAAGCAACCATCATTTACATCAAACAAGATAATGTGAGCTACCCGGCATGCCCTTCACAGGATTGTAACAAGAAAGTTAGCGAACTTGACCCTGGTCAATGGCGTTGTGAGAAATGCGATAAGACATACCCCAAACCAGAGTATCGCTACATCATGCTTATCAATGTTAGCGATCATACTGGTCAACTGTGGCTGAACTGCTTCGACGAAGTTGGAAGACTCATCATGGGCACAACGGCGGACGAATTGGTCAACATGGAGGCTGAAAACAAGTATGAAGCCAGCGAACTATTCCAGGAGGCCAATTGCCAGACATGGAGCTTCCGCTGCAAAGCAAAAATGGATCACTACGGCGAACAGCAGAGGTATGTGCAAGATTCTTTTCCATGCCTAGCGCCCGTTCTTTCATTCTAACCATTCGACTATTGCAGGATTCGATATCAGATATCCTCGGCCAAGCCTGTCAATTACTCCGATGAAGCTACACGATTGGCGAGCCTCATCCAATCATACAGTTTTGCATGAGGATGTCTCATTGATCTGCGCGCAAATGAATTTCACTGTGCACCTATGTTTGTTTCTTGATCGATCTCGAGGAATGGCGCCCTCCCTGTACATCCAAGGATGTGTTGTCGAATAACGACTCGGGTTTAATGAAGTAAATGAATTGATGGACGAAGCTGATGCGTATGATCATAACATTCTTTGTACTGACACCCTACCGGAGTAGACCATACGTAGTACGTACTGCGGAATTCCGTGAGATGTGGGACCACCCCCAGGTGGTGGGGGGAGATTAATAATAACTCCCCATTACGTCTTCTGTCAGAACTACTCCAAGTCTCCAACTCATATTTTTTATATTTTTTACCTTGCAAAGAGCTGCTTAGTTTGAGCACGTATCGATTAGTTCTACTGTTTCGCTTCTAATTAGCATACATACACAGCACTCACAAGACATGGCGTCAATGAAAGCGATAGGTTTGTCTTGCTCTTTCCTCAGCGAAAGAAGACTGATATCTCACCATGTCTTCGTGTAGGCATCAGGAATGGCAAAGGGCCCGCAGAGGCTATGTTCATGGACACAATCAGCCGACCTGTCCCGACTGGCAATCAGGCCTTGGTCAAAATAAAGGCATTTGGACTCAACCGAATGGATTTGCTGCAGAGGGAGGGCAAATATCCAGTTCCGCCGCAAGCTCCCAGCACAATGGGCGTGGAATTTTCCGGCGTCATTGAGGAGCTTGCAGATTCACAAAGTGATTTCAAAGTTGGCGATGAGGTTTTTGGCCTCGCATATGGAGGTAAGACTGCTTCAGTATTTCGATTGCCAAGAATAGCCCTTAACGGTCAGTCAATATCTAGGTGCCTATGCAGAGTATATACCCATTTCGACACGGATGCTTGTACATAAGCCATCTGGAATCTCGTGGGTGGAGGCTGCGGGAATACCAGAGGCAAGGCTCAGTACCTTCCCTCTCCTAGGGTCCTCATTAACTGACAATATGACTTTCAGACATGGATCACTGCAACACAAGCTTTGAACTTGATTGGTGAATTCAAATCCGGTCAATCGGTTCTGTGGCATGCCGGCGCTTCGTCCGTATCCATTTCCGGTATTCAACTCTCCAAAGCCCTCGGAGCCAGAAAGATTTTTGTCACGGCAGGGTCTCAGGAGAAGATCGACTTTTGCGTGAACGAGCTAGGTGCCACTGCGGGATTCAACTACAATACCCAGGATTGGGCCAATGGTGTCTTGGAAGCTACCGATGGCAAGGGTGTGGATCTGATTGTTGACTTCATCGGAGCGAATTACTTTGCTTCAAACTTGACCGCTGCTGCGCGAGATGGTCGTGTCGTCGAGCTTGGTTTTATGAGCGGCGGTGAACTACCTGCAGGTGTCAACATCGGACCTATCCTGTACAAACGACTAAGAATCGAAGGCAGCACTTTGCGAAGCCGCGACGAAGGATACCAGGAGAAGCTTCGAAATCTTCTGGTGGAGAACGTTCTGCCGAAGTTCGAGGACGGTACCTTCAAAGTTTTCATCACCAAAGTATTGCCATTCGATCAAATTGTTGAAGCACACAAATTGCTGGAAAGCAATCAAACAAAGGGCAAGATCATCTGCACAGTATCGTGATCACAATGAGCGAAGGTTATCGAGTCATGTTTCGGGGCCATATCCTGTTTACATAGTCTGACACTATGTAAGCACAAATTATAAAAAAGTAAACACATGAGGCTGTTATCGATAAGATGTGGTGGAGACAATCTAATTTGGCGGTCAAGGCTGGCAGAAATCATTCAAGTTTAGTTTGTTTTTTTTTGAAAAATTTAAAAGTTATCCGGAAAGAACAGTACAACATACCAGGTGACTGAGAATTGGAATCGCTTGATTCTTTGATTATATGCCCAATGGCGAAAAGAACAGTCACCGAAGAAAATGAACCGTCCAGGAAGAAGCTGAAAACAAAAACTGGCAAAGACGAAAAACATGGCGAGGATAAGCCCAGTGCACACGAGAAGAAGAAAAAGAAGGATAAAAGCAGCAAGGCTTCGCCCGGGCCAGATACACCAGGGGCAACAATTTCTCGGTCGGAGATAGACGAGTTTATGAAAACCCACACGATAGAGATCTCGGACCCATTGAATAAGGAAAATCCCCCGGCGCCAATTCTCTCCTTCGATCGACTTCACGAACGCGATCACATTCTATACGAACCGCTCAAGAAATTTCCAGCGCCGACCTCTGTGCAGTCTGCCACATGGCCATTGCTGTTTGCTGGGCGAGATGTGATCGGTATCGCAGAGACAGGCAGTGGAAAGACCCTGGCTTTCGGTCTCCCATGCCTGAAGAACATGGTGGATTCCAAGAAGAAACTCAAGCCTTCTCATCCAAGGGCAGTAATCCTGACACCTACCAGAGAGCTTGCCATGCAGATTTACGAACAACTGGAGGGATATGCTCCTCGTGTTTCCGTCAGAGTTACTTGCATCTTCGGAGGAGTCAGAAAGGACGAACAACGGGAAGCATTGAAAGATACTGCCGTCGTTGTCGCCACTCCCGGTCGATTGAAGGATCTTGAATCAGAAGGCGCAATCAACCTGTCCAAAGTGAAGTACCTCGTCCTCGATGAAGCAGACAGGATGTTGGACAAGGGGTTCGAGCAAGATATCAAAGACATCGTTGCTCCAATGCCCGTCTCTAGACGACAGACTGCCATGTTCACAGCTACATGGCCCGTCGCTGTCAGAAATCTTGCCAACAGCTTCACTCAAGATCCAGTCATGGTCACCGTTGGCGGCAAACCGTCTGAAGATCCTCGCGCAAACACTCGCATCAAACAGGTCGTCGAAGTATTAGACGGGAGGGACAAGGAAAACAGACTTACTCAAATTCTTGCGAAACTCACGAAGGAATCTCCTCAAGGCAAGATTCTGGTCTTTTGTCTTTATAAGAAAGAAGCTATGCGCATTGAACGACTCATCCAGTCGAGGGGATATGCTGTCGCCGGCATTCACGGTGACCTCAGTCAGAGCGACAGATTCAAGAGTCTTGCGTCTTTCAAGTCAGGCGCCGTTACCATCCTCGTTGCTACAGATGTGGCCGCCAGAGGCCTTGATATCCCAGCGGTGAAGACCGTGGTCAACGTCACCTTTCCCTTGACAATAGAGGATTACGTGCACCGCATCGGACGGTTAGTGATTTTACCCATATATTAGATTCTGATTTAGGTAACTAATCTTTTTTGACAGAACTGGTCGAGCTGGTGCCGATGGCCATGCTATCACCCTTTTCACGGAAAACGACAAGGCGCATTCAGGGGCGTAAGTGAAACTCCTTCTCTGCAAGCCCGAATGACATGACCCTCGACTGACCTTCTTGTTTAGGTTGATCAACGTTTTGAAGGCAGCGAAACAAGATGTTCCTGACTCTCTCTTCAAATTTGGCACCACTGTCAAGAAGAAGCAACACGATGCCTATGGCGCCTTTTTCAAAGATGTGGACGTGACTAAATCCGCGACGAAGATCACATTTGACGATTAGACGACTTATGATGAAATTTCTCAGCATCTTTATAGAGTTTCTTCTTTCTTATGTACAAAAAGCTCATTACCTGCCACGGATATGTTTCCTATACTGGTCCAATATGTAGTCGCGTTCTAGAAATAGACTAACCTTGAGATTTAGCATTTATCTTTATTGTAGTTTGATCTTTCTGGGTGGTAGACTCACATTACCAATCCATATATCGCGGCAAATCCAAGCGTAGCCAATAGGCCGTAGAGACCGTCACCCAAAGGCCGAACCAGTTTACGACTAGCCGCAAGGGCAAGAACACCCAATGCCTGAATATTGGGGCTGAAGTCGGTGATTCTGAGCTCAGAACGATTCTGCCGTAGGTAACCTCGTATGTATGAAAGACTCCAGATTGTTCTGACCGACATGTTAATGATGTTTGCGAGTACCAAACCGAATGCACCGAGGTTTGCGACGGTGAGAAGCAAAAAGGAAGCCACTGCGAAACACAACGTGAAAACAGTCATCCAAGCTGCTTGCCTCCGCATATCTGCAGGGCTAACAGCAGCAGAAACGAATGCCTCCGTGATACCATTAAATGCAAGGAATGGAATATAACAGCAATAAGCCGATAGCAGTCCTTGCACCTTCTCCGACTTCCAATGCGACCCCATGAGAGTTTTGAGGCCAATCGGGACAACATCTGGGCCGATGCCCAGGGCCAGCAGAGCCAGTATTGCGTATGCTCGCAATATATCAGTCATATGGGATCTTGCGGCTTCGACCTGAGCTTTGTGTTCCTTTTGATCTTTGTTTGCCGTATTCAGCTGCCTTGACCATAAGTTTCGACTACTCTCTTCAATGGGTTGGAAGACCATGCGCGCAACGAGGCCGCCATAATTCGATGCAAATGAATATATGCCTTGATCTTCCAATGTCGAGAAAGTTGCAAGAATCATAGAGTCTCCTTGGGTGAGAAAGTGCTTCACAATCAATTGAAGATATAAATTAGCACCCAGCCAGAGCAAAGTGCGCGAGAACCTATTTGCAATGTATTTTGCCGCATTTCTGTATCCTAGTTAGCATAATATGCCTCGGAAACTCCATGACGGTCGATTATCTTACCTGGGCTGAATTGGCTTGAGCCAAAACGAATAGTTATGATTTGTTGATCTTGCCACCATCTGCCAATTGTAACCACAGACCAAAGCAGCTGCATATGCGAGATATCCCATGGCGAAAGGCAAAACACCTGCATGCCAGTTGCCTCTTGCGGCCCATATAGAGACAGTACAGGTAGTTATACTCCTTGCAAAAGCCGCAGTGGTCTCCACGATTGCTCGTTCCTTGTAGAGCATTCGCTGCTGAACCACTGCAAAGAAGGGTTCTGTGGCTAACTCTACCATACACGATAGGGCGACTATGCGTAGACTTTCCCGGAAATAAGGTGTCGAAAGAACTTCTTCTGTCGCCCATGACTGGTAGAAGAAAGCCAGGAGTCCGGATAGGGGCAGACCAAGGGCTATTGCAATGTATGACATATTGACCACCGTCTGTGACGATGTCGCATCATCTTGGACATGTTTCGAGTCCACCTTTTTAGTCGTCTCGGGGTTGTTCGTGTTATCTTTATCCGCACTTTCAGACTCACTTGAGATAGGTTCTCGTTGAATTGCAGTCCGTACACATTCCCTTGAAAAGTATAGTACTGTGATGTAATAAAGTTCCAAATGAGTAGCAACACCAAGAATTTCTGGAGACAAGTGTCGCAACACGAGCTGATTCGAGGCAAATGTGAGAAACCGTGACACCACTTGGATCAGTATGAGAAAACTCGTGCCATACGCCAAAGAAGCGCGTGATGCCTTCGGGAGTTGCTGGCTACTTTCACTCATCGTGATGGTAGTGGAAGCCGTTCGAGGATTGATTTCGGGACCACCAAAAATACCCAATTATTCCATGCTGGACCCGTTATTTTCCTGTAAATTGGATCTTGTTTCTTGTTAGTGCAAGAATCTGAGTTTGTATGAACGAAAGTCTCGGTTGAGTAAGTTGTTGAAGAGTTAACATGAGATGGATTAATTGGCCGGGATGGTTGAGGTCCTGAGGCCACCATTCCCACAACTGGCCGCGAGAAACGCGAGCCATGCACATAACCATCTGCACCATTTTTCTCCTGCACGTCGGTGCATGGTTGCCGATATCAGGTTTCAATGGGGCAATGACTACAGTTAAATTACAGTATCCAAGGCCTACATAGAACAGTGGACATTTCCGTTTACTATCGTCACATGTATCAAAAAAAGCTGGAACTCGTCTATTGAATTCCGCCCAAAGCTAATACAGCAGCAATGAAACCAGTCAATTGCTCTACTGTTATTGATGTTGCCGGCATGGTCCCTTCCTGACATGAAGCCCATCCGAAACATGTAAAGGATACTTTTCTCAAACAAGAACACAGTCGATATTCTAAACGTTATACAAATACAAAACCGGGCAGTGTGCAAGTGTCCCATGTATCATCCCATTCACTGACGTGAAACACTTGGAATATATATCTTAAAATGGAGGTAGGTAGAAAGGATAGCCGCCGTTCTTGGCCCTGAAGACGCTGAGAAGGAAGCTGTACATGCCGAGAAGTATAACGCCCCAGATAATGACAGCCAATTGCTGTGTCTTGGCATCGGCCATGCGTGGGACTCTCAAGGCTAGCGCAATGACTGCAAAGGAAAGTATGCCATCTAGAAAACTGTCAGAATTGCGACGTAATCGCTGCATGAAAAGGGCCTTACACATTGCAGCCACAATTTGGGTTTCCATGCCAAACTGATTTGAAAATCCGCCGGCAAAGTAGGAGATTCCGCCTCGTCCGTCTCCCGCAACATATGGAACCTTGCGAATGTGGTTGAACATATGACCGCTGGTAAAAAGAAGAATAGCAATCAAGCTGATGGCCGCCCAGATATTCCTATTCTGGATAATAGGAATCACATATGGCGAGGTTACTGTGAAGAGTGTAATTGCGCCAAGTAGCAGGGTGGCCACGGACGCAAGTCGCATGTAGTTGATGGGACGCACTAACTGGGGTTTCGGGCCTTCGGGGAGGTGCCGAGTGATCCAGACGTAGGCTTGTTCAGCGGTGGTTGGGCTGTAACGGGGGATGTCAGCAAACCGCTTAAAGAACATCTGTGACAGAATATTTACCCAAACAAGTCGAACCTTTGAGGCACTCCATCGGCCGTTGCGCCGGGTCCTACTGTTGGTGGGAATAATAGTACTATGGGGGCAGTTTGCAACATGAGCTGTACATAGCGAGTCAATTTTCAGTGCAAGCTCTGAAACGATAGTGTCAACAAACCTGTCTAAAGGTTTCCTTTCCATTACTGAAGTCTAGTGTGCCAAAGATCAAGTTGATATCGCCGGCTTTGCCCTTGTTCCAGCTTTTTGCAATGAGATCCCACTCCGGTTGGAATTCCCTGCAGAGGGCACAGCCGAAGCGCGCATCTGTGGCGGTGAGCATAACGGCGACATGGTAGTCTCTGGGTGCCGATGTGAGCTCATTGTATGTCGAATCGTCCAAGTCGATTGGAGTTGATCGGGAGAGGGACTGGAAGCGAGCTAGCTTGTCACTTTTAGTTGTTGCTGCGCACAGGGCAACTGCTGAGGTGCACAGTAGTGCAGTCAGGTAGGAAAGCAGCCTCATGTTGATAATTGCGTGAACGCAATGCGAAGGCCAATTCAAAGCAAGAATTGTGGAGGAGAGATGTTGACAAGCAGTCAAGATGGTGAGGTGTCCTATACTCCGTCTGAGTAAGGAACCAACCAGCATACCCGCATGCTAAGCCAAGAAGAGTAAGGGCCACTCCGCGGCACGACGCGTCTTAATTGATTGCTGCTCCTCCAACATCCCATGATTGCAATGAACCATTGATACAACTCAACGCCTCAAAATGGCCGCTTATTGTGAAGGGGCTACGTGTCTCGCGCGGGAAGTATGTGTATCCAACACTACTTAGAATGAAATAGACCAGACTGACGATCCCTATAGTATGAACTGTCGCTCAAATCAACCCAGCTCGAGATTGCATATGAGAAAAGCCTTGCGCAGCTGGACTCTCTGATAGCCTATGAAGAGACCAGGATCCGTCGCGTGGGCTACATCATTCTCGATGCCGACTATGAGGTGCTGCAGATGAAATGCGAACGATCCGAGTACGATATCGAGCAGCTACTCCAAGCCGAGATGGCACTGAAGCAACAGCTTCTCCGCGCACAAGAGGATTTGGCAAGCTTGCAATTGTCTACGCGCTCTGATTCGCGTGCTATGCAAGATCTAAAGGTAGATATAGTCTATCACAGCCGTAGAAGAATAACCGTCTGACTATCTATTTAGAACGATCTCGTCTCAATGAAGCGCAAGGTCTCCGACTACGAACAAATCTCCGCCGATAACGTGTCCCTTACGAAAGAAATCGCACACTTGAAACAGGAATTCGAGCGCCTCCAAAACCTGAACAAATCTCACCAAAATCTCATCGCCGAAAAATCCGCCTTGGAAAGGCAGCTCAATTCGCTCGAAGTTCAACTAGAAGAAGAAAGACGGGCGTTCGAGCGAAATAGAAACACGGAGATCAAAAACCAAAATGCAGAAGCGCAACAATTGAAAAAATTGCAAGAGGAAATCAAGAAAGAAGTTGACGAAAGACGCCGAATGGAACAGGAAATTAATGAACGGGCAACCGCATGGGAGCAACAGAAAAAATCCTTAGAGGAACGCCTTGATAAGCTTAGGAAGCAGCTGCGATCAACAAAGGAGAAATTGAAGGAGCACCAGAATGATACCCTTCTGTCTCATGAACCTCAACAAATTGAGCGACCTCGTCAAAGTGTCGCTAGTGACAGGAGCGCTTCACTCGGCCATTCTGGTGGCACTTTTGATCCATCCATGACAATCGCAACACCGGGGGCTGTCAAAGTCAAGACGAACTTTCAGCCAAGACCCTCGGCCGCCTTGGGAGAAAAGTCGTCATTCTCCATCACACCATACCTTAAGCGCAACAGGAATGCCGAAGATTCCTCAAGCAGCTCTGATGATGATCTGCGACCACAAGCGGATTCGTACAAAGCCAAAAAGCGGGGCAAAGTGTCACCTAAAAGCAATAAGACAAGACGTCCTAAAGCGGATCAACCCTCTAATCATGATAATGACGATGAACGTGACGATGACGGCGAGGATCATAGGCTCGCAAAAGCCGATGGACATGATCGATCAATTGCAGAAGATTCTATACTCTCGCGACGGAATGACGAGATGCCATTAATGCTCGGAGGCATGTCAAATAGAGGGTCTTCCTTAGGAGGGAAGCTGGTTCCTAGGAAACGGAAGGTTCTAGGTGGGCAGCGCGATATTACCTTGTTTGACGAAGAGGAAGAGCAATTTGAAAGACCAAGGAGGGTAGACAAGCCAATTCCCAGCCTGAATCCAAGCGCCAAACGCCCACAGGCTTTAGGAGTTACTCGCCTTGCATTTGGGGAGTCATCATCGTTTTCTCCGCTAAAGCGTGATAAGAGGTTGATATAGTGTATCAATACCTTTTAACTTGAATACACCAAAGTCAACAAATGCAGTAAATTCTTTCGCCGTAGTAATAACAAAAATTCTCTTTGTGCCTGGCGAATACTTAGGATACTTAGGACGATAGATAGAGAGCTACAACCGAACCGTGACTGGAGCTCGGAGAGCTTGGAGCATCTCCGCAGCCAAGCTCAACCCGCTCAGCTTTCAATATTTTTCACAACACATAACTATGATATTCTTTTGAATGGCTATCATCAATATTTGTATTCAGTCGAGCACATGCATTCAAAGCGACCCACGGTCCTGTCAGTATGGCAGGCAATGCTGTCTTGCCGCCGATGCAATTCCCAGCTCCTTTCGATAGACCTGAAACGATTCTCTTCGTCGAAACGATGGCAGTTACGACAACGCAGTGATATGTTCACCAGAGAAGCTGTGGTTCGGGGCCTGAAGAGCAGAGCGGCTTTCAAACTTTTGCAGGTAGGATTTTTTTGGATTGTTTTTCATTCGTGTGGGATTTGGACGGCTTGCTAATCTAGTCATCCCAACAGATCGACGAACAATATCGGATATTTCGGAGTGGGCAAACGGTTGTTGATCTTGTCAGTTCTTCTTAAGGTGATGATTGGCTATTGTTGTCTTGATTTTGACAATTATCTATAGGGATATGCGCCGGGTTCATGGTCTCAGGTAAGGCCTGATAAAAAAGATGCAGTCATTTCTCCCTTAAGGCTATTACTGACTGATTATAAAAATCTAGGTCGCAGTAACTCGAACAAAACCCAACGGACGAGTCCTAGGCGTCGATATAATCCCCGCCCAGCCTCCGAAAGGCGTATCTACAATTCAAGGCAATTTTCTGTCACCAGACATTCAAGAATACGTTTTGGAATTCGTACGAGATCCCAATCGCGGTCGACCACGCTTACCTATTCCGCCGGCGGATGAAGCTGGACATATCACGACAGACGATGATACTACCGTCTTACAATCTTTAACCGAGAATTCTGTTGCTGCAATCGATAAGAGCAAGGAGGAAAATGGAAAACAAAAAGAACGAACCGTCGATGTTGTTCTAAGCGACATGTCTGCACCCTGGGCTCAAGTTAAAGGATTCTCAAATAGGAGCCTTAGTAACCCGTATCGCAGGATGATGAACACCAGTGGAATAAGTTTTCGGGATCACGCTGGAAGTATGGTAAGTGTTCAAATTCTATATGTGAGATGGCTATAAAAGACTAAATGCGCGATTATCCTAGGATCTGTGCCGAGCAGCGCTGCAGTTCAGCTTCAATGTCCTAAAATCTGGTGGCCATTTCGTGTGCAAATTCTACCAGGGACCCGAAGACAAAGTCTTTGAAAAACAGCTCAAGGCGTTGTTCGAGAAGGTTCATAGATTGAAGCCGGAATCGTCTCGAAGTGTATGATAAACCTCGTCTTCCCGCAGCCATTACAAACAGTGGCCTCTTTGCATTGGCTGACGACAGATTATAGGAGTCACGGGAGGCATTTTTTGTTGCTATGGCTAGGAAGCCAAATGCCGCAAGATCAGACGTGCTTGATATCGAGTGATTGAATCAGATACCCCTCATAATGACGTGGATTCCAGATTTGGGGGACTGGTTTAATCTTCAATAAGTCCCTCGGAGTCATCATCCCACTCGATACCGGTGACATTTTCCTCGGCTTTTCGTTGCACCTGTGGCGAGATTAGTACTGATACGAAAGCAATCATCAAGAGCGAATTCTACCTCTTTCAGGCCGCTCAGTTCTTCGACATAGTCTTTGTCGTTGATTGCTTTCTGCACAAAATCCCAACCATCCTTCCTGTATGCGTCCATGATTCTATCCGAACAGGCGCTACAGCAATCATAGCTTTTTCCGGTGATTGGGATATTGGAGAACGTGGAGAGAAATCCCCTGATCTGATGTGGAACAAGGCCGAGAGGATGGTCTCCTCGCTCGGCATTTTGGGTGATTGGTGCTGGAGCGGAAGCTCCATCAGGATGTTGCAGAATGGACACAAAGAGCTCTACTAGGAGCGCGGATGCAATTGCAGAGACGCCTGGTCGGGTGACTGTGCATTGCTGATCAAGGGTCTGGTCTTTCATGGACTGGGGGCCTGTCAGTTAACTTGAAGGTAAAGGGTGGTTAAAGACTTACATCCATCGGTGCAACGACGTCATTGCAGAAGTAACATCCAAGCTCTGCTTCACCAGTCGATTGGGGCTTCACTCCATGTCTCATTGCGACAAATGTATCAAAGCCCAAGGCGGCGTTCATCACGATCTTTCCTAGAGACTTTCCGATGACGGTTGGCAACCAACGAGACTCTCGGCTGTCCATGAGGAGGAAGATGGCATCATGTTCCTCGATTAATTTGCGAAGGAGCTCGAATTCTTTAGCAGCCTGAGTAACGTCTGTAACGGGATGCCCAGGCATCAAGACAGAGAACACATGACCTTCCGACACAACTCCTGGATATATCTCTTTCAGGGCTGCAGCAGCCCTTGTAGCTTTCTTTGCTCCGCCATCTAGACAGTCATTGAAATCAAATAACGGTTGTCTCACCGGATTAGAGAAGGACACCGATCCATTATCCACAAAAGTAATCTTCCGCACACCCCAACCCTGTAATATTCTTAGCTTGTCTGAAAAAAGTATAGTTTTATTATGCTTCTGAGGCTCAGCGCACAGGCAGAGCAACTTACCATCAGATTGCGTGCAACGTAGCTACCTAGAGTTCCAGCTCCAAGTAAGAGACAGCTCGTCGCTTTGACTTTATCGAGATCAAGGCCAGGGCTGATCCTCCATTTGATCAGCTTCAAATTCAGATCTACTGCTTGATCGGCCAATCTTTGGTCCTCATGTTAGGCTCTTCGCTTGAATACAACAATGGCAGAATGGATGCTTTGACTCACCTGCGAGGATCCATGTATGCTGTCAAGTCAGAGATTCGTCCAGCGAGCTTCCCTGCGCTATTTCTCTCCCAGCCGGTAATCTTCGGCATCTCGCTAGATGTGAGGTTTGTGGCGGCTTTAGCATCTTGGGTAGCATCTAGTTGTAGTGTAACCGCCAAACTCCGTCCAAGTTCCCGCTTAGACTGAATATCTCGATAAAATAGAACCTGGGCTTTTTGAAGACCCCAGCGGCGTTGCAAAAGCACCAGAAGATTGCGCAGCATCCAACCCGGAGCGTTGGGATAATTCGAGGGATCGGCGAAAGCAAAGTATTGATCTTGAGGGTCTGAGCCATCGAAAAAGCCATTCTCATAGTCCGCTAATGACGATACTTTCCATTCCGGAGTATCTGTGCCGCTAGATCCTTTCTCCTTTCGAGCTAGGAAAAATCCATGCTGTCGTACATCCGTGTCGGCCTTCCAGGTCTGAACTATATCGACAAGAGCCGAGCTTTCGGCGTCGGAGAGATTCCTAGAGCTAGGAATTGACGGGCTGGTAGCATGGTCACTTGAGCTGGTTTCGGACACGGGAACCCAGTGTGGTTGAGAAGTGATTGCAGGAAATGCGAACCAGTACTGAAACTTGTATTTCTTCAGGTCCGCGAATGAAAGAATTAGAAATGAAGATAAGATCGACGGGTTGGATAGAATGGAGCCGTCTCCTATGGCATCCCAAACCTATAACGAAAGTCAGTGGTGCTTTAAGGCATCATAACCATTCAGCATGGAGCTCTTACGGTTCTCCCAGCTTGTTGAAGTATTTGCATCTTATCTGCATTTTTGTACTCTTCAACGGTGTTGAAATTCTTGATTGTGCCCTCGGCTCTGTAGTAGCCAGGTGGGACACTTTTTCAAAGAAAGATTCATGGGTCAGCTTCTCATTCTCTGTCAACATCCGGACGGCATCTGTAAACTTACTGGTCGCTGTTGAGCGCATTTCCCAGGATCTGCATTCGGCATGATGCAGCAGGAGCGTCTGATGTGCGAATCTCATAGAGTCCTTGTACTTTTCTCGCAGAGTCATCTAGCTTGTCATGGTTGATCTTCTGTGATGCAAGCGATGTGTAGAATGGGAGTTCGATATCCGAAACGAACGGAGTGTACTGCATCTTTTGCAGTATATCAAGGGTGTCTGGTGGATACCTCCGTCGAACGTCGAACGTTGTGTCTGGGTTTGATGTGGACGGTATATGCGTAGGATCGGAAAGAAACGATCCTCGAGATACCTCTCTTAGAGGATGAATGCGTCGGAGTAGGAATAAATAGATGAGGAAAGCAGGCGACGGCAGCAGAGGAAGTCACGCGTCCAGCCCAGCAGGTGACCTTCCACGTGTAGACTCAAGAGATGACGCTCTATCCGCTGACAGGACACTGTCGTGAAGAACACGGAGACTGCCCAAAAATACCTTTCCGGAGACAACGAGCAGGTTTGTCGGGAGGAGATGTCCTGCAGCTCATGAGCTACGATATAGTTGGTGTTTGTTGACGGTGGGGTAAGCTTATCGCCGATATGCCTGTCTACAAGCTAACTACGGTATCTTTCTCCTGGGTAAAAGGGACATCCGACACACGGCTTTACACTTACACTCGTCGGTAATCGCGGCGAATATGCTGATCGGTATATGCGGTGGTGAGTGCCGAAATATCCCAAACCCTCGGAGCTGTCTTGTTCTCTCACGTACATGCTAACCCTGTCAAGGCATATGCGCAGGGAAGCATGCCATCGCCGAGTATCTGATCCGCGAGCAAGGTTTTGAGCTACTGCGATTAGCAACCAAGAACCCGTTACACATATCGAATGAACCGAAAGATCCAGTGCGCTTAGAGGACTCCGAGAGGGAGAGCTTGCCGAGTCGTAAAGACGAAACAGTTTTCGATACCGTTGATTCGTTACTCGAGTTCGTCACGAAACAATGGACAGGTCGCTGGGTGACGACGGATATCTGGGATCACACAACCTTGGACAGACTCCTACAAAGGCCATTCTTCTTGCTTGTGAGCGTAGATGCTCCGGTCAGTTTGAGATGGCAACGATTTCGAGACAGGTGGGGAACAACCACCAGCAACAATAGGCTGTGTCCGTCTCACAGATTTTACAGGTGTACGCGCCAGAAAATAAACCCACCGGATCTTGAGGAATTCGTCCTGTGGAATGATAGGCATCTATACGATAGGGAAATCGGCCGAGCTTATCTCACAGACAGAGCGCAGGTTCGCTTGTTCAACGCTTCGTCATCCCTAGAAGAGCTACAGGCAGCCTTGGAGAAACTGGATTTATCAAACGTTGAGCGCTTGCGGCCAACATGGGATCAATACTTCATGCAACTGGCTTCACTTGCCGCACAGAGAAGTAATTGCATGAAGCGACGGGTGGGATGTGTCATTGTTCGAGACCGACGCGTTATCAGCACTGGGTACAATGGAACCCCTCGCAATATTAAGAACTGCAACGAAGGGGGATGTAAGTGGTTTTCTATGGTCTATAAGATTGTCTTTGGTTTCTGACTCTATAGGCCCTCGATGCAATCGCGGTGAGGGTGGAGGCGCCGGCCTATCGACATGTCTGTGTATTCACGCAGAGGAGAATGCCCTACTGGAGGCCGGAAGGGAAAGGATCAGAGAAGGCGCTATATTATATTGTGATACGTGCGATTTCTGGAGTATCTCGCAGGATATCATGACCTGAGACTAACTATTTAGATAGGTGTCCCTGCCTGACATGTACTGTCAAGATAGCGCAAGTCGGCATCTCCGAAGTCGTGTACTCGAAGAGCTACAATATGGATAAAGAGGTAGGTGTTCTTGTATCCTTGCTAAAGGCCCTCTATGCTCATCAATCTACGTAGAGCGCGACAATTCTGAAAGCTGCCGGCGTCCAGCTCCGCCAATTTTCTCCAGTAGGGTTCCAGAAAGAACGCGTTGTGAGATTGTACTGACCTTCAGCAGCCCCCAAATGGACTAACATATCTCCAACACCCTGAGCACTCTAAGGCGCGGCCTATTTTGTAAGCAATATTCGACGAGAGTCATGTAGTGTTGTGCCAACGTTGTCGTTTGGAAGGGATGAGAATATAGACTTCTCTTTTGAATAATGAAAATGAACTCAGGGGTGTCATGCAATCCTCCCTCAAACTATATATGTCCTTAATGAACTGGTAAAGAAGAGAATCCCGTCAATGCCTTCGTTCTTCTAGATGGAGATGCCCCTCTCTGATAGGCGGCATTCTTTCGGGGAATGTGGTGGGTCTCCATAAAATATTCACAGAAGTAAGTACCAACATTGAAACAAAGCAGGATTTTATATGCTCTTCTTTATGCTGAGTCAATTCATTGGAGAATCTTAAGATCTTGCGGATTAGTAGAGGTTGACTGCCATAGCAATTCTCTCGTGTGCTTGTCGAGCCGTTGAATCAACGACTTTTCGACTTCGGCATTCCCCTCTATCAAAAATTTGTAAAGCGGGAGGACAAAATTTGTATGACTCACCCAAGGTCGAGAGCTGCACACCCTATTCATTTAAGCTATTGCTAAATAAACAGAACTAACTTGTTTGAAGTGTACGAGCTCAACAGTCAAATTCAAAAAGGTCGAACAGCCATGCCTTCTGTGCATTTGCTGGACTATGTGGCGGGGAACGTCAGGTCGTTGGTCAACGCAATCAACAAGGTCGGCTATGATGTCGAATGGATTAAATCCCCAGAAGAAGTTCGCAATGCAGAGGTGAGCTTTTACTTGACTGAGTATTTCATGCACGATTGATACTAAAATCACAGACGTTGATCTTGCCTGGAGTGGGACACTTTGGACATTGTCTTTCTCAACTTTCGGCTGGTGGCTTCCTAGAACCCGTCAAGGAGCACATTGACTCTGGCAAACGTTTTATGGGTATTTGTGTTGGATTACAGGCCTTGTTCGAAGGTTCAGAGGAGGATCCTCAGACCCCTGGCTTGGGCCTGATTCCCTCGCGTCTACGCAAGTTTGATGACTCAAGTAAGAGTGTGCCACATATTGGATGGAACTCTGCAAAAACCAGCCACAACGATGGTTCTCAAACATCCAGCATTTACGGATTGCGTGAAGAGAGCAAATACTACTACGTCCATTCTTATGCTGCGCCGTATGAACCCGGTGTTCTAGAGAAGCAAGGGTGGTCAGTAGCTACTGCTCATTACGGAGAAGAAGAATTCATCGGTGCCATAGCACGTGGTAACGTGTTTGCGACACAGTTCCATCCAGAGAAGAGTGGGCAGGCTGGATTGCGCACTATTCGTGCATTCTTGGATGGACAGCTTTCAGAGAAACGCGAAACTTCTTTGCCCTCGAGTGAACGGAGAGATGGATTGACTCGAAGAGTTATTGCCTGTCTCGACGTACGCACCAATGATCAAGGCGATTTAGTCGTCACGAAAGGAGACCAGTACGACGTCCGGGAAAAGAGTGCCTCTGGTGGTCAAGTCAGGAATCTGGGAAAACCAGTCGATATGGCCAAGAAATACTACGAGCAAGGAGCAGACGAGGTCACCTTCCTCAACATAACGTCCTTCCGCAATTGTCCTCTTCAAGATTTACCGATGCTGGAGATTTTACGGCGTACATCAGAGACAGTGTTTGTGCCACTCACAATTGGAGGTGGTATTCGAGAAATGACGGATACCGATGGCACTCAAATATCGGCTCTGGACGTTGCGAAAATGTACTTCCAGTCTGGTGCTGATAAAGTAAGTATAGGTTCTGATGCCGTGATTGCTGCGGAGGAGTATTATCAGAACGGGAAGAAACTTTCCGGAAAAACCGCTATCGAGCAGATCTCCAAGGCATACGGAAACCAGGCCGTTGTTGTCAGTGTCGATCCCAAACGTGTCTACGTCAGTGGTCCGGAGGCAACAACTCACCACACAATCAAGACGAAGTTCCCAGATGCAAATGGACAAGACACATGTTGGTATCAATGCACTATCAAAGGAGGCAGAGAGATGCGCAACATCGATGTTCGACAACTCGTGCAAGCAGTCGAAGCCATGGGTGCTGGCGAAATTCTGCTGAACTGCATCGACAAAGATGGAAGCAATAGCGGCTTTGACCATGAACTGATTCAAGACGTCAAAGATGCCATCAAGATTCCAGTCATTGCTTCTAGCGGAGCCGGAAAGCCAGCTCACTTTGAGGATGTCTTTGCAAAAACCACGACAGATGCAGCACTAGGAGCTGGAATGGTGAGTCATTTATTAACTTCCCCTGGACTTCTTCTCAAGAACAATTCTGACATATGCATCGCAGTTTCACCGAGGAGAGTTTACGGTTGATGATGTTAAGAATCATTTGGTGGAGAAGGGATTCTTGGTCCGACGGCCTGAAAGAGAGTAACCGACGCACACTATGAAAGATCCAGACTTATAATAATTAGACCAATAAAAACGCACAGCTACTGAGGATGAGATGTAGTTATCTGGATATACGGAGTACGTCCCTAGTCTGTCTCTTCGCTCCGCCGACACCGGACAGCTGCCGGCCCTAAGCACGCACTAGTCCTAATGCGGATTGACCACGTGATGTCCATTCAAAGTTCCGCTCAACGTCCTCCCCCATTCGCCTTCTTTCCCTCCCGATTTCTCATCATCACCACCGCCATCACAACCCACCATTTCCCTGCCCCTCTCTTTTTCTTCAGATTACCTCTCAATTCTGCACATTTCTGTTACTTTGGCTCTCGCGATTGTCTAGTCGATCATTCGTGGAAGCCTACAACTCGCCCGGTCTCGTCACACTCTGCGCACATCTCGCCACCTCACACTTCTGCCTTCCTTCTTCGCAACCACATTCCGTTCCAGTTCTGTTGACTTGACCAGCCCTTATTCGAAGTTGTTCAGATGGAGTGAGTTCGCTGGGCTTATACGTTTCACTGAAGAAAATAAGGCTTTGTGGAGGGCTCTGCGTGTTGTTTGTACACAGGAATCTACACCCTTTAATGTAATCCAGTTTCTGTTTTCTTGATCTCATACCACATACAGAGAAGTGTGTCAAATTCTGAAGGAAAAAAAAAAGAAAGAAGATCATTCTTTGTCGATAGATAACAAGACGGTCTATTTGACATACTACAACTTTTCTCTCTAATAATCTTACATGCAAAGAGTTTGAAATCGGATTTCTTCCCGACTGCTGGATCACTGACAAAGCCGCCCATCGACAATCTCAGCATTATCTGTACCTGCATACTTCTTTTTTCATCCTGGCTGGATTTCCCTGTCGCTCAGCTGCTTTTGAAGCGAATCATCGACGACTAGAACGACACGAACACCATGGCGTCATCTGTGCACTTCAAATTCAAGTCACAAAAGGAACCTTCAAGAGTGACCTTTGATGGTACAGGAATATCGGTTTTTGAACTCAAGCGTGAAATAATCAGCCAGAATAGATTGGGCGACGGCACTGATTTTGAGTTGTCAATCTACAATGAAGACACCGGAGAAGGTTCGTTTGATACCGCGAAAAGTTTCGCTCTCGTCCTTTAGACTTAAAATACTAACTGACAATCTTGACAGAATATGATGATGACACCGCTATAATCCCCCGATCGACTTCCGTCATAGCACGTCGACTACCGGCAGCACGGCCTGGTAAAGGAGGCGCCGCACGCTATGTATCCGGTAAAATGCCTGTAACCGCTCGCGGTTCTACTCGTCCAGATCTACCATCTACAGGCCGAGCTACATCAGGCGCTGGCCCGACGGGTCAAACTTCGATACCAGGGCTAGATAGTGCGCAAACCGAAGATGAGAAGATTGATGCGTTGTTCAATCTTCAGGCAAACCAGTGGAGAGAACAACAACAGGAAATGGCAAAGTATGTTTACTCTTTCTGATTCTCGTAAAAAGACACAATATGAAGCTAACATTACTCGCAGTGCTACCCCGGTCGCTTTTGGAAGGGGCCGTGGCAAGCCTCTGAATGTTCCAGATCATCCACCACCCCCGGGATACCTTTGCTACCGGTGCAGAGAGAAAGGACATTGGATCCAGGCATGCCCAACAAATAACGACCCGAACTTTGATGGCAAATATCGAGTCAAGAGGTCGACTGGCATTCCGCGATCCCTACAAACAAAGGTAGACAAGACGACGGCTATGGCGATGGATGGATCTGCTGAAGATTTGAAAAGCTCGGGTGTTATGGTCAATGCCGATGGCGATTTTGTTATTGCCCAGCCAGACAAGGCTGCTTGGGAATTGTATCAGGAAAAGGCAAAGGCATCTGCTGCCGCCGCCGCGGAAGCTGCTGCTGCTGAAGGAAGCAAAGAACTTCAAGCTAGAGGATTAGAATGTCCAATTGACAAGCGCATGTTTTTGGAACCCACCAAGACACCTTGCTGCAATCGAACATATTGCAATGACTGTATTACCAATGCTCTCATTGAAAGTGATTTCATTTGTCCTGGTTGCTCAACTGAAGGTGTATTATTGGACAATTTAACAGTTGACGGTGAAGCTGTCGCCAAAATCAAGGCATTTGAAGCTGAAAAGGCTGAAGGGAAGAAGGAGAAGGAAAAGCAGGAGGGCACTAAAGAAGCTCTTGTTGAACAAGAAGAAGAGCCAAAATCTAGGAGTACTTCTGTGAAAACTGTCGCCACAGCTGCCACTGTGTCCTCGCCTAGCGTTCAAAGCGCCACAAGCACGAGCCAGAGCAAGAAAAGAGCAGCAGAAGATGAGCCCGAAATCGAGGCTACTGAGAGAGCTGACTCATCGTTATCTTTCAAGAAGCAGAAAGCCGACGATAGTAAGGAATTGAATGACGAACAAGGAGATGCACAAACACAAAACACCACATCCGAAAATAACGACAGCAACAATATGCCCAATAATATGATGCCGTTCCCACTGAACCCGCAAATGCCTTTTCCGAATGCTGCATTTCCACAACTTCCAGGTATGCCACCTATGCCTTTCGACAACAACTTCATGCCGGGCATGAACCCAATGATGAACCCCATGATGATGCCCATGGGTAATGCATTCCAAAACCAAGGCTTTAATGGATGGAACCAGATGAACCAGATGGGTGGAAACAACTTCCCTTTCCCAGGCAACGGAATGTTTGGGGACAACTCAATGATGCAGGGAAACAATTTCGGTCAGTTCAACAATAATTTCAACCGGATGCAAATGGGACAGGGGGCCCAATACATGTCACAACAACAGCCCGGATACCAGCAGGCCGCGGGAATGAACAACTTCTCCAACCAACAACGGAATAATTACAACTACAACAAGGCAGCCGGTAGTAGAGACGACGACAGTCCATACTTTCGCCAGCCTGTGAATCCTCAGCGTCACCAGGCGCGACAACGCCGAATACGTCCGAGTGATTACCGGGAGCTTTAATGGAAATTCATGTACAATTATTACTACTGATTTCTTTTCTCTCTTTTTCTTTCTCTTTTGAATTCCTATCTCAGTTGAACCATGAGCCAACTACCCTTGACATGCGACTATTTACATGTCTGGGCATGAGGATTACGGGCTTGAGTATTGACGCAGGACTTATTGTACATAGTTTATCTGCAGGCACAGCGAAGCATTGCATACATAGATGCGAGAATAGAAGCAGATCTTGAAAATAACGATGTTTTCTATTGAATGCGTAAAGATGCGGTCAGATTCATGCCCGATCTGTAGTTTAAGACTACGTAGGTAAAAGCCGTATAGATATCGATTGGCCTCAGAGATGTCTTTGACGTTTCACTAAATGCTGTAGAGGATAGATTCGTAGTCCAATAATTAAAAAGTTGTTGTCGTCAGCAGTAGAGACGTTGTTGATGAAGTCCTTTTGAGTCTTTCTTTGATAGAAATTGACTATTCCAGAACAAGCCTAGCGTACTCGGCAACCAGAGCACGTGAGGCAGCGGCAGGCTTACCGCCTCCAATGGGCAGTCCCAATCGATAAGTCGAATCCTCCACCACCTTCTACCGTCTCTTTCTTTCTCCTCATCCTTCTATTCTACAGTCACTCACCAAACACTCATCGCCACTGTTCTCTCGTCACCAGCCGTCGACAAGTTCCTCCCCTACCCAATCACCAACACACCGGACCTACCCCAAAATACTACCTCAGCATCTCATTCACAATGGAGGGTGAACTCATGAGTGACAGTAGTAATTACTCTAATCAACACCAACTTTCCTTCGGCAGCCATGGTCAGGTCAGTATCTTGGCCAGCTGCTACATGGCCACGACTGTCTCGGAAACTGTAAAAGGTTTCCACTACTGCACTCCCAACGGGGCAGGTACGTACATCGACTGACTCCCCCGTAACTATCGATAGCCACGTTTGAACTAACATATCATGTCTCATAGGAGCACAGTGGTATGCCTGAGGTCCCTTCGGGGTCTGATTCACGCATGACAAGTCCTCCCCACAACACCTCGACCAGCAATTCCGCCGCAAAGGAGGATATGTGGCCGAGACACAAAGCACTACGAAATAATATTGACAATATTACTCGAGGGGAGGCAGCGCAAACCATCACGGAAGAGTGTGAGAGGCTTTTCTGCGACACGTTGTCCGCCATGTTCCTTGGTGAGAGGAACCGCAGGCACCGAACGTCGCTGGTGATGGGTGCGTTACAGCAAAATGTCCGGCCCGAAATTTGGAAATTATCACGCCAAAGAGACATCGAAGCTTATCTTGAACTATGGGATTATGCCAACGATGCCATCTATCGAGGGTTCGTAGTCGATGGCTGTGGTCAAAGAACGCTGTTCGTCTTTCTTGACAGCCAGGCGACCAGCCATGGCATCAAGACTGCGTAAGTTTTTCTATATCTGTTGGTTACATCAACCCGCTGACATCCTGGTGTATCAGACTGCTTTCTCTTTTCGAGCTAGCCGAAGTAGAAGCCTTTGAATGCAGCCAAATCATCGCTTGTGTACCACGCTCAGACGATCCGTTGGGTAGTGGTATCGTACGGAACCTAGGATGGTGTGGGTTTTCTTTGACAAGTCTCGACTCTTGGATGCCGCCGGGTAGCGGCGGAATAGCACTAAGCGACAGATGGCTGTTCCTGGCTGCTCAGGTGTAAGAACGAGGCAGCTAGACCGAACGTCTACAAGAAACTATGCCATGGTCACTCTTTGTATTCTTGCACCGGTGTCTTTACTAATCTGCGAGCTTTATTTGGACGCTAAAAGTCTTTTTTATTCGTGTGAGATGCGATCAAGTATGCACGTATAAGACAGCATGTGTCTTTTTACATGCAAGTCATTTTCTATTAACGTTCTTGCTTTAAGTTTTCTAGGATACTCTCTTCGCTTGCTTTCAAGCATAAGGCGTTTCTTGATTTTTTATTCTGTGGCAGGTGATTCAGATATGTTCTAAATGAATAATTTTTTGGCCATGTGACGATCTGCACTGATTAGATAAGGCGTACAGTAGTGACGTCGACCAACAGGATTTGGGGCATGACTCTTCCCCTCATTAATATTCCTCCTGCTTCCTACTTTCTCTGTCTATTATATCAACTCGATGGATGGGTAGGGTTCTTGGCTGCTAGAATGATGCAAAAACAGCTCGGATGAGGTAGCAAGTTGTTCTTGCTATACAAACATCATCCACTTACTTCATGACATTGATCAACCCCAGTCACTATCTAAGTTTATTGCGCATTATATCGTGGGCAAGGCAACTTCAACTTATTGCAAGGGAGTCTGACCATCATCAATCCACATGCCTCTCATATCCATACCCGCATTCCCGACTTTCCTCATCCCATCTCCATCATTCCCCAAACGACAGCACAAAGCACCCCAAAGCCATGATGTCGCGGACGATTCAATAGAAGATGCGAACTCCCCGCACTCTCCGGAGAATAATCTTCGATCGTCACACTTGTCCTACATTCGATGTGCTCGTTGCGGAGGCCATATCTGCCATACATCTCAAATAGTCAGCAAGGGCTTCACAGGCCGTCATGGTCGTGCCTATCTCGTCTCACCTACAGATTCTACCTCTTTGAATGGATACCAGCAGACCACCAATACAGATACATTATCAAACACAATCACCCAAAAGGCTGTTCCTCGCCAGTTAGTCACCGGCGCTCATACAGTCGCCGATATCAACTGTATGATCTGCGGTAGCGTACTGGGATGGAAGTACATTGCAGCAGAGGAAGAATCGCAGCGGTACAAAGTCGGTAAATATATTATCGAGACGAAACGGATCACGACTTCTTCGTGTTGGGAGTTTCAGGATGATTTTCCATCGCCTACGTCGTCGGATGGTTTAGCTTCGTCGTTGCCTGCTGCCGCCGCCGACGATTACTCTTCGGAAGTGGAGTTTGATAGTCAGGATGAAGATGAGTGCGAGGATCTTTTTGCTGGCGTCTGGAGTCCGGGACTTGCGAGACGAAGAAGGAACCGGAAATTGACTCGGAAGTCGTGATATAATCATTACAATCGTCGGGCACCATTGGAGCTGTGCTCTTTACACGCTCTACGAATACGATACGATGCGATGCGCTGTTTGTTTTATTTGATACCCTAGAATAATAATTACTAATCAATGTTACTTTCTCTTTTGGGTTTGGAGACATCCATGGAGTTGTTCTTGGTTTTATATCTCTTCTCATTATACCTTATTCTCAAACATAATGACATTGTCATAAGCTTCTCCTTGAGCTCGTCGTAGCATACCGTAGAATCCAACAGAACGCAAACATCTAGAGTCTCACTATCTATCGTACAACAAAGGTATCATAAATGCACACATAGCAATCGCATAATCAGGCTGGGTCTTCAGTCTTTGCCCTTTTTGTCCCTTCCGGTTCTTCACTAGTGTCGAGTTGCCTCTTTGCGCCCGACGAGCTTGGTTGAGCCTTCTTTCTGACAAGCGACGAAAGGTCATTTGCTTGTTTGCTGACTTGGTCGAGTGTAGCGGCTTTTTCGGCTGCAGACTTTCCGATAAGTTGTCCGAGGACACCGTTCAAGGCTTCAATGGCATTGACGTCTTCGCTCGGAGCATTGACGGATTCAGGTGGGCGGCGGAGATCAATCAACTATGCAAAGCAAGCATATAAGTCCAAATTCTCTCGAGAAGACTATGGAAGTAGACTTACCCGTTGTTCCATATCTGCAACAATCTCTTTGACATTTGCAATCCGCCTCTTGGCTGCGTTGATTTTGTCTTCTCCTTCAATCTCTCCTGTCTCGAGTTTCTTCTCTTCCTGTGCGAGTCTCAACTTGCAACTTTCAATAGCGCTCTGCATGTGTTTTGCGCTCTCAGCCCGCATGGCCGGATCCACTACAGCAGGCTTTTCTTCGCCATCTTCTTCATCAGGTTGACTAACCGATGCGAATTCCAAGGCAAGAGAGAGCTTATAATGACATTCCGAGACTGACGGATCTTCAAACGCATACAGCGCTTCTTTGAGTTCGAGGGCAGCTCTAAGATCTGAGACGGCGTTGATGAAGCTTTCTCCCTCTAGAGAGATTTCTGCTTGCAAATCGTAGATATCTGCGAGTCGTTCTTGAATCTCTCTGACTTCGGGAGGAATGTCTGCTGATTTGCCCTTGCCATTTGATTTATGTTCTGCGTCTACCAATTTCTGCAATAGAAGGACTCGCGCAAGATCAAGCACCTCAAAAGCGTTCGCAAAGTCATCGTCCTCCTCTTCTTCCTCTGCTTGTGCACCCTCGGCCTCTTCCTCAGAATCCGAGTCTGCAAAGTTCTCGTCGCCTGTAAACTGGAACAGCTGGTTTGTCGACTCTGTAGGCTTTTTCGAATCAAGAGACCCTTCTGGTGTAGAACTCGAGATCGCAGCCTGAATAAGCCCGGCCGAGGAGGGTTCTTTTGATTTTTTCGACGTAGACTCATTTTCTTGTGCTGTCTCTCCGCCAGTGATCTTCGACCCTAGAACGTCACTTTTGCTGACACCGACGTTGTAGAGGGACTTTCCGTAGGCGTAGAGCAGGTCGGCATTCTCGACGGACATTTCTCCATTGATCTCAGCTTGGATTTCGGTAGCTTGCGAGTACAGCTCCGCTGCGGCGTTGTAGTCCTTCACGGCATCTTTCGCAGCTGCTCGAGTGACGAGATCGTCGAGGCGAGTCTGAAGCTCCGTGGTCTCTGGTGCGGTGGCTGCCATGGTCAGACTAAGGTATTGCGCTTGCGTCTTGATGGGAATCAGGGAGAAAAAAGCTGATTCGCTTGCAGTGTAGAATGATGCGACGTCTAAAACTGGCGATGAAGAAGTAAAAATAATACCTAGCAAGGTAGGCGCATGATGGGAATAATTCAGACAGGAAGAAGCATCGAGGTAAGTCTTCGGATTAGGCTTAGCGGAGGCTGCTTAATTGATATTTGCCCCACTTTCCCTGTACGCGTCTTCAGAACGCGTCTCTCTCTCTCCCCGCATCAACTTTCAATCTAGTCTCATCAACAATTGGAGAAGAGCTTATTGGTTTCTGAAGGGTTGCAAGGATTGGCACTGTGATATCGTTCTCCTTTTCTGTCACCATACTTACAATTGGCATGAGAACCATCTTACTCTGCTAATACCGTGGACACCTCCTCAATCTTCCCTGTGATGATATAGAACAGAATGGACAAGACACAGACTCCCAAGATGCCACTCCCAATACGGAATGCCGATATGATACCTTCGTCTTCACCAGCCTTCGGTACCCCAGCACGACCAGTCCGCAGCGGCAATAGACCGGACACTCTACAAGGGCAATCATCCGTTCTCCCTGTCTTGATCCCTCCAGCGCTTCTCCGACCTCTAGCTTTCCGAACCTTTACGAGAAAACATGACTTGACAATCTCCTCAAACACACTTCAGACCTTAGCCACCTTCGTTGGCAAGAATTGCGGATCAAGGTGGCGCGACGATGGGCTCGCGGAACGGTTACTTGACGAAGTAGCTAAACTATGGCGGAAGAACGGCGGCGGAGTTATTGTGGAAGAGGGCAATAGTGCCTCCATCAAAGCCATTCTTCAGATAATGGAAGGGAACATGTCCAATGGAAAGGTTGTACCTGGAAAGTTGGCGGATCAAGAAGATCAACGGGGGAGTCATGCTGGGCTTGCGGGCACCGATGATGCAGCAAACAACAATACTGGAGAGGAAGATGACGAAAACGTTTCTACGGATCCGAGACGCTACATGAAAATTGTCGATGCATATGACCAGCCTCGATTGGCATATAACCCCGACAAGAAACATTTTGAGACGTCAATAAATAAACCATCCTTCTTTCCTGACCCTTCTCATCAGATTACGTTCTTTCGAGACAGGTTCAACCTCATATATCAGAGACTGCTGCGCAACGAGTCGTTCCAGACGTCGTCCCTATTGAACAGCAATCGACAAACCTACAAAATCACGCCAATCGCAAATCTGTTGGGAAGGGGAGGGTCACAACATATGTGTTTAGGACTTCTGTCCGTCTCCCCGGCTGGGGAAATGTCACTTACCGACCTGACAGGAACTATCATGCTCGATTTATCAGAAACTGTGCCTATCCCGAGGGGAAATGGTGCATGGTTCTGTCCCGGAATGATGGTTTTGGTTGAGGGTATATATGAAGAAGAAGAGGTAGTCAAGGGCTCCGTCTTGGGTGGTAACAGTGGTATTGGAGGTGCAATAGGAGGGAAGCTATTGGGTATCACTATTGCTGGACCACCCAGCGAAAAACGAGAGGTGACTCTCGGTATGAACAGTATCGACTCAAACGGAGACATCGGAACCAGCGGCGGATTTGGCTGGGTCGATTTCCTCGGTGTAGGAAGTGAACGTTCTCAGGGAGCCCGGATGAGGAAACTTGAGCATAAGAGTCTGCGTCAAGTCAGTGGAGTCGATGGTCAAAGGAACGGACGACGCAATATTGTGATTCTGGGAGAAGTTCATTTGGACAATACTAAGACACTTGAAGCTCTTAGGAGTGTCTTTGGCATATACAGCGCACTGCCCTTTGAAGAGTTGCCGCTGGCATTTTTAATGATTGGCAACTTTATTGGAAAAGCCGGATTTGGACAGAGTAATGGCGGAAATAGTATCGAGTATAAGGAATGTTTCGACAGCCTGGCCTCGGTATTGTCCGACTTTCCAGCGCTATTGAGCCATACAACTTTCATATTCGTTCCAGGCGACAATGATCCCTGGGCATCCACATTCACAGCCGGGGCTTCAAGCGCTATTCCACGGAAAGCAGTTCCTGAGCTGTTCACGTCGCGAGTGAAGCGCGCATTCGCTTCGGTGAACAATGATTCCGGTGACTCGTCAAAAAATGCCCCAGGAGAAGCTATCTGGACATCCAACCCTTCACGTATATCCCTCTTTGGTTCGGTCCACGAGATTGCCGTTTACCGGGACGATATCTCTGGACGACTGAGACGTGGCAGTATACACTTCACTAATACTGGGGACAATGATTCTCAAGAACCTCAAGCGCAGGACAACGCCGCTGAAGAAAACGATGATGACATGATAATCGATGATAACGACAACAACAGCAACGCAAAGGCTCAGAAGAATAATTCCACAACAACAAAAAAGCCATCTCCCTCCTACCTCGCCGCTCAAAAACTCTCCAAAACAATCCTCGACCAAGGCACTCTCTCCCCATTCCCGATGACCACCAAACCCGTCCTCTGGGACTATGCAAGTTCCATTCAACTCTACCCACTACCCACGGCACTGGTACTCGCCGACAGCGAAGTAGCCGCCTTTTCCGTTTCGTATGAAGGATGCAACGTTCTCAATCCAGGCAGATTTGTGCCTGAGGACCATAAACGGGAGCCCGTGACGTGGCTTGAGTATGACGTTTTGAGGAAGCGAGGGCGAGTTAAACAGCAGAGGGTGTGAAGCCCTTTTTACGGATTTGTTGAATATGCACATGTATATGGTTACGGATTTGAATGTCTACGGGTTTTTTGCAGATAGAGCTTTCCTTGTCAAATATCATTGAGCGTGTCGGTCTAGCATAGTTTGAAGATTGATTAACTACATAACAATGAATCTTCCATCTTTCTATATTGTATTAATGATCTTTGCACATCGAAATTTTGCTCTACGGCAGGAAGATTGTTCTCGAGGCGGTAGGCAGATGAAAAGCGTAGGACAGAATTTTTGTCTAAGAAGATATAAACTAAAGACCGACAGGATCACTAGAAAGGAGGAAATTACTACAAAAAACTATGTGAATTAAACCTCCCAAAAAGACACGATATGTATGATGTGGAACGGGTAGATGAAATATCAAAAACGCTTGCTAACCAAAATGCAAGAGTTAGTCTTTTAAAAAGTATCCTTGAATGCATATGCAACTAGAATGCAACTCCAAAATCGCGAGGCTTTTGTTCATGCATTTCCTCTGGACTGGGGCTGCGATCGCGGCTGAGAGGTCGGAGATGTGTGGATTGTCCCTTTGAGTGGCCGCGATAGTACGAGTCGTTATTGATCAGGCCATCCGTACTCCTGTCGCGGACGTGAGTGGAGCCTTTGGTGGGCATGTCTCGGTATGGCTCGTATGGACCGGTCATGTTGTATTTGCTCTGTTCATACATGTCTGCTCGCGATCGACCGTCGAAGAGGAGAGAATTTCGCGCATCCAGGGCGGTCAAGTTGTCCATATCTTCCGCATCCCCTGTTGAACCAAAGTTAGTTGAATATCTTTCAAAAGTAATAGACTGGAGAAGGGGTCAGTACCTTTGCGTTCACGTAATCTGATGTGAGGGTTCTTTCGGATGCATGCGATCAGAGCGTTGACACCAATAAGAATGGCCAGTACAACGGTGAGAGTGGACTGCACAGCGATGAGGACGACGCCAGTTACGGTCTTGGTTGTCTGTGTAATGCCGAGTTCCTCAACGAAGACCAAAATGCATGCCACCGAAAGTACACGGACTACTTGTATGGTGATGTTGATCCATTGACTCGACTTGGCCACGTATGGTCGGCTCCATAGCAAGAGAATCAACATGAGAGCTTCAACAATCAGCTGGCCCCCGGTTTGGAAGAGGCCGTGACCGTCACCACCAGCAATGATACATCCCTTGATGAATGAGTAGAAAATAGCGGGAATGAAGATCCACCAGTAGGATCGCTTGTAGCTGTCGTAGAACAGACTGTAGCGTCTCCAGATTTCCTGGTCTTCGTACATGACAGAGTTGTCACCCTGAGACCTTTTGTACCGACGAGCAAGGAGCCAAATACGGACCGAAAACGCAGCCAAGAGAGCCGTGAATGCAGCCAGAGTCAGACCTGCCAATAACTTGGCGGCCCACGAATCGCCACGAGTGAATTGATAGACGCAATAAAGCACCCAGATGCCGTAAACGATGAGAATCAAGTTGGTAATCGTCCGACCCAAGAGTCCCCAGTAATGCTTTCGGAAATCGACCAAGCTCTGTGGGAACGAGCCATACAATGCCCAGGCCTCCAGAACAACTTTCACGAGCAAAATGCCCACAGCAATAGCAGCAATCACAATGGCAAAGAACAATAGCACAGTCATGAAAATGTTGGATGACGGAATGTACAATTGTTCAGACCAAGCTTGTATACCCTTGAGTTCAGCAACGATGCCACTAGATGCGGTGGATGTATTGGTTGTAGCATTGTCCGAAGTCGAGATGTCCCGGATGAATAGTGCCGAACGCTCCAGGAGATCGGAAAGAGCCCGTTTCGCAAGGCTTGAGTTTGTTGAGCCATCGTCGAATGTAAGAGTGGCATTCCTGAGATATTGATAGTTGTTTTGGGTAAGGTTGCCGCCGGTCACGTTTCGAAAATTGTCGATTGAGTTCTGCATGTCAGTCCATGGGATAAGACCTCCAGCAAAAGCAAAGTTGGAGGTAAAAGTACGATAGACCGTGGGATATTGCACACTGAGTGCACCGCTTGTGGCGAGGGTTTGGAACCAGCCAATAACCTCGCCAAAGCTGGGGCTCGATGTAGCTGCACCAGGGTGACCAGCGGTGCCAAGTGCAGTAAGTCCACTCAGCGCTAAAGAAGCAGCAAGAATACCAGCTGCAACGTAAGAGACAGCAGGGATCTGAAGAGTCTTGCCGTTTGTGACTTCAGACTCGATACAGGCAACCTCATCACCCGTATCGGCAGCCTTGAGCTCCAGCCTTGCCTGTCCTTCCAAGTCCGGCACGTTGAACGCTATCGATGGGATCATGTCGGCATATTGGCTAGGAATGGTCATGTTACCGCTGGCGGAGAAGCCTCGGGCTGGCACGGGGCAGAGTTCTGAAACTGCAGAAGCTGCATCACACGGGTTGAAATCCTTTTCATAAACTTGCTTTCCGTAGGCAAAGACAACCAGCGAGACGGTCACATTCTGGACCTTGTCGCTGGTGCCGGAGACATCGAAAACAACATTGTTGCTGCTCTGATCATATTCGACGTTGAAGTTGTTTACTGTGACGGTTGCGTTTGTCGAGCACAGAGAATATCCGTTTGTTTTGAGGACATTGCCAGCCAAGACCTGTGCCGGTCCCAGCAAGACAATGGCTGCAGCGGTGAACCAGCCAGGCTGCATGATGGATGATGTCGATGACTGAGGTATGAATCGAAGGGACAGGATCAACCCGTCGACACGCAAAGAGCGTGTGGATTAAGATGGAACGTATATTCAAAGAAAGAGATCGATGGATCAATGGATCAAGAGAAAAGACAATTGAAAGGTTAGAGGTCGACCAGTCACCAAATCGACATGGTCAAAGAGGATGGTCCTATTCCGGGAATAAAACGAGAGAATGCACGAAACGAGAGATGATTGATGTAACGAATGAGCAGAGGAGTAGGATGGATATTGATATGGATTGGATATGGATATGGATATGGATATGGATATGAAAGTGAGAGTGAGTGTGAACGAGTGGTGGTGTAATTGAGCGAGGAGTAAGAGAGAGTAGGAAGCGAAGACGAGTTTGGGCAGGAGCGATGTACCCCGTATCTCCGTGCTGGGTATTTTTGTTACAGACTGTACGTACTTACGGAGCATAGTGACTGTGGCTGTGTGGCGCACGTCTCAGTCGGGACTCGGAAGGGACCGTAGCGCGCCCAAATTCTCATATACTCCATCGTATGATCATATCATTGGTTGGACTAGCCCACCGTCCTCTTCTTAATTGGCGTGCGATCCTAGCGGCAGTTCTGGACTCTCTGATCGCCCGGCGCCAACTTGTCTCAGATTGCTGGCGTTATGCCGCCTTGATTGGCCGTGTGTGTTGTTTGCTGCCCGTACGTGTCGCTGATTACAATCCGGCCAGTAAGCGTAGTCAGCAGAAAGACACGAGATGCATCCAGAGCTGACTTAAGGCGAGACACGAAGAAGTCAATCAACCTGTGACTTAGTAACTAGTATTTAGGGGTCATTAATCAATTCTAAATTAAAACTACACTATTCAGTCACTAGCGCAGTCTCAGGATGCTCGGTGCGCCGCCCATTCCACCAAGTGGCCCAGAGGCGCGCGCTAGGCCAAACCATAACTTATTCCTTTACACGCCCTGAGTCCTCAGTCCTGCCTCCTTGTCAAGCATGGTGACGTTCAAGATGCTGTTGATCCGGTCTACTCCATAGTAGATCGATGTGCATATGATCATCTTGCAGATGCGGCTCTACGATCTAGCCAAGTTAATCTCTATATACGATCGCCTCCAACGCCTGACGTTGCATGAAGTGTGAACGTAAGTACTGATATAAGAGTTTTCTGGGAAAAAGGGAAGGACGGCGATTTTAAGGGGGACTCATCGAGTCATCTTTATTGATTCTTCTTTATACTTCGAAGTATAGTGAAGTAGCCAACGAGTGTCTGTGGAGTCAATCTCGCAAGCCCTCTCTGGATGTTGGATCGAGCGATTGCATGCAACTCTCTCATAATCAAAACGTTTTCAAGGTTGATGGTCGGTAGGATCCCCGCCTGACAATGTGTATAGGTAGGAAATAATATCAAGTCGCCCTGTGTTGGTGGGATAATCAGCTACGGCATTATGGTGACCAAGTCACAAATCCGAAATTTCGCTTGAGGGCCTTCAAGACATAGCATATCATAGCCCGGTCAATTTTGTAGCCCATCGATGCAATTTACATCACTAACTATTTGTTCTGTCGTAACGTCCAAAGATCATTTCTTGCCACTCTTCTCTTGCATCTCCCGCATTGCAGCACGAGCACTCCGGCTCCCACCCAACTTCGGCCCGCGAGGTGGCTCAGGTTTAGCAATTCTACCATTTGTGGTGGTCGTGGTGACACGATTTCGCTGTATCCGACGCCTGCTCTGAATAGCTTCCATGAAATCACGTCGGAATTGTTCTGCAATGCGATCATCCGCGGCCATATCATCATACGTTGCAGATTGCTCCGGCTCGTCGTAAACGTCCACTGTCATAGATCATCTATTAGTATGCATTCCTTCATAAGCAGTCAACTCCTTGAGAACTCACGTTTGCTCTCTCGTAAAACTTCCTCCACAAGTCTATCTCGTTCGATATCGGCGCTGTTCCGCCTTCGATTCCTCCACGGCTTCCCGTTCCTGCCAACTTCCTCAACTGCATCTGAAGGCTCACCGGCCATACGTCGCGTCGCTGCTTCAGTGCGAGCAATATTCTGCAGTTTCGTCTCTTGACCCAGATCGATCTCATGGAGCTTTCCTAGTGTAGCCGGTTCATGTTTCGAAAATGCATTGCTGAACGAATCGTTCGCATCTGACTGACTGAGTCGGCTGGCCGCTGAAGTTTCATTGTTTGCTTGTGTACGATTTTGTCGTCTAACCAGTTCGGATTCTATATATTCCATCCTTATATTGTTAGTTCCGATGGTATACAGCCTTGCTTATTGTAAAGAATGCGGAGGGACGTACATATGTTTATCAACATCGACCTTTTGCCCTGTATGGGCTGTAAAGCGGTCGAGTCTGGCCTTGAGAATCTCTGCTTCTGTATCCTCTGTCGACAAAACCAGAGTGTTATTCTTATCAGCGGACTGCGAGCTGCTGGTCGAGAATTCGATGCCGCCTTTTCGCATGCGATGGAACTTTCGTGGTCGCATGATATTCGGCACCTCGCTTTGATTGCTATCATCTTGCAGCTGTGTATTATCGCCCTGTCTCTCTTGTGATGTTGTATTGAGTTCTGACACTGCCCTGTCTGGCGTGGGTACGTCATCGTCTTCGAATCGTTTGCGCAGGAACTTTTGCCGCTTGACTGGGCGGAAAGAGACGACCGGCGTCTCCGATATTTCAGTGTCCATATCGCTCATAAGGTGTCGTTGTCGTTAATATGTCAGTCGAGCAATATATGTCGAGTGCGTGTTTGTATGTGGTGTTGAAAGAATGAAGTGAAGGTTGGAGGTTATGCGCCGCCGCTAATGGTTGGTCGACGCGGGCGGTCTCTACTTTTGGAGCAGGAAGCTTCCGCACATCTCTCATGCGAACAACCCACGATAATTTCGGTCGCGACTGTCTTCAAATCAGACCGACAACAACTCACAAGACCGCAATTATACATTCAAGAGTGCCATGCGACTGCAATAACATTCTCAAAAAGTGACACCGCAATTATCGTGTAGCTGCTGAAGCTCGGAATCGCCCTCTGACCATGAACCCTTCTATTCCACCCTCAACCGCAGAATATGGCGGAGGTGAGTTCTTACTCAATGACTGCATAATTCGCTTCGACTACCATAATTCGAAGAAATGCATACCATGGAAAAGAATATACTAATTTCATCATCTAGATGAGGTCTCCGCCATCGTCTTAGATCCTGGCTACTCCACGACGCGCGCTGGCTTTGCTGGCGAAGACACACCCAAATCCGTTGTCCCTACCTACTACGGAAAATACTCTGAAGAATCCGACAAATACATTTTTGGAGATGATATCTTCGTGACTCCCCGCCCTGGCGTTTCGATACACAACCCGTTTGGCAGGGATGGCACAGTAGAGGATTGGGACATGGCTCAGAGACTCTGGGAGTACTCTTTCAAATCGCGATTGACGGGCGCCAAGCCAGGGAATCCAATGTACAATGGCTTGAATGACGTTCCCGCCGAGGGCGAAGTGCCGTCTGGCGAGATGGACGTCGAAACCGAAGAGAAGCCGCTCGCAGATAGCCCTCTCTTGATGACGGAATGTGGTTGGAATCCTACAAAGGCACGAGAAAAGACTATTGAGATTGCCATGGAGAATTGGGGCACTCCTGCATACTATCTTGCAAAGAATGGCGTACTTGCAGCGTGAGTGAAGAGATAATATGCGTTTTGTTTGGTTGATATCATTCTAACTTCTTGTTAGTTTCGCGGCTGGTAAAGCTTCGGCCCTCGTCGTCGATATCGGCGCTTCAAACATTTCCATAACTCCTGTCCACGACGGAATGGTCCTCAAACGCGGTGTTCAACATTCACCCCTCGGAGGAGACTATGTTTCATCCCAGATTCGGGCGCTTTTCAAGTCCAACTCCCCCCAGCCGATCACCGTCACCCCTCATTACCTAGTTTCATCCAAGACGGCAGTTGAAGCTGGACAACCTGCTCAGGCCATCTACAAAACTTTCCCAGCCGACAAGGCCCCCGATGCCTCGTATAGGAAGCTACTGGAAGAGCGAACCCTGACCGAATTCAAAGAATGTGTCGTGCAAGTCTGGCCTGGACCAAACAAACTATCCTCCACCGGACCCAACGGCATCTCAAACGAAGACATCGCAAAGGGCAACCCCGGGCGACCCTTCGAGTTCCCCGATGGATACAACCAATCCTTTGGCGCGGAACGGTATCGCGTCACCGAATCCCTCTTCGATGCAAAGGCATACATCCCAGACCCCGAATCTGAATTCCCAGCACCCACCCCAGCACAAACCATTCCAGAACTTATCAAGAACTCTCTCAATGCAGTCGACGTCGACATCCGACCTCACCTACTACAAAACGTGGTCGTCACCGGCGCATCCAGTCTGTTGTACGGTTTCAACGATCGCCTAAACCAAGAATTGATGCAACTCTACCCTAGCCCTAGGGTCCGTATATCAGCTCCTGGAAACACTGCCGAGAGACGATTCGGCTCCTGGATCGGTGGAAGTATCCTGGCTAGTTTGGGCACTTTTCATCAAATGTGGATTTCGAAGAAGGAGTATGAAGAGCATGGTCCTAACATTGTTGAGAAGCGATGCAGGTAATAATCATCTGATAATCCCCCGTGTCTGAACTGCTTCTTTGGTCGGTGGTTTTGGTGGTTTGTCGTGCAAGAAAAGAATAAAGGGAAAAGTTTCCTACAGGGATAAATAATGACTGGAGTTTTATCTAACTTGTATCACCTTAAATTTGCCTTGAATGAGATATATTTCGGAAGTCTACATTGTTATCTTTAACATTGTTCAATATCGTTATTTACATAAGTTCATTAGGCCTGCTAAGAATGCTTTGCATATAGAATGCAAGAAGAATAGATAAGACTGATTACGTGACAGTTTATCCTCGACTTCTAGGAGGTCGATCATCAAGATCGTCTGCAGCGGTGACCTCTCTGAGTGAGGTCATTGAAACAAACTTTCGAACTCGCGGTGTCGTTGGTGTTCGAGGGAAGAGACTGAGACCTCCATGTTGGGGCTTCTCGAGCGTGGTGGTAATGCTGAGGGGGGACGCACTTCGAATATCGCCATGGCCTTTCGCTCTCGAAGCACTCGATGCCCTTCTCTCGTGTGTGTTGACTGTAAGAGCCTTCCTGCGAATCTCATTTGTGGGGCCTGAATTGTCAATTATACTCCCAGGGGCGCTGGATTGGCTAGTTCCTGGTCTCAAGTTGACATTCGTTGTTGCTGAAGAAAATGTTTTTGGGGATATTGGAGGAGTTTCCACATTCCTGAAAGATCTATCTCTTGGTGCAGCCCATGTCTGGTTGAATGATGGTACAGGTGTAGTTGACCTATGTGTATGGTTCGTTTGAGATGACATCGGTCTTGATGGCGTTTCAGATATGCCGGAGCCATGCCTAGATCTAGATCTGAACAGAGAAGGCGAATTCAGTGATTCCTCATCTGCGCCCTTTTTGGAAGAGATAAAGGAGAAGACAGTGGAAGGCTTTGGGCGTAACCAATTGCGATTTTGGTAAATCACATGATTGTTGTCGGAATTGGGGGGTTTACCAAGCTTGGGTTTAGGGAGAGGCGGCACATGTAGGTTTTTCGCTCTGAATCTGCGATTTTTTGCCGAGTAAGTGGAAGCGACTTCGGCTGCCATGTCATCGTCATGGCTGGATTTTTCTTTGAAACCAGTCATGGATTGTGTCACAGTGGGTAAAGCGGTAATTTGATGTTCGAGATTGTTCTCCTTGACCGCTCCATCCTTCGTATCCTCCTCGTCCGGTGACTTTAAATCTTCTTCATCACTTGCTGATTGGTCCTCTAGGAATGACATGTAAAACAAGTGAGGGAACTCCGGGGCAGTATCCTTCCTAGATGCTAAAGTGTGAACCTCAGATTGGGCCCCCGGTGGATGAGACCAACTCATTTGCTTGTCACGGGCATCAAGATCAATCCATGATCGCTCCATGGGCTTCAAAGGGTCATTCTGTGTGGTCTCTATTTTAGGCTCTGCCTTGGTCTTTTTCTTGGTGTTACTTCTGGAGAAAGCAGAAACACTGAATATCTTGGAGGTCGACTTTGAAAACCGGTCAATCTTGGAGCTAAATCTAGCCAACGATCTATTTGAATCCTTTTCTGGCACGCCGAATCGCTCCACAGCTTTGGAGGAGGATGTCTTTGGTCGCTGCTGTTCTTCTCTTTTTCGTTCCTTTCGAACGGTATCCTTGATCTGGCTCTCTGAGACTACCGGTGCGGTAACGGATCGTCGGGGTGTCATATGGCCAGTATCCGGACGAGCATAGTAGCGATCTGCCTTATTGTTCAGGTCCTTTTTGTTCTCCGAATGCTTCTGCTGGTGGCCCCGACGAAGTACAGAACCGGGTCTTGTTGACACCGGGCTTTCTTGTCGAGATGTTGTTTTGACTAATGTGGCTGGAGTAAAGCCTGCAACGATTGAAACCGCCTGGGCCTTAGCGGTATAAGAATCTGGGTCTGCTGGCGATTGTGGAAGCGGGCTGTGCATGATTGTTGATAGTCTGTTTGAAGTGTTTTGCATTTTCTTTTGATGGCGATCGCCTCGAGAAACCGGCCTGGGCGCTACCTATTTTGTCGTTAGTAAAAGATAATGTAATTCAAGGAAGTCAAGAAACAAGCACAAGAGGGAATCTCACAATGCTATTCGTGCTGGCTATATCCACAAGTCGTTGTATCTCGAATGCGACTTGATGTAGCATTGACAGACTCTTGGCGAGCTTATAAGCCTTGCGCTTCAAGCGTTTGAATTCTCGCTTCCAGCCGTCGACATTGCCAACCATGGCAGTGTAAACCGCATCAAGGCTACCAGTCGGATCATTCCAATCCTCCCTTATATCCAGGAGATATATGCCAAGGATCCGAACGGACTGTAAGCCCTTCTCTATATCCTTAACGTGATCATCCATAGCGAGGGCACTCCGCTGGACTATATGCTGTATGCGTTCGTGGTCCCTGATGACAGTCTGTCGAAATGCTTCATCTGCTAGCATATCACTGAATACTGGAATGTTTCCGAGCGGTAAGCGCAGATGAATCAAGCGCTCTTCGATATCGCTGAATGCAATGACTATATCTTCCGTCGTATTCTCAATGAAGCCATCGAGTTCGGCCACATGCACTTGCAGGATCTTGATCACAGCAGGCTCAGACTTGGCCAAGCCATTAGCGAGCAAATGAAGACCGAAGGCTATCTGGGATACTAATTTCCAGAGTGGATGGTATCTGGCAGTGAGTATGTAAGTACGGATGACGATGCGACTTCATGTATGAAAGCTACTCACTTCTCATTTGGCCGCTGCCTCCATCTTCTCCCACACAAACGTTCGTATACGGAGGCCGTCAATATCTGATTCCGCCGAGCATGTGCATCTATAAAAACTTGCCAATTGCCGTGCGATCCAACCGTGGATTCAGCAATGGACTCCTCGAAAGGTCCCTGGAGTTGAGCAATTGGGTGAACCGGTGCATCATTGATCGACGGATCTTCGACCTGCCTCTCCTCGACCTGCTGCTGAGCCTTTGCCGTTTGCTCTAGCCATTCTTCCTCACTCGGTATCAGCGGCATCCTGCTCGCACCTTTTGTTCGGTTCGTCCGTTTTCATCGATCGCGGGTGAGGTATCCGAGGATACCAACCCTTCCCAATGCTCAATCTGAACACAATATCATTGATTGCCAATGTCGAAAAGTCGTATATATTATGCTGTAAGTCGCTCAAGAAAATGGGAATGCGCTGGGCGCGAATATCGAACTGGAGATCTCCTATGCGTTCGTTTTCTCGGAAGGATCGCGAATGAGCGCAAAGACAGCGTGCCTAGTACGGCTTAGCGTCAAGTCTGTCACTGTTTTAAGTTTCATTGCACGTGGTCACTCACCTTTGTGCTATTTATACAGATTGACTGCCGAAAGAGCTGATTGCTATGCTCAGAGATTGGAGGCGAGAATTTCTCTTTGACTCGCGCTTTCCGCAGAAACCGAAGAAAGGGGTCGAGTCTATCGTTGACCAAAAGCCCACCTATAGCATCAACCACGATTTAATCCAAATTAATTTGGATCAACGGCTCCTCGGTTTGCCCGCACTAGTCCCTGATGTGCCGTGTCATTGTGGAGTTCTGGGCTGGGCTTAGAGTCCCAGCACCCTCCAGGCACATTTCTGATTGATTAGAAACGAGTGCAAGTCGCAAGTCGCCTAACTTATTGCTTTTGCATAACTTACATAGTAGTGTTTGCATATAAACATCGTTATTGGACAAATTTCCTGGGCACACACCGCCCCCGCAGATACGCAGGTACCTGATCAACATGATTGATTAGCCATTGAAATGAAATGTTGTCAAGGAACATACTACGTAGTACATGGTACGGAGTACATACGTACCCAGTAAGAGGTAGGAGCTTGAGAGAACCAGCCTCGAAAACATGTAATTTCGTCCATACTATTGTCTCCCAACCGTGCATGTGCAGATTTTAGATCTCAACTGTGGAGTAGTTGGCTGTGGATCGGCCAGGTGGCCGTCGAATGTCGACTCTAGGCGGGATGCAGCATGGATCTAACGAAAGCTGGAGCAATGGGAGGGAGAGTAAGAGGAAGACATGAAGATGCAATGTACGGAGTAGTTGAAATTATTGAACTGAGAAGAGAAAATAAAGATTGAAATGGCAGGGTTGGCACCTGCCACCGTTCCTCCCTGACATAACCCAGTTGCTCCTTCCTCTCTGGCCGTTTGCTTCCTGATTCCTCAGGCAGCACCGCGGACAGCATTTTACGCGACTGACCGACGCGGTTAGCGCTTCGACGCGTCGTCCAAGCACCCCAGGCTGCCAGCTCAGCCTCATCGTCCACAATGCGTCCAATGATCATAGCTTCCCCCGTACCAATTCATCTGAAAAAAGACGATGGACTTTGGAGCTAACAACACATGAAAAATACTCTGTTTCCTTCCTTGCTCAAACAACACACTAAGGCCGCGTTCTATCACATTCATATTCGTCGTCCTCTCCCAAACAGATTTCCCTACAATATGTCCCTGAAACGAAGTGCCAACACCTCAAGCTCGCCGGGAGCTGCCAAAAAGCCAAGAGCAAATGGGAGTATCACATCGTTCTTTGGCGCGCCCAAACCCAAGGAGGGTGCCAGTACACCCAAAGCAGGTGCTCCACCACCACCTCCCACCGTCAAGTTCAACAAGGAGAAATGGGTGTCCTCCTTGACGGCAGAGCAGAAAGAGTTGTTGCAGTTAGAGATTGATACTCTTGATGAGAGCTGGCTGGCTCATCTGAAGGATGAAGTTGTTTCTCCTGGGTTTCTCAACCTGAAACGATTCTTGAAGAAGGAGAAGGAGTCGAAAGCGACTATCTTCCCTCCAGAGAATGACATTTATTCATGGTAGGGCTTTTCTTCACATGTGTCTGGCTATCATTGATGCTCATACATATACAGGTCACGCCATACCCCTTTGCATACCGTGAAAGCCGTCATCCTCGGACAGGACCCCTACCACAACTTCAACCAAGCTCACGGTCTTTGCTTCTCCGTTCGACCACCGACCAAAGCGCCCCCTTCCCTGAAGAACATATACATCGGAATCAAAAATGACTATCCCTCATTTGAAGCTCCTCCAGACAATGGCGGCCTGTTGACTCCGTGGGCGGAACGTGGCGTACTGATGCTTAATACCTGCCTAACTGTCCGAGCCCACAATGCAAATAGTCACGCAAATCGAGGGTGGGAACGATTTACACAAAAGGCAATTGACACAGTGGCACGTGTCCGTACTCGGGGCGTAGTGTTTCTGGCTTGGGGATCGCCTGCCGCGAAACGAGTAGCGGCAGTCAATAAGCAGAGACATTGTGTATTGCAGTCTGTTCACCCGAGTCCTTTGAGCGCTCGCAACGGATTTGTACGATCTTTCCCTTTAGCTCGTTGTTTCTGGGAGATAGTGTTCTAACTGAGGGTTCTAGTTCACAAATGGACATTTCAAAAAATGCAACGAATGGCTTTCCGAGAGGTATGGCGAGGATGCCTTGATCGACTGGAGCTTGGACCCCAAGAAATCCATCTTAGGCCAGAAGCCTGCAGTGGCGACGATAGGCGAAGAGAAGCAAGAATCCCCTCTTGCCACTAGCAAACTTGCCAACAAAGGGCCTCTGGATACGGTTGCCAAGGGTACCGATGAAGCTTCCATTAAAACGATAACCACAGCAGTTACAGTGACAACGACTGATGTTGACCCCCTGTGTGATGAAGATGATCTGGATGCTCTCGAAGCCCTTGCAGCAGCAGAAGACGGTTTCTCTGCCCCCAAAGTCGAGACTGTGACCAAGGAAGAAGTGATTGTGGAAGAGGTCAAGAAGGACTGATACTAAGATGAAATGGATATTGGACATCATTTTGGGACAACTGCTTTGTATAATGCACCACACCTGATATGTGGAATTTTGTCCTCAAACTATACTATGAGCGCTGGCGTTTTTCTTCTCCTTCTTTAGTGGTGTTGGTGTTAATGTTAATTTCGGGATTTTATTGAAATTGGATATTGATCGAATAAGCTGTTTAATTGTGTTCAACTATATCAAAATCAAGTCTCATAGCAATACCTATTCCTACCAAAAATACCTAAGACATAAATATGAAAGGAAATGAAAAGTTTAACATAAAGGCATAGCATTCAAGACTAAAAAATACAATTTCCATTCAGGTGGTTCCTGTTTCCTTTTCCTATTATATTTATTTAAAGTTCGTCATGCTCAGGAGCGGCCTCCTCAGTGGCTTCAGGAGCCGCAGTCTCAGTCTCAGATGCAGTAGCGGCTTCGGCGGCGGAAGAAGCAGAAGCAGAAGCAGAGGCAGAGGCGGCCGCAGAAGCTGAAGAAGCAGAGGCAGCAGCGGCTTCCTCGTTGAGTTTGGCGAGGTCAGCGGCGGCATCGACTTGGTGCTTGCCGTTGGCCTTGATGAAAGCGGCGAGGTCTTCGACAGTTCGGGAACCGGAGTATTCAACAGGGGAGCCCTTGGAGCCGGCTGGGTAGAGCTTGATGGTAGGGAATCCCTGAATAGCGTCGGGGACGTCATTGGCAGTGGCGTCGATCTTGGCAACGGTCACCTTGGATGCATAATCGGAGTTGTCAGCGTAGACTGAGGCAAGCTGCTCATATTTGGGTGCCAAACTGTAAAAGTCGGATGTCAGTTAATGTTACTATGTCTCTTTGAGTAGTTGAGTAGACTTACGCTTTGCAGTGTCCGCACCATGGGGCGTAGAATTCAAGAAGAACATCCTTGTCATTGTCGATAACGAGCTCCTGGTAAGTGTGGGCAACGACAACAGTGACAGGGCCTTCCTGGGTCTCAGGAATGGGCTCAGACTTGATGCTAGGGTCAACCTTGCCATCGAGAACGTCCTGGATGAATTTGCCGACCTCCTTGACGGTGATATCCTTAGTCTGGTCCCAAGGGAACTTCGTGTTCTTCTCAGGGTCCTGGATAGCGAAGGCAGGGAATGAGGAAGAGTCTAAGTTGAGGTTTCCGGCGTGGGCACCGAATGCCTTGGCGTCGATGGTGGCGATGTTGATCTTTCCACGGTGTTGTTCGGCAATAGGGCGGAACTCTTCTGCAAACTTCTCACGCTCTTCAGCGGTCTCGGCGAAAATATAGGCGAGAGGGATTCCAGCCTTCATGTACTTGGCATAGGTCTCGGGGCCAACCTCACCGACCAAGGGTGTGCTGGCGGTGGTGATCCAGGTAAGAATGCTGTCAGAGTCGAAGGGGCCAGTGTAAACAGCCTTCTTCTCATCAAAGTCCTTGTACAAAACGATAGAGGGTTGCTCGACCTCTTCAGACTTGGCAACTGCCGCATCATCGCTGGCGCCAAAGAGGAAGTTGTCACGCTCAGACTCGGCCAAGCTGTTGAAAGCCTCGTTGGCCTTCTTGCTGTCCGAGGGAATATATCCAACAATGACGATCTTGTCGAGGGTCTTGAATTCTTCGAGATTGGCCTCGGTGACGGGGGAGACGGCGGGGAGAGATTGCTTAACCATATAAGAAGTGATGCTAGATAAAAACAAGTCTAATTAGTACATATGGTCGCCTCAAATTGTGGTAAAGACGAGAACTCACGCTCCGCTCTTTCGAGCGCCTGCGTAGGGTTTAATGTTGTCTTCGCCACGGAAGATCTTTAGGGTAGGGTAACCCTCAACGCCGTACTCTTTGCACAGCTCAGCCTCGGCGGTACAATCAACCTTGACCAAAGGAATATTCTTCTCCTTCAACTCAGTGGCAGCAACCTCATATTCAGGAGCCAAGGCTTTGCAGTGTCCACACCATGGCGCAAAGAACTCTGCCAGGACGAGGTCATGTCCCTTGATAAAGTCAGAGAAGGTGTCCTTGGTCAAAGAATGAACGTCGGATTCAGCGTCGGAAGCAGACACGATAGCTGCGGCACCCAAAAGGGCCGTGGTAATGGAGAGAAAAGAACGCATGGTGATTGTGGATTAATCAGTCTTGCGCAGGCACGAAGGGGATCGGATGTAGATCGATGGCAACAAATAAGTCGAGGGCGGCTTCACAGAAGCTACCTATCTCTCTCAACTATAAGACAGAAAAGAAAGACAATCTGTCTTCTCTTCTAGTCGGTGGGGTATAAAAAAGCAAGAAGCAAAGAGGGAGTGGATGGTTGTTGTTGATTCAGAGAAGAAGTCGTAAGATGGGCGCGTATTTAAGATGGGAAGCTGCGGAGACAGACAACATCGTAAGGACAGTTTGTTCTTTACTCCTTCCGTACGGCCAGTGGGGACTGCATTAGCGCCTGCATCAGCAAGGGTCGCCGTATTCTTACAGCCCTGTTACCGATTTATATATTACAGCACTCTGCCTGCTGTTGGCCTGTTACACCATATGCCCTACAAGTCGCACACAGTTACGTGGCTACAGTATAGATTGTTAAGTATCAATTACTTTGTTTTAGACTTCGTGTAGCCTGCCGAACTTCTTCAGATGAGGGATTGAGGACAAATCTTGAGAGGACATAAGAAACTCTAGATTGTTATTTACAAAGCTTACAAACATTGCAAACATTCTGAAGCTGCCTCGCAAGGCTGGAATAGACATACAAGCTATTCTTGCTGACAACTGTTTACCCGAGTGGCATACTTGTCCATTTCTCAATTAATAATCAGTCACACTAACACTCCATTATAAAGAGCTAAGCGGATTGTCGCTAATTATATCACGGGCTGACTGGTACCTTCTACTTTGCCTGAAGCAGAACGTATAGTGCAATCTGTACGTGCCTAAACTCAATCGTTTCCCTATCAAAGCGTGATTTCTTGCTCCCATCGGCCTTTGACTTTTCAGCGAGACGCACTCCGTATATATACAATATACTGTTTGGAACATCTATGATTCGTGCTGGTCTTCATCTAACTCCTCTGCGAGAGCCAATGCATCTCGTTTCCCGCGCTCCACATCCAGACAAAGCATTAGAGGTACGGCGAGGAAAATCAAAATGGCCAGGAAGACAAAAGACGGTCTGATCTCACCATAGCGATCGGTGATTGCCCCGACAATTGCAGGGCCGAATACACTTGAGCCTTTGTCAGTAATCGCGTATAGAGCGTAAAATGCCGTTTCGTATCCAGGAGGGATGAGCTCGCCAAATAGACTCCGGCAGTACGCTGACAAGCCACCCATTGTAAGACCATAGATGGCGCCCATGGGGTATACTTCCCAAGGCTGTTGTAACCCCAGGAATCCCAGTCTCTTTATTGCAGGAATAAACCCTAGCATGCCGTATAATGGGATGATTTCAAGCAAAAGCACACTGCCAATAATCGGATACTGTGCACGAAGATTGAAATGCCGCGAGAGAAACCCCCAGGCAAACGCGCCCACAACTCCAGAGAGTGTTCCAATAACGCTGATCAAGCCGAGTGCTGCAGGTTGCATATGAAGCTCAGTTTTTGCGAAGAGAATGGCGGTTCCGCTAACCGTCGCAATCCCATCGCTGAGGAGAAACCAAGCCGCAAGGAATAAAGCAACGTCCTTGAGACGCCTCGCTCGCATAATTGTTCTAGCAAGAGATTTCCATGAAAATGACATGTAGCCGAGCCAGGTGCGAGTGGTCTTTCCATCGCTCGGCCGGGGTAGCGGAGGGCCCGGCCGAGGTCTTAGCCATAGCATCGAAGGTATAGTGAAGACAAGCCACCAAAGACCAATCAAAAACATAACCAAACGGAAAGAGAATGTAGTCTGATGGGTGAATTGCACAACAATGATACAAATAACTTGCAACAAGAGGGCTCCGATGTAGCTTATCCCCATGCCGTTAGCAGAGATTCGCGTAGAGAGACGTAAAGCGATAGTTGATTGCCCCGGGTCATCTGAATAACTGCCTTGCACAGAACTTGCTTCAGCCGAGACAGTTCGCAGTAGCGGAGTATTGATATCAGGAGGCGTGGCAGCATCGAGCTCGTCATTCGTATTCTCTACTCTTGGTGCTGCGGCGACCTTGCGCAACATTGCGGGATGATGCCGAACGAGGAGTGGCAGGAACGAGTTGAGAAGTACAAACGATGATCCGAAACATGTATTCGCGATGATTGCCAGAACCGCCGCGAGGACATAGATCTGAGGCCGCACTGCAATGAAAAGCATGGTTGCGACAGACCCAACGCATGCGAACAGTATCAGCAGCGACTTTCTGTAGCTGCCGTGATCTGCAGCGCCAGACATTGTGACAATGAGCAGCGCTTGAACTAACACGCTTAATGAGAAGGTATACATCGCAAAGCTTGCAGTATTGATCTCGAGTCCGAGCAGATCAACAACACATTGATTCGGCCGGCTCAATAGGAGGTCGCTGGAGAAGGTGCTTATGTGGCTTGCCTGACATGGCTGGGTCTTGTCGTCTGCAAGGTGTCCGTTGTCGCGAGCCATTTGTTCCAGAGTGATGGGAAGGAAGGATCCTAAACGGAGAGTCAGTACTGTCTACGTTCCTTCCCGAGCTCCATGATCTGGACGTAACTTACCCATCGCGCACACGACGAATACTTCGGCGGCCCATCCATAGCTGTACCAAGCAGTGATTTCTCGTTTACTGGTTGGCCGGGTATCGTCACCCGGATATTGAGGGGAAAGCGAGTCTTCAACGTCCGACATTGTATAATGTTTCGACTTGTAACTAGATCAGAGCACAACAGCCCGACGTTATCCGAAGGTCCCAGGTCCTACAGGTCTTCAAGAGGTTAAGGTTTCGCTAATATCCACCGTACCGAAGATCAAATTAAATCGGAAATGGAGTTCATGGTGATAATATGGAGGTTGTAGACCCAGAAGCATACTCGCGACTTGCGCTAGCTGCTTTGGGCTGAAATTGATGATACTAGGCTGAGTTGAGCTTTCGCGACAGAATAGACAAAGAGTCTATCTGTGGACAGTATACGTAGTATTCAAATGGAAGACAGCTACAGATTCAGCCGCACATAATTGTAGGCTTCTATCTCGGTCGTTGGCTCGTTATATCTGTGATTCATCTTGTCTAGAACCTGTGTCCTCGCTGCCTTAGGCACCCATCCACCCCGACAAGGCTAGCGCATTGCTCTCAGCCAATCAGAAGTGTTCCGCAGATACGGGGAGGCAGTTACCATTTATGGACTAGTCTGGCTGGTTTGCGCCTGCCGTCAGCGCCGCCGCGCTGCCGGCAAGAAATCGATTGACCTTGCTAAGACCTCACATTCAACCCGGTGCAACAGGGTCAGGTCTCAGCGATATCAATCTGCCAACAAACAACAACCCGCCTCATCAGATACCGTCAGATAGTTCCTCTCTTGTCGCCTAATTCTGACTGTGCTCGTCTCAGTCATTGTCTGGAAATCATTCGCTCTTTGTGTCGACACTACCATCCTTGTTTCACGCTTTATCCTTCGCATTTCTTCCACTGCTTGTTCCAGTACAAGCCATCGCCTCCTTCATAAATTTATCACCGCAAGAACACGCTGTTCTCTCTTCTCGTACGCCGTCCGGTCTACTGTCTCGCTCTCCCTGCTTTCTTTCGACGTAGCCTCGATGTTCGTACTGTCTTAGAACTCTCGTTTACTGCCATGGTCGCATGAATCGTCGCAGAACTAGAGAGCGCAAGACTCAGGTCCGTTTACATATTTTATTCTGAACTTCGACGAGGTGTGAATTTTGGATCGAGCAGAGAGTTTTCGTCACCTCTTTTCATCCAGTCCAGAAAGGCTCCCAGTCAAGGACACACCCGCAGCGACGACTGCATCGGACACTTTAATGCCATTCGAGCCGAGGAAACGAGCTGCCAAGCCCTGTGACGGAGGAGGTCGCACCGATTAGACGGGTGCCAGTGATGCCTGGTCTCGTCATGGACGATGTCAGTGCAAGCGCATCAAGAGATTGGGGTGACTCTTACAATCGTCATGGTAGCAATGGGGACCCGACCGTAATGCGCGAAGCTCACCAGGTTGATAACCTTGGAAAGTCAGACAACCCACAGCAAGTGAATGGGTTCAAAGGAGATGACGGTCAAGGGTCCAACACGGCAATTGTGTTGAAGCATGGACAGTCTGGCGTTATGCCGAACGGTGTTCAAGGACAATGGGCTCCACCGCTTATGCATATCACTCAAGGGTTTTTCCCGTATTCTCAGCTCGTGCATAGAGCTGTACAGCAATGCTATAACGATCTCTGCGACGTCATCACAGAGTTAGCAGATTCGACCCAACAACAACAATCGTCGTCCGCCAACGGAAAGCCGGACCCGGCCGCCATACAGAAAAGAATTCGAATACTAGAGTTCGCGCAGACTAAGCGGACAGAGTTCATCAAGCTTCTTGTCTTATCGCAATGGAGTCGTCAAGCCGTGGATGTCAGCAAGCTCATCGATCTGCAAAACTTTATACGAACGCGGCATTTTGCTTATCAGACCGCTGTTCAACGAGTGGCAGATATGAAACGAGACTTGGTTAGAGCTCAGGTAGCCAATCCGGATTTACAAATTGCATTGGAGGTTCTGACGACGGGTCGTGTGTCAAATATGCCAGAGGTGAGCTTCATCCGTTTGCATCTCCTCTTAAAACTAGAGTACTAATTTCTCCTTACAGTTCGGTTACAAACTTCCTAAACCTCTCAGTTCCAAGCGCCTGCTAGCGACTCTACAGAAAATCAATCGCATAATCAGCACGCGCCTAGTGACTAGCGATACCGTTCCTCCCCCCCTTAATGAATATCGGGTCCATGACGGCCGGGTCACCTTCTCCGTTCAAGGCGAATTTGAACTAGATCTCTCTATTGCTGAAGAAGATGTTGCGTCACAATTCTACTTTATCGACATCCGCTTTCTTTTCGCTCCGTCCTCTCCAATCCCCAAAGGTCGCTTCTTCAACGAGCTCGATTCGCAGATAAACGGCATACTGAAAACGAAAGGCTTGACAGGTTGCTTCGACTTTATTCACAATCTTGTCCTTGTGAATAAAATCAACATTCTCTTCAAACAAGCAACCAGCCTCTCGAGAGGTCAGTGGACAGGCGCTCTACGCGTTGAGTTATTGCATCGCATTTTGGTTGTACATTACTGGCCAGATAAAAGTGGTCCTAAGAGTTGGTTGGAGATCGGTGCTCACAGTGGTCGTCAGCAGCGCCAAAAAGTTTCTTATCTTGGTCTTCGCTGGATTCGTGACAGCAAAGAGTGCGAATCCTCACAAATCCGCTTTGACACAGAGACGCTTTCTATGGAGTCTATTCTTCGAAGCGTAATCGCTATTCATTCATCCCACACACTCCGCGCTGTCTATGAACGCCTCTGCACGCAAGATCTATTTGCTAACCACCGACTCTCCATCAACATGCAAATGTCCAAGATTGAGCCAGGGAATTGCCGCTTGAACGTTCAACTTACTGAAACTCGTTTTCTCAACGCATCATTAGAACCCGTCTCAGGCGCCATGTGTATACATACCATACCGTCACTATTATGCCGCTTAGACAAGGGAAGCGCTTCCGATGATGACTTCGTCAACCGGATCTCGCGACTGCGTTGCATTGCAGCCATGGAAGAAATCGAATCTGACGCAAAGATATTCGGATGGGAAAGCGTGGATCATCGCAAATTCAAGGTAGATATTCGTCGTGTCTTCCCGAATAACATTCTGCGGGCATCCTTTTTCCGGAATCGTCTTTGGGGGAATTCCTGGATCATTGCTGCGACGACCAGTCTAAGCGGTGATGACTGGTGGATATTGCGTCTCAAAGCACAGCCATCATCATACCCTGATGGGCCCGGTCATGTTCGTGTGGTTGCTGGTGGCTTTTCCGTGCAGTCCACTCGTGTTTTATCCAGTGTTCAACTCTTGTCCCCGCGAGAACCTAGGTATCACTTCCCAGATCTGGACTACTCTCTTACTGGGGCTTTGGTGATGTACTCGAACGCTTTGTGGCTTTCAGAGTTGGGATATCAGGACGTTCTTCCACCAGTAGATCAACTACAACTTGGTTCTAGGTTAGAAGTGCCTTGTCTCTACCTCAAATTCGATAGTGCAAAATTACCAAAACAACTCCGAATTACTCCGCTGGATGGGACCCAAAGCAAGTCATATGTGCAGGAGACCCTCACAATCTCATATCATGGAATCGATTCCCGAACGAAAAATGCAATCGTGGTTGCACATGGACGATTCCACACCGCTTTGCGGAAAATGGGGTTGAAGAGGCTAAAGCTTGATGACTGCATACTCCTTCGACGAGGCGGCACGGCTTTTGCAATGCGTTTCCTCGTTGCTCCAGGCCAGTCGATCATGATCGATCTTTTCGAGCGAATACAGCGACTCAACATAGTCTTGTCTTTGTTCCATACACTTCAGCAAAATAAGATCACTGTGAAATCAGTGTCTCTGTCCAGTTTGTCGTTTGTGTATGCGCCACGTGAAGGTTTCGAAGCGAACATAGTCATTAGGCTAGATGGACCTAGGCACGCGCCTGATTTGGACCCTACCGTCATCCGTCTACAGAATGAGTCGCTCTTCCGCTTACGCCTTGATATATCATTCAATAATCTGAGTCCACACAACCGAATCAAACAGTCTCTGGGGATGATACTCAACCGGTCAGGTCCTGGAAATGGGGTACAATGTGTGCTACAGTTACTCAAGTTAACACTATCTGTGCTTCATGCCTTGGATCGCCTTGTTACTGAACCGCAGCACAACTCTACATTGCGAGTTCAAGTTTCTATTCGCGGGGCACACACCTATCAAATCCACTACTTTGGTCTGAGGTTCCGATTCCTACTGAATGCCTCTCATCGCCGTGATCAGATTATTTGGACTCTTAAGGACATAAGCTCGGCAGAAGGGCAACGTGATGTGGAGCAGGCTGTGGAAGCCAAGCTGCAGGAGAAGATCTATCGTGGAAAAGGAGACGGTTGGCAAGGTCTCGGAAATGGCGCTGTGGCCGAAGTCGATCAAGTCGGAAACTTACTATCAGAGCTGGATTCTTGTTTCGCAGATTTGACGCCGCCTCCAACACCGCCAGCAGCACCTCGCGAGACTGCAGAGAAGAAGCCGGGCAAGGCAACCAAGGACAAAGGACCGAAGACGACTGGGACCTCGAAGGTCACTAATCGACAGCCGCAGGAAGTGCCGAAGGAAACTGATGTAATTATGATTGACTAGTTGAAGGTATTACTCTGGATAGTAATATATAATATTTAAGAAAGTATTTGTTCGGATTTTCAATGTACTGAATTGAAAGTAAATAAGTAGGATCTCCATGTCTTCCTCTCTAACCCCATTCACACCTGGGCACCGAAGAAAGAAACCCTAAATTATCAGAACGTGGAGAAATAATGAAATGATAAACAACACAGAACATGATAAAGCCTGCCACCTTTCTCTCTTTTTTATATTTTCGAGAAAACAACCTGAAAAGAAAACAAACCCGGTATTTCAATTTCTGATGATACAAATTTGTAGGCAGCCTATTTTTCTGCTGGCTAGACAGGATCGTTCGTCCACTTATCGTGAGTAAGGATGGAAACCACGGTGACCACCTCCACGACCTCCACCGCGATAGTTCGCTCCTGGTCGTCCGGCGTTTCGAGGACCAGTGGGAGCATTAGCAGGTGCAGCAGGAGGAGTAGAGCCACCGGGAGTGCCTGGTTTGCCGCCTCGTCCCATGTTTCCACCACCACGACCTTGTGGACCTGCTGGGACGTTAGGTTGAGGTACCTCGTCATACATGCCTTCCCATGATGTTGGACCGCCTTGTTGATAAGGTGAGTAGGCACCACCTCGTCGAGCTTGTTGCTGTTCGTACTTTTGTTGCTCAAAGGCTAGTTGCTCGTGAGCATTGTAGCCTGGTCCGCCGCGGTTAGCGCCATAACCAGGGCCACCCATGCCCATTTGTCCTTGTCCTTGGCCTTGCATTTGCTGCATTTGTTGCATCTGTTGCATCATCGCGGGATTGTTCATCATGTTTTGCATGCCTTGTGGACCGGGACTGGGTGATTGACCGGGCTGTTGACCGGCTGCCATCTGCATCTGCTTCACTTGTTGCATCATTGCAGGGTTCATACCGCCCATGTTCATTCCGCCCATGCCCTGGCCCTGAGCGGCTGCCATTTGCTGCTGCATCATGGCGAAGTATTGCTGCATTCGTTGCCAGTACTGTGCCATCATCTGCGGTGTGATACCACTGGGCATACCTCCTGGTCCTTGGCCACCTTGCTGTTGACTATTGTCGGGACCCATCCCCTGATCTCTGCCCCGTCGGCCTCCGTCGTCCCGCAGGTTTCCTCTAGGCTGAGCCTTCTTCACCTCAATAGATTTACCGAGAATTTCCAGTGGTCGGGAAAGCGTGGCTTCCACTGCGGCTTCACTATCGAACGTCACGAAACCAAATCCTCGAGGGCGGCCAGTGTCCTTGTCGATCATAAGCGTGGCATCCACCACACGGCCAAATTGCATGAAAAACTGTTTGAAGTCCTGCTCTGTGGCCTCCTGGCTGACTCCTCCCACGAAAATCTTACTGGTCTTTTCTTGCTCATCGCGAGGAATGGCGCGTTTGGGATCAATCTTCAATTGTGTCAGCACATGTCATTGATAAAACAAAGCAGGTTGCCATAGTGAGATATCTTCAGACTTACGATCTTTCCATCTAGATAATGCTCTTTTACCATGACCGTATTGACAGTTTTGGGGTCCCTGAATGTAAGGAATCCGAAACCTCTGGATCTACCCGTAGCGCTGTCGCGCATGACTGTGCATTCCGAGACCTCGCCGAATTGTGAAAAGTAATCCTTGAGAGATTCTAGAATGACACTTGTTAGATCTTCCCGACACGATGTGCAGCGGTTGTGTATTTTGACTTACGATCAGTAGTCTCCCAGTTCAAGCCTCCAATGAACATTTTCCTATAGAATCAAATGTCAGATATCGCTTTTTCACTCAACTACCCGAATCCATTTGAATTCAAAACGGTATACAAGAAATAGGACGAGAAACAAAATCGGATATCGTGACTGGTCTGCAAATATCATCGGCGTAGGCGGATTGGCGTTGTGTGCCGCTTAAGAGTATGTCGAGGTCGCTGTACAAACTACCACACCAACGAGTACAGTAATGTGATGCATGTTGTGTATGATAGTTCATCTCTTCAGGGCAAGCATATGAGGTTGAAGGGTTTCAGTATCCCTCTCGATTCGCGGTGACAGGCACACTGGTCGCTTTCGGTATCCCTCGTGAAATCATTCAACAGAAGACGTGTATATTGTATTGAAGGGTCCACTTGGTTTACGCCTTGCCAGACTATCGGATGAAGAGGTCCGCCTGCATGAATCCAAGCACAGCCCGGATTGGCTGGCCGACTGCCGTATAGTGTATAGTGTCCTGATCCTCCATGTCCGAATGATGGGTCTTTCTAAAGTTGGTGATGCAAAGAGAAGTGTCTCGATAGTTCTTGTATTCCCAGATGTCGAATCGTCTATTTGCTGCTCTGCTCTATCAACTTGTATCGATAAGAAGCTATATAGTATCATCTGTACTATACTCGCTGGCGATATAACATCGTATAACAGGGCAATACGGCCTCTATTTCTCATCGACTCCATCGAATAGCAATGGGCACTGGACCCTTGTGCAGCAATTTCGCAGACTATCGGGTGCCCACCGATCTTGCCACGACATGGTCGTGGTTCACATGAAACTGTACCCAGTACGTCTAGTTTTTGCATGTTTGTGGCGGACAACTATGTATAGCGCGGCAGATTTTGCTTCAACCAGAAGCTCCAGCCCCTTCACAATACTAGGCAAGCTCTTCCCGTCTCCCTTGGACTACTTCGTGCTTGCCAATGTAATCCCATGATATTTTGTACGCCCAGAGTGACCTCCGAACCGCTCTTCTCCAACGTGCAAAGACAAGTATTATAATGCCTCCGAATAAACGCGCCATAGGTTCTCTCTTCCCCCAGCCAAACAATATTTGCAGACCCAGCGTCGATATCGAAAATGTTGCAGTGATGAAACATACTCAATGGAAAAGAGATGAACTTACCCATCTTCCTTGATACCAGTGCCCTGTGTTTCCCCATCCGTAGACTGCATCCCGTCCCCGGTATGTATGTTTACGTCGTGCGAGGTCTCATCCATTGAATGGTAACTCTGAATGCCGCCAGTCTCTTGGCCCTGATATGTATCATGTACGTTTGAGTTCTCATAGGAGGGTTCGTAGCCTCTACCATTCTGATAATCATCGGTCTGAGGGGCCGCTGAAGAAGTAGTCGCTTCCGCGGACCGGTCGGCTACTCCGGTGGAGGTAGGCTGGTTGTTGTCATTTCCATCGTACCTTGAAGACTGAATGTCAGCACCTAAGCATGTTATTACTAGTGAATTGTGACTCACAAATCAGCGAAGAGATCCTCCTCAAGCTCTTCTGGTTCAGTCATTTTGCTAGTAACTGAGATTGCTCGTAAAGTAAATGAAAACCTGATGTGAATCCAATCAAAATAAAAACAAAGGCAAGCCTTTTAGATCGAGAGCTTTGATGGATACGCCAAAGAAGCAATGAAGTAGACGTGAGATGTAGTCTCACAGAAGATGAGGTTGAGTGTGTCAAGTCATTGAGGGAGGAAGGTATGAGATGAGAGGCAGAGGAAGGAAGAGCAGGGTGGAGCAGAGCAGCTGACCGCCCTGGCAGAAAGTGTGGAGGATTCCGAGCGATTCAATTGATCAGGTGGGACTAGTTACCATCATTCCATCAATTGACTCCAGCAGATCGCAGCAAGCAACTGACTATGTTCCCAAGCCGTCTCCAGGCACCACAGGGCTGTGCACTACTTTTTCGAACCCTGAATTCATGAGGAGCAGCCAGTGTGTGGTCTTGAGCTGTCGAAACGATGGCTAACAAAAAGACCCACCAACAGGTGTGTTCTATATCCCACCTTGAACAGCCTTGCTGAATAGACGCTGATCGATGTATGCTGGGGGTGAGTAGGAAATGGTCCAGGTTGGTTCGTACCTCTTTTCTGTTCTACTCGGATCATATATGGCAGACGGCTGACATTGATTCATTTTCCCAGCGGACCGTTCTGAGTATGTTCTATCCCGTCCCCTAATACCGAATCGCTTGCTTGTTACCCAATTTCAAAGTGTTCCGCATCAGCTCTATACTATAGGCGCTAATACGCTGTGAAGAAGTACGTCTCCTTTCTGGAAGTCGAGATCTACATCCCAGCAACATGCCAGCCCTAAGCCATATGACGCCAGTTCCGTCGTTGGCGCATCCTATTCGCATGCCGACATCCTGAAGTATGTGCAAAGCAACCTCACTGCAATTGAATGGAATCAATGTATATAGGACTCATCTGACAACCCGTTCAGCACGTCGGCTCGCACACCATCTAGGTCTGGATCGAATGCAGGACAGAACCGCGCGCAACCTTCCCTAGCACATCTCGAAGGCAAAAAGACCTCGTCACCAAACCGCCCTTATAACAATATACTCTCGCACTCGACACGTGGTTGGGGCTATGGGAATGATGTCGCAGACGAAGATGACGATGACGAATTATTTTATGATGACGACGAAGATGAATTTGGGCTTCCTAGTATTGCTAGCATGCGGAAGAAGGGAAAAAGCACTCGACGCACACAATCCACATTTATAACTACCAACGCGATGTCCGGGAACTCGTCGCTAGGTGCAGATCTGGATACTTCCAGTCGACCAAGAGCCAATAGTTCGGATATTGCTGAAGAACGAGGCGTATCGCTTTACCCGTCGGCGAAGAAAACCGAAGGCAAGATTCTTCGTCCTCAGTATAAAGATATTTTGAAAGGTAAGACCTCATACTGGCAGGATTCAATACACTGAAATATACTGACATTGTAAAATATAGATCCTGCCAATTCCTTGAATCTGATAAATCATTCCCCACCACCTTCTGACGCCACACTGAGTCAACGAGAAGCCCATTCTGCGCGCATTTCTAGGATAAACAAGTTCAAACGAATCCTGCAGGCAAGTACCGTGTCCTTGTCAGAGCTCCGCTCTCTTGCTTGGTCTGGAGTCCCCGATGAAGTGAGAGCTATGACATGGCAATTACTTCTGGGCTACTTGCCGACGAATAGCGAGCGTCGCGTCTCGACGCTTGAAAGAAAGCGCAAAGAATATCTCGATGGAGTTCGTCAAGCTTTCGAACGAGTTACTGTGAGTGGGGGGCCTGGTTCAACCAACACAAGTTCTGGCCGTGGCCGGGGCTTGGACGAGGCAGTCTGGCATCAAATCAGTATTGATGTACCCCGTACGAGTCCACATTTGCAATTATATAGTTACGAAGCCACTCAACGATCTCTGGAAAGGATTCTCTACGTCTGGGCCATACGGCATCCTGCTAGTGGCTATGTACAGGGAATCAATGACCTTGTGACTCCATTCTGGCAGGTCTTTTTAGGTGCCTACATGACGGACATTAATGTCGAGGAAGGAATGGACCCGGGTCAATTACCAAGATCTGTTCTTGACGCAGTTGAAGCCGATTCTTTCTGGTGCCTCACAAAACTTCTCGACGGCATCCAAGATAATTATATCTATGCCCAACCGGGTATACAACGGCAAGTGAAAGCACTGCGCGATCTGACAAAACGAATTGATGCTGGATTGGCAAAACATTTGGAAAGTGAAGGAGTTGAATTCATGCAGTTCAGTTTTCGATGGATGAATTGTCTGCTTATGAGAGAGATGAATATAAAAAGTACAATTCGAATGTGGGATACATACATGGTAAGTTTTCCTGCAAAACTTTAATCAATTGCCCGCTAATACACCTGCGACAGGCCGAGGAGCAAGGGTTTTCCAGATTCCATCTATATGTTTGCGCTGCTTTTCTAGTCAAGTGGACCGATCGATTGCTTAAGATGGATTTTCAGGTACGCGCCGCCCAAAAAGGGAATTGCATTCGGGTTATTGACATGGATACAGGAAATCATGATGTTTCTCCAGGCACTTCCAACAAAAGACTGGACAGAGAAAGATGTTGAGTTGTTACTCAGCGAAGCATTTATATGGCAAAGCTTGTTTCAGGATTCAAGCGCACATTTGAGACAAGACGGTGAAGATAACAATACCGGCTATATGTTTTGATCACTATTTACCCTTTTGGCGCCGGAGCTAGACACTAATTGAAAGAAACCCCGTATTTCGCATGATAGGGAGGAATGCTTTACTCGAACATTGCACAGACGTCTGCTGGCATAGGAAAGCAGTCGAGTATAACATCACGGCCATATTTGAGGGAAAAGTCACTATCTTAGAATATAAATCAGCAACATGCTTCAATAATACATCGAGTACTTACTCATTGTACTAACTTTCATTGTGAATGCAAACCTGTAAGATTCCTTTATTTTGCCTTCAAATCTCACGGCACTGATAATGTGTGCAGTGATTGAGTACGAAGTATTGAGTATTATATGTAGAAGCGCTATCAGATCTGATAAGATCGAAGTCTCAACTCTCATTGGCCACAACCGACGGCACTGCGCCAGCGGTGGCAACTGTCAATATAGTTAGATTAAATTTCGAGGTGAGTCGATCTCTCTTTCTCCATCTATCCTCTCCGTTGCGCCACCCACGCACCTTTCTCCTCAACATGTCATATGGAAGGAAAGATTTTCTCAGCCAGCCGGCCCCTGAGAACTATGTCGCTGGTCTCGGTCGAGGTGCTACAGGTTTTACAACCCGATCAGATTTAGGACCGGCGCGCGAAGGTCCAACACCAGAGCAGATTCAGGAAGCCCTAGCGAAAAGAGCTCAGCAACTAGGAGCCCCTACACCTACAGCATATAATACAAGTCGCGAAAAGGGAGGAAAGGGCAAAGAGCAGGAGGCGGAGCAGGAGGATGACGATGAACGCTTTCAGGATCCTGACAATGAAGTCGGCCTGTTCGCCTACGGTGCCTACGATCGCGAAGATGACGAAGCGGATTTGATCTATCAAGAGGTAGACGAGAAAATGGATAGGAGGCGCAAAGCAAGAAGGTTAGTTCTATCGCATTCCCTTTCACTTCGCGTGAATACGATGTCTCGTTTTCGAGGCGTCGTCTTCGCTTTTTGCCTTTCATATATTTATTGTGGACAGAGTGCCGACTTGATTCTTTCGATGCCTACAGGGAAGCCCGTGAACAAAAAGAACGAGAAGAATACGAGCGAAACAATCCGAAAATTTCACAGCAATTCGCCGATCTGAAACGTTCCCTAGCCACCGTATCGGATGAGGACTGGGCCAATATACCTGAAGTTGGTGATCTCACAGGAAAAAATCGACGAGCTCGTCAAAATTTACGACAAAGGTTTTATGCGGTGCCGGATAGTGTGATTGCAGGTGCTAGGGATGCGGCTCAGTTTGATACTACCATCGCCGATGATGGCACTCAAACCGAAATTTCAGGTGCTGCGGGAGGAGCTGGAGCTTTAACCAATTTTGCCGACATTGGTGCTGCTAGAGATAAGGTCCTCCAGGTACGCCTCGATCAAGCGGCCCTTGGATCTTCTGCCGAAGCTGCGTCAGGTAGTGCGACTAGCATCGATCCCAAAGGGTACCTTACCAGTCTTACCAAGTCTGAGTTGAAGGCCGGCGAGATGGAAATTGGTGATATCAAGCGTGTACGAGTTCTCATGGAATCCGTCACACGTACGAATCCCAAGCACGCACCGGGTTGGATTGCTATTGCTCGATTAGAGGAATTAGCAGGCAAGATCGTTGCAGCGAGGAACTATATTGCGAAAGGATGTGAATTATGCCCGAAAAGCGAGGATGCCTGGTTGGAGAATATCCGTCTAAACGAAAACCATAACGCCAAAATCATTGCAGCGAATGCGATCAAGCACAACGATCGATCTACTAGATTATGGATTGAAGCGATGAAGCTTGAGACGGATGTCAGGGCCAAGAAGAATGTTCTAAGACAGGCTCTTCTACATATACCGCAGTCCGTAGCTATTTGGAAGGAAGCTGTGAACCTCGAAGAAGATTCAGCAGATGCCCGACTTCTTCTTGCAAAGGCTACTGAAATGATTCCTCTATCCGTCGAGCTTTGGCTTGCACTGGCGCGCCTCGAGACGCCTGAGAATGCGCAGAAAGTTTTGAACGCAGCTCGTAAGGCAGTTCCAACAAGTCATGAAATCTGGATTGCTGCTGCTCGATTGCAGGAGCAAATGGGAACGGCAAACAAGGTCAATGTCATGAAGAGAGCTGTTCAAGCACTTGTACGCGAGAATGCTATGCCGAAGAGGGAGGAGTGGATTACGGAAGCCGAGACCTGCGAGGAAGAAGGCGCTGTCTTAACTTGCGGTGCAATCATTCGTGAGACTCTAGGTTACGGACTAGACGAAGATGATGACCGCAGAGATATCTGGATGGAAGATGCCAAGGCAAGCATTGCTCGCGGCAAATACGAGACGGCACGAGCAATATACGCCTACGCTTTACGTGTCTTCGTCACTAGTAAGACATTGTGGCTTGCAGCGGCTGATTTGGAGCGTAATCATGGAACCAAAGAGGCTCTATGGCAAGTACTCGAAAAGGCTGTGGAGGCATGTCCTCAAAGTGAAGTTCTTTGGATGCAGCTCGCGAAGGAGAAGTGGCAAGCTGGGGATATTGACAATGCACGACTTGTGTTGAAGCGTGCTTTTGCGCGAAACCCCAACAACGAAGATATCTGGCTTGCTGCCGTCAAGTTGGAGACAGACGCGAAGGAGACGGAACACGCTCGAGAGCTTTTGAGCACCGCTCGACGCGAAGCAGGTACCGACCGTGTTTGGATTAAGAGTGTAGCTTTCGAACGCCAGCTGGGTAACATGGATGAAGCATTTGATCTCGTCAACCAGGGTCTACAAATTTATCCCAAGGCTGACAAGCTTTGGATGATGAAGGGTCAGATTTACGAGTCTCAGAAGAAATATCCACAGGCCCGGGAAGCATACGGTACTGGCACACGGGCTTGTCCTCAGTCAGTTCCTCTCTGGCTTTTGGCTTCACGACTCGAAGAAAAAGCAGGTGTGGTGGTCAAGGCTCGTTCAATTCTGGACCGAGCTCGGCTTGCAGTTCCCAAGAATGCAGAACTCTGGACTGAGAGTGTTCGAGTGGAACGACGTGCGAACAACATCAGTCAAGCCAAGGTACTGATGGCCAAGGCACTCCAAGAGGCGCCCAATTCCGGCCTACTTTGGGCCGAAAGTATTTGGCACCTTGAACCTCGAACGCACCGCAAACCTCGCAGTTTGGAAGCCATCAAGAAGGTCGAGAATGATCCTATCCTCTTTGTCACAGTGGCCCGTATATTTTGGGACGAACGACGACTGGAGAAAGCAATGACCTGGTTCGAAAAGGCTATATTGGCGGATAGTGACCAGGGCGATTCATGGGCATGGTATTACAAGTTCCTGATGCAGCACGGTACGGAAGAGAAACGACAAGATGTTATTTCCAAGTGTGTGATCAGTGAGCCGAAGCACGGAGAGATCTGGCAGTCGGTTGCCAAAGATCCGATGAATTTTCATAAATCTACAGAAGAGATTTTGAAGCTGGTTGTGGAACAGTTGCCTCGTTAATGGTGATGTTGAGTTCGATATGCATTTGGCGATATATACGCGATGGAGTTCTTTTCAATTGGCGTGGCGTTTGTCCTCGAGGACTTTTTGTATGATAATCCTAGTACGTCTCTATCAACAGAATCAGATCATTAGTTCGTTTACATCTCAGCCTACATCTGACCTATTGTAAGTCTACTGGCCGAGCAACATTCACAACCTTGTAATACATTCATAATCTTGTTCTAATCATATGTATCAACAGCATAGCACCTAATTATACTCATGAAGACAACAACACCAGTCAATGAACAACAACAAACTCCAATCCAAATGCAAAGAGATTGAAAGCCCACCAAAGAGTAATTCTTCGTTGTTCTGTCGACGTCGAGGTCAAAGGAAAAGAAGAGCACTCAGTATAATAACAAAAAGAAAAAGCGAGATTGGTATCTGAAAATAGAACAAAGGATAAGAATAGATAAAAAGCCCAGTCCTCATCTTCCTTTGATGAGAACCATATGATTTTTGCCAAGTCCACCCAAGCCACACACCCCTTTTCGTAATCATACAACGAAACACTGTAATGTGTAAGGAAAACGCCTCCCCCATAAGGAAAACCCGCCAAAGCGCTGATTGAATATCCGATCCCCGAATTCGAGGGAGGATAGAGAAAAATCGTAGATAGATAGAAATGTGCTTTTTTGCCGCGTGATAAGATGAGCTGTTCGAATGCCGTCTTCCTTCTTTGAAGAGGAGAATGCATGAATTGATCATGCCGCCAGTGACAGACACTCGTCCAGAAGAGAATTCAATTGATCCCTATCCGTCAATGCACCGCCTTCCCATTCCCACTCATCGTCAATGTCCATGGCGTCGACGCCATTGGTCTCTGTAGTGGCTGCTGTTATCGTGGCAGCAGACTTCTTCTCGGTCTCAGCTTTCTCGCGCAGCTCCTCAATGTAACCATGTCGCTCAAGTTCAAGTTCATCTTCATCATAAGCACCCATAATCTCCTCAACAACCAATGGCATCTGACCAAGGAGCGCACCGCCCAGATTAAGCGCCAGCCGCAAATCTTTGACCCCCAACGGTTGTCGTATACTAGCCTCTTTCGCCTCGACGGGCAGCAACCCTGTCGCGAGATCCTTGGTTATTTCGCCGCGAGTAAATCCAAGCTCTTCACGCTCTAGTTGCCGGCGATATTTTCGTGTCATCATACCATTGATTGTACCTGATGGTCCGTTGTGCCTTGTGCGCGAGAAGACATTTGATAGCGCCTGTTTGACAAATGTTTCCGTTGCGATGGCCATGAACTCGGCGCAAGGGAAACTTGCTCCACTGGCTACAGACTCCTCGTAACATATTGGCACCATACGGGCATATATTGATTCCGCATCGGGGAATTCGCCTGTTTCCGCGCCAAGTGGTTGCGCGTAGCGTTTTCGGATTTCGAGTTCCCAATCTAGAAATTATTAGTCAAACATCACAATACCGAGAGGCTATTGTCTTACTCGTCTTGTTCAAACCACCGGCACTCGCTGGGACCTGTGTAGGTAATGTAATTTGCTTCGCTTGGTAGTATAACTCGAGCTCATTCGGTGCTAATTCGTGCGGATCCGGCTATAGTTTCAAAACATATCAGCGCATTCTTCCCTTCATATATTTTCAAGCGCAAAGACTCCTACCTCAGGAATAGCTTTAATCCTCTTGCGGTCCCGGGGAGGTAATTGCATAACCTCCGTCTTCAGCCTCTGCTCCGCCAGGTCACTCGAGACCGGCTTCGATACCACGGTGGGCTTGTCATTTGCCGACACCCAGCTTGCAACGCCATGGTCGGGGAGGTCTCGAGAGAGGTTGCCAATAAGCGCGCATACAAAGTTGTTATGTAGATGCTCGGTTCTGGGGTCGGCACAAATTATGGGATCAAGGCGCGAGGAGAATTCATCTTGATTTAGATGGCCTGCAATATTTTGATGGAAAGTAATTAGCAGATACCCAATATCAGAAACCTGAGTGGAAAGAAATATACCCAAGAGAAAAAGCGTGGTTGACTGCTTATACTCCGCCCAATTGTCGCCAATAGCAGCCTTCAGCTCCGTGTATACAGGCTCAAGATCCAGGCGCGGAACCGAAATCAGCGCCTTTGTAGACTTTTGCGAGATAGCCGCTGCTGATGCGACAGTCTTGGAGGTAGATACAGCCGTCGAAGCCGAATCTGTTCGACTTAGAGCTGCCGGATCGATCTGCATAGTAAATGGGAGGGAGAACGCGCGATCGGCTGCGCGAAGCCACACGGAAGACGTTAGATCTTCATCAAAAATGATGAGATGGCTATACCATTTCTTGTGTGGAGATTGGTCGTGTGAGTTGGAGGAACAGAATGAGGTCCTATTGGTGATGAGAACCGGGACGCTTGATGGGTGAGGTTGATGGAAGTTGAGCTCCTTGGGTGTGAATAATGAACGGAGGTCGCCAAACTTCGGCTCTATCGCCGCCCGCATTCGGTACGTATTAATTAGTTCGCTGCTCACTCTCACAGGCGCATTCAATTTGAGATTGTAATCAGTTTGGCCAGTGTTTGTGTTAAATATTCCCTTTTAAAATATTCCCCAGGACGGCTGGACGCCCATCTAATCATACTATTCATGATATCAATACCCGTAGAAATTATGTACAATAGGGCTAGTTATGATATAGATACAGCTATTGAAGCTCAATAACATCCTCATTCAGTACCCCAAACAGGCTACTGATTTCGCCAACGAGCTCGATAATCTCGCTTCCTAATTGCCCCGTAACCAAGACTGTTGGACCCAAGTTAGCATCAACTTTCAGCATGTTCGCATCAGAGCAAAACCTACCATAGGCATATAATAATGCGTAATCGCTGTCGGTCGTGTGCAACGACAATTCAGTCTCTAGACGATAGTGAAATATACGAGCTAAGAGCCGATCTCGCGCGTGTTGTATGTTCGGTAGAGCATCATTCAAAGGGTACTCGAGCTTCATTGAAGATGCGAGCACTAAGCATTTCAGTCAGCAAGGTTGAACAACAGTTATGAAACGAAGCACTTGCCTGATAATAAATGACTGATGCGAGACGACAGCTGGACACGCTCCTGAGTTGTATACTGGAGCAGACTTATCTCGCCTTCGGTTGCTGTGAGATTTTTCAAAATTTCCATATTCATAGAATAGAAGGCATTCAGCATGCTTCTCGTTCGGTTGATGATATTTCGGTAAGCTACCTCCGGAAAGGGACCTCTCAATTCAAATTCTGATTTAGCTGAAATCTGCAATGATTCCAAGTTCTGAATGAAGCGCTCAATTTGTAGCTTTTCCCGAGTAGTTAGATACGGAACAACAGGCTTGCCATTGATCATCGTTGACAATGGGTCGCGTTTCCAGATCAAACTCATTTGCAGCCAGAGCAGACTCAGTCCATCCTTTAGTTTGGATCTTGCACTGATTGGCCAAATGATTCTTGTGACTATGATTCCCCAGACGCAGCCAGACAAGACCGCAACCACACGGTGCAGTGCAATCTCCGTTATAATCGGGTGAGCACCGCCTTCGTCGTCATCATGGTCATTGTCATTCGCCGACAGTGAGTAAGCATATAGAACTGAAAGATTGTATGTGAGCATGATGAATCGTCCCATAGGCCCTTGGCCTTTGACCAGAATAATGTAAGCCGTCCATGTGGCCATAAGCCAGCCTAGGAAGGCGAGAGCAAAAACATTCCCAGCCGACACATACCAGGAAGCTATCGAGCAACATGCACCGAGACATGTGCCGAGAAAACGAGCATACCCAGTAGTGTTAGACGCTCCAATAGTCATAGAACAGACCAACATGTAAGAGACAAGACCCCATTCACCCCTCCACGCCGTAAATACAGGCCGTGTCGCGGATATAAAAGATGGCAGAGCATATACAGCGGCACCAACGCCGACTTTTACAGCATATTTAGTCTCATCACGTCGTAGGAAGCTGAAAGACTTCCAAACTCGATAAGTGAGCTTGTTCCGAAGGCGAATATCATCTGTGTAGCCGCTTTCCAACGACGAATGACCTTTCCTTAAGGGAGGACGGCCAGAGTTCGTCAGTGTCAGATTTGAATATTCTATTACCTATATTAGCAGTTGCACGAACTTGATTATATCTGTAGGCTTACCACTATTCGAAGATTCTGGCCCGGAACTCTTAAAAATCCGCCAGAATTTCAGCCAGTTCCACGTCAGACCCTGGGGACGTTCGTCACACTCGAGTTTCAGTTCATCTAGGATCTGGAGAAGATCCTTCAATTGTTCTCCGAACTCCATCAAAGTAAAACTAAAATGACCACAGCTAGCGGACACTTCCTCCAAATCAGCTTCCACATCGGGGGATTCAATTCTGGCAAAATCTCTTTCCCGGTAGACCGAAGCCAAAGCCGCTTCTCTGGCGTCACGGTATAGCTTCAAAGCGCGATCAAGGCTGCTATGAAATTTGGTGTTGAATGATACTTTGTGATCTGGTCCAGGGCCGAAGGGGATGTCCTCTAGAATCTCTTTTAGGGTAAAGGCAAATGATTGCTAGAAGTGATAAGTTAATAACAATCTAAATTTCAGAGATAACCTTCACTCTTACCATAGATGGCCCCAGATGCTCAATGAATACTTCAAACATCCGCTGTGGTGACGGAGTGGCAGTCGAAACACGTCCCTCATGATCCAGGTTCGACACAGGAACATGCATAGTCTGAGGCTCTGCTGTCAGATCAGCCTCCTCCGGCTCTCTCGATAGCGTGGGAGTTGCTTCTTCAAAGACCGACCAGACCCCAGGATAGCTGGTTGAACTATTCTTGCGTACAAGAATGTTGCGACCAGGCGAGAAGATGCCGGAGCCCTGTTGAGTCTGTTTTAGAAGCTGAAATTGTAGGTTTGCTGCACTTTGCAATCCACCCATGTTCTGGTTGATGTCTTGAACACATCGAACCAGACATTTTTCCAGACGATATTCTCTCTCCGTACCTGCGACGTAGTGCTCAAGTTTGGCTTCCTTCACTAATTGATCCAAGAGAACATAGCTTCTCTTGTTCTGTGAGGACGCATTGGTGAACGGCGGTGTATGCATTTCGTCATCGGATCCTGTGATGAAGCTTTCGGTCACGTAGCCGAGCATGATTGCGAGAGTGCTTGTCATGGCGGTCACATTCGCTCGGAGCTTTTTCCTTGCCGATATGGGAAAGAACAGGAATGACACTGCCATGGCTGCGCAAACGCCCATGATCAGCATTTTGAGAGTCTGCTCTATTTTGACGAACGACAGATTGCCCTTTTGTACCGCGCCTTCTTTTGTCAAGATTGTAGTTGTCGACAGGGAAGCGAGGGAGCACGCAACGTTGACCAGAGGGTCGTTGAGCCTCTGCTTCGTCCATCCGATAAACGCAAACCCTCCACCGCAAAAGACAATCAAGACTATGATATGACCGACCACAAGCAAGTCGAGATTCTCGAAGAACATGGAGACGCACATGCTGGTAACAGACACAAAGGTCGTATAGAGGAATGCGAGAATAGCGCAAATCAGAGCCTTGATCATACTTCCTCTGGAACGAGCGGGGTGGAAGTAAACCACAACGGTCGCAACAATATGTTTTCCATCCTGATGACCCAGAAACGATGAGATGAAGGGAATGAACGTCGCCAAAGATCCCAGCAGGTAAGCCAAGCCGAATTTGAAGACACCTTTGCCGTGTTCTGAGACGGCGAATGCGTACACCTTATCCCACAAGCCTAGTATCCTGTTGCGTGCCATGTTTTCCATATCGACCGATCGATGGTGGGGGATATCCGCAGAGGTAGAAGAAGAGTTGCTGTTGAGGAGCGGACGTTGCTCCTCGTCGTCGTCGCCATCTTGGGCAACCGCGTCATCGCGCCTTCCCGATTTCACCAGGTTCACCAGCCCTTTTAAACGCTGACCCGTTCGAGGAAGAATGAATGTCGCTTGCCGGAACTATTGACGAGTGCAGCGCAAGTTAGTTGGCAACTCTCAACCGGGAGCAGCTTCCTTGAGAAGATGACGACATACCTTGGACCGACGAGCGAGGGAATCGGGGACTGCCTGACTTGGTGCGGAGGTGCTCATTGTAATCGTTCTGGCTGAGAAGGCCGGACAACCCCCATCACGCTGTCAATGAACGTCAAGTACTGACTGCAATCATGTACAAGAAGCCCGAACGAAAAAGTGAGAGAAAATAGGCTGAGATGTGGTCGGACATCTCCATCGGGGTTGTCGGGGAAGCTTCTTTGCGGGCCGTCATAGCTTTTTCTTAGCTAGACTCGATACGTCTGCTCTGGTGACGTCTACCCCTCAGCCAGAAGAACCGACTGATTAACCATCAGATACTGTTGTGCTTTATTTATGTACGGTCGGTCAATCGCTACGACTAGGACGCATTCATCAGAATTTGAAATTTCGCTTGCATGGTTCATATCACAAAGAGCAACATCTAAGGCAGACTCTCAACCTTCCCAATCTTGATCGCTGCATCAGTTCCTGCTGAGGCGATTTTGGTTTCATTTGCAATCCAAGCAACACCAGTCACACCTTCCTTATGCACATTCTTAGCTTCAATCCAGTCTCCGGGTCGCGCCAAACTCCAAATGTAGATATGAGTATCGAGTGCTCCGCTGACAAGATGGGTACCCTTGCTATTCCATGCAAGAGACGTGATTCGGGAAGTGTGAGAACTCCAGCGATCAGTGACTAAGCTTCCATCTGATGTCTTGAACACAAAGATTTTACCCATTGAGTCGCCAACAGCTAAGAGAGTGCCATCCGGGGAGAAAGATAGGGCGGAAATTTGACTCCGCAACTTTTTGATCTGTACCGGTGGAGATATTGAGATTGCCGACGAGGTGACTGTTCCAACCCGAGTATTCAAATCCGCGCCGCTGAATGCAACGGTGTTTTCATGAGCGGCTATTGCGGTGATGTCAGCTGGTGCTTTGAATGTGCCGGTCTTGTTGCTGTCTTGGTAGATGTCAATCTGCTCCGAACCTGCAACCAGAACGAGATTCCCAGCAGTAGCGACGCCCTTCGGCTGAACGGACAATTTGGTCGAGATTCCGGTATATGTGTTTGCCGCAACATCTGCGGATCTAAGAGTATCGTCCCAGCCGACACTGTAGATTCTGCCTTTGCCCTCCTTAGAGCTTGTCAAACCGGCAATATAATTTGTATGGTTCTCTCCGTCGATCGTATCTGCGACTCCCTTGGCCACGTCCCAGCTGCAAACTCGGCCGTCGGAGCTTCCAGTCCAAAGAGTCTCCTGACCATCAGCGGGACTGGAATGTGTGAGTGCTGTAATGTTTTTCTGGTGGCTCTTGAGAACTTGTCGCGGTTCGGGTGAGCCCTCTACCAGGTAATTCAGATTGCCACTCAGGGACAAACTAATGACAAGACCATCAGTCCGCCCTGAAGGAATAACGACACCAACTTGTTGATTCAAGTAACTGACAGCGCCCCCATCGTTCAGTGTCCACGTCTGAGTTGCCTTGCCAGCCTCGACGTCCCACAGCTTCACGGTCCTGTCGGCGCTAGCTGTCGCAAACTTACGAGAATCCTTGGACCATGATACTCCAAAGATACTGCCCTTGTGTTCGTTCTCTCCGATTGATGCTGTTGGCTCGCCAGTCTTGCCATCGTATAACCATATGCGACTGTCGGCTCCAACACTCACTAGTTGAGAGCCATCGGGGCTGAAAGCGGTTCCGTATATAAATTTGTTGTGCTTGCCCCTGATCGCAGTATTGAACTTGAATGGCGCACCATGGTAGAAGACGAGGCTCGTGTCGTCTCCGGCTGCGGCCGCTCTCAAAGGGCGCTGCTGTCGAATGGAAACGGAATTAATGGCCCGTGTATGACCGTATATTTCACCAACAGTATTTCCACTATCCCAGGTGAAGAAGTGACCGTATCTCTGTCTTCCATCTCCTACGGCGACGATTCGCTGAGAGTCGCCGTCCCATGCAATGTCATTGATTCGACCGTTGATAATCTGGTAGCTACCCTTTGTAAGGCCGTCCCCTACGCAGTCCCAGACCTTGACGGTACCTGTAACATCTCCACTAGCAACATAGAAGCCTGAGGGCGAGAAACGTGCGACGGTGGCTTGCGCGGTGTGTTCTGTGTATTGCCTGGCAATCGCGGGGTCGTCAATTGAGCGTATGAATATGGATTTATTTGACTAGATGTAGACAAAAGCAATTAGACAATTGTTCGGTTATCAACCCGAGGGACTTGTATTTACCGCATATGCTAGTTTCTCGCCTTTGGGATCAGAGGACAGCTGGGTTGGTAGACCTCGTTCCGTGGAGGGGCTTGGAGCCCAGATCTGCTCTGTAAACAAGACAAGTCAGGCGGGCACACAACTGAAGATGATGAATACTTACCGTTCGTCAAAGACATGCCGATTCAATCAAAGCAAAAGTAATTCTTTTTCTGTTCTTTCTAGCTCAGAGTAGTGAAGGAGGGAGGAGGATGGAAGTAAACAAGAGGAGTTAACTACGTGTGAGCATGTGGGGGGACGTCACTCCGCGGGAGCAACTGCCAACCGCCAGGCAATAACGTTCCAGCAGGCACAATAATAAATACTGTGCAGTATCCATGCATTGGAGCAATTGTATTGCGAATCCTTGTATACAAACTATAATCCAGCACAAACTTCCCATATAGTACATGTTCAGCAAATCCCGACACGCCGCTAATCTGATACACAGCACATAACAACCCAATTAAAGACCGAATCCTCCTCTCGGAGCTTTACCTTTCAGCTCCATAGCAATGATCTCAGGATGTTGGTGGACACTGGGCATAAGGCCGACTCCGATCGCGCGACGGATTGCCTTTGCAATCTTTCGTTGATTGACCGGTCGCAGGCCCGTGGCTGACCGATGCTTTATCCGACCCATTGGAGTCATATATTCGGACATGATGGAAAAGTTCTGTGCAGAAATCGTTAGACAATTGATCAATCCCTAACAAAACATGCTGGTGGTTGTACCTTATAATGCTCGAGAGGCTTGATGTTCAACGCATCAAAAGCATCGTTCGATGGGCTCCAGCGCTTCGACCATTTCTTCATTTCACTAGGGCTCAAATCGTGTGGAGAATAGATATCGCCTGGCGCCCATTCTCTGGTCTGGAATCTCTCCAAGATTCGGCCTTCATTTTGATTTTTCATATCCTCCGCGATTTGACTTCGATGAGTAGTTCGCGCAGTACGCTTCGCGAGTGCTTTCGTTCCTATGTAAATACCGTACTTAGTAACTAGGGCCCCTTGATTCGAAAGAGATGCCAACATACTCGCTGAAGTATTCGATGGACCTCGGATCGGTGAAGCAAAATTCACCCGCTGACTGGTACGTTGGGTGTCGCCGGGCTGAGTCGAAGCCCATCGACAGGATGCCGAGGGTAGTAGAGCGAGACTCCGTTGTAGCAGGGAGTTCCCCGTGCGAGGAAAGAGTGCGAGAGACATGCTGTATATCTGTATGCTGTGTATAGAAGGAGTCCTTGTCTCTCACGGAAGCTCAAATTTGTTGTTGCGGAATGAAGTTCTCCACCAACGCCAAGCCGCCATTTAAAGGCTGTCCATCACTTACTCCAACTTGACCTTGCTCAACTCTGCATATTTTTTGAATTCGATTCTCGACAACAGGCATTGCCGGATATATTGAAGCTTTGGAAATCAGAGATGATGATCTAACTTAGACGTCCGTCACAAGTTCCTCTCAATCGCACTCCTGCATCCTATCGGTAAAGAAGATGCAGTCCTCTTATCTTACACGGCGCGTTTTCCGGGCTCTCCTCAACAATGAACCTGTGTGTTTTTCGTCGCGACAATGTCGAGTATACTCGCCGTCGATGCTCTATCGCCATCGGAGAGCATACAATCACAACAGATATGGCCATTCACGGACGTTCTTTTCCTTTCCCGCTGCCACCAAAACCCCGGAAGTGCCAACTTCTGAAGTCGGACTACAAACCATGAGCGAACTGTCCAAAGCACTAATCACCAATGGTAGAGCACCACCATACAATGCTCTCTGCAAAGCATATCAAAAGTTCTTCGAGGCGAGAGCCGAAGAACCCGGTATCATAACGGAGTTTCATGCCAAGCAACTTGTCACCACTTATGACTATCTTCGAAAGCACAAGGGAGACGACAACGCCGACAACAAGGAACTAGAATCCATCGACTCGAAGGAATTCATGGAACTCACTCTTTATGTCCTCTCGCAAGCAAACTGTCACGGCAGCTCTCACCAATATATCCGCCGACTAGCAAACAACGCCTACCGTGTATTATCCACTACAGCTCTAGACGAGTCAGGTGAGATAAACAGTGGTGCTTTTCTCGCCTGGATTCGTATCAATGCATTTTATGGCCATCCCTACCAGGCCCGAACAGCACTTGTGAAGGAATGGCCCAAGGTACAAAACTGGCCGGACCTTGAGGATCAGGGGTCGCCCTGGCTCTGGATACTGCACGGCATGGCATTGGATAAGGATGCGACCGCAATGATAAAAGCGATCAAAGACTGGTACATAGGTGGATATTTCGAACTCACTCCGCAGCAACATCAAGAACTGGTAGTTACGCTCCTCGCCCAGGGGCAACTCGATGCTGCTAAAATCATGCATGACTGCCCTATACCAGAAGGCAAACCGACAATCATCGCTACAAGTGCCGTTACAAGAGCATGTCTTCTCAATGGTGACAAGACTGGGGCAGACGAGATTTACAATCGGCTGATCATTTATTCTCCAAGCGCAGAGACTCGAGATATCCTCTTGTTAATGGCAGCTGCAAACGGCAAAGATGCACATGCATTAGCTCGCGACCTCAACAATTGGTGTTTAGAAGATCCTTCCGTACGTGAGGGACTTTCTATATCGTGTGTAAATGATCTCATTCGGTACGCTTACGTGATTGAAAACAAAAAGCTTGCCGTCGATTACTCCAGTTTGATTTCTACATGGGGCTTGGAGTCAGATTTGGAAACTCAGCTTCTCCTAGAATTAGAGCCGCGGATCCAAGACTCGGATATCGATGGAACAGTCAAAGCATTGAATGAACTTGAAGAAAGCGACGCTGCCGCAAACATTGCTCTGCGAATGAGATATCAACTTATCAAGATGCTATGCTCGGTCCCGAACAATGATGATGCCTTTGACCAAGTGTCCAAGCTGCTGGATCCACTCATTCGGGATGGGATACAGCTAGAGCCAGAACTACTCAACGTTCTTACTCGTGCATTAGCCTATCGTCATGACTGGGAAGCGCTTTCCCAGCTGTTGCGGCCGCGTATAGGTTCCTATTCTATGCGCGATGAACGACCGTTGATCCAAAATGCTTTGCTAGATTTCATCCGTGACAAGGAACAAGAAAATGAGGAAGTCTGGGAGGCATATGACCTCGCGAGAATCGCATTCCCTGAAATTTCCGCAAAGCACAGAATTGAAACAATAGATCTCTTCTTCAACCGTGGGATGGTCGAGGAAGCCTGCCAAGTCTTTGGACATATGCGACATGCCCCAACGCCAGCTCAGCGTCCGACACCCGAAGCATACATAACATGTTTCCTCGGCCTTGCGCAAGCAACTGCTTGGGACAACACCAAATTAATCCGCAACATGCTCAAACTTGACGTCAACATCGAAGTTGATACCCGGGTTCGAAACGCAGTCATGCTTGCACTTGCCGCCTGCGAACGATCAGAGGAAGCCATGGACGAGTTCAAAGAGATTCTCCGTTCGGACGAAGGACCCTCCCAAAACACATTAGTCATCTTCTTTAAGGTCTGCGAATCAGATCCCAACGGTGTTGTGGAAGCGAACAAGATGCTTGCTAAGATTACCGCGTTGGAGATTCCGCTCGATCGACCGATGTATCTCGCTTATGTCAAGGCTCTCGCGGCCCAGGGTGAGCGTGAATTGATTATTGAAGCATTAAACAAGACGGGGGAGAAAATCGGTCAACAGCCTGATAAAGACATGTAAGCCTCCCCTACCTCTCATATTACTTGCACGCTCTTTATTAACTATATGATCCACAGGATCGCAAGAATTTACAACGTCTGCGCGCACGAGCACGCCAAAGAAGGAGTCGAAGAATGGACCAAAGGGAACCACCCGACTATCTGGCAAGAATTGGAAAATGTCCCTCGAACCGAGACGGAAGCAGGTTATCGTCTCGAAGGGTTTGAGGACGATTTTAGAGCGTTGTTGTAATATAACTTTAACGATGTTGTACTATATGTATATATATGTATATCAATTGTACGAATGAGACTATCGCATCAACCAAATAGGCAGAAACCAAGCCTACCTTTTCTATATTCCCACTCTCTGAGAAATGTATGTATAACATCTGATTCGAATAGGATAGGATATGTAATACAGGACAGCAGTCAATGAACAGGCTAGACATAGAATAAAACCAAGTCAAGCAATCATACAGAAACACAGAATGGCCAAGTTCGTTATTACAATATGGATGAGTTTATGCAGGCATTTCCAAAAGCAATGTACCCTCTTTTCTTCTTCGTTTTCTTCGCATTTCCCTATTCCCAAAAATCGAAAGAAAAATTGAAACCCCATATTTCGTGCCAATGGAAGGTCGAGGATGTTAAAGAGGATATTATAATGATAATCAATAACAGGTGGTGGCAGTAAAACAAGTCATGAAGTGATTATTTCGACGAGAGTAGTTGTGACGAGAATTTCTTGGACATGCTGAAGATAGCTTAGTAAAAGAAAATCATTCCTGGGAGGAGAGATACTTACAAATCGAAAAAGGCGAATTGGCTTGGGTTGCTGCCATATTCGTACACGAAGCGGCTGGCAAGGTAACTGCCAAAGATTGATCGGAGATAGTTTTCAGGTACCTACGAAGTGACTCGTTAGAGGTGAATGCATAAAAATATAGAGGAAGATAAACATACCCGAGTCAATATCGTGTCTAATCCAACCTTCTCCAATAGTAGTCGCGGAAGAGCATCTTCCAGAACCTTGCGGCGCAATTCAATATTCTCCCACAAGGCAGTCTTTTGCAACTCCTCGTCGAGGTTTGTGATGGCCAAACTCAGTCTGTCACTGAGCACGCTACGCAACAATCCGGTGCGTTCGTGTTCACGCCAGATGGCTTCGAATTCGAGGGTGGCGTTACGCTTGATGACTTCCTGCACCTCCTTCACGTATTGCTGGTAGAAGGCGGGCACGGTTCCATCTTCGGCAACACACATGTTTTGCACGAATTCCTTATCGTCCAATGACAGTGAGGCCAAGACCTCGAGAGACGAGGATGTCACACCACCTTTGTTAGCTGATGCATCCTTGTAAAGGATGCAGCCTGCCTTTTCCAAGCGAAGCTTCGCGTCTTGTGTGATGAACAGGTTGGCTCCTTCGACAATGTAAGGAATCACAGATTTGCCGTTCACGATCAGCTTGTTCACAGTGCTCAAATCAATCGACTCCGGCCGTCCTCCACAAGGAACAAACAGATCCACGGGAGAGTACTTTCGGAGGTGGAATGTGTTTCGGAACAGCATGCCATTGTTGACGACTTCTCCTGAAGGAAGCTTCACATTCGAGTCCTCCACAAGGACGCGGTAGCCTTCAGATGACAGCTTCGACAGATCGAATTGTGAGATCATGACTCGCTTCTTTGCGAGTTTCACGAGTTCATCGCGGTCCAATCCGTTGGGGTCGACAAGCACACCGGATCCATCTACGATTGCTGTGTAACTTTCATTGCCAAGCAGAATCTCGTTAGATCCCAAATCACCATCAGGACCACCAGTTTGCAATTTCTTGACAGTGGAAGGATCAATGTTCAACTTGCGGTAGATACCGAGAACGTACTGACGCACAGAAAGAGTCGTCATACCATAGGCATCGTGAGGGATACCGCCCAATCTCGGGCTCTTTCCTGTGAAGAATGACTTCCACCATGGTGCACCTCGTTTCCTGGCGTGCTCAGTAGCCCAGTCGACTAGATCTGCGGTGTTCTCATCGGGACCCATGAAGAGGATTTCATCCTTTCCGTGAAGATCGACAATAGGATCTTTGATACCAGGACTTATGGGTGGGATAAGGAGATCGAGAATACTGTCAATGTACTTCTCAAATGCCACACGGGCTTTGTCTTGGTGATCAACATCAAGGAGAATGACCCCCTTAGCACCACCCTCGGGAATGTCTTTGTTCTTGCGCTGTTGCGTGTTAGCAAGGTTGTAGTTTTCGTCGAACAAAGAACGAGCATTGATACTGTAAGCCTCCTTGTTTCGACTCTTGACGATACGGATACCGCCACGAGCAATGTCACGGAAGCGAAGATGGAAACCCCTGAACTCGGAGCTGATCACAAGGAACATTCCATATAGACGTTGAGGGTACTCATGCTCTGGCAAGAAGTCGGGATGAAGACGGAAGCTCAATGCAACCTTGGTAGGAGTGTAGAAGTTGGTCTTCAAGATGGCTCTGTTGAAGGTCCGGAAAGCAGTCAAGACCATTTCGTCGTGCTCGTTAGTCGCAGTTCGGCTAATAAGTTCTTTGAGTTTGGCATCATCCAAGATTTCATCGACTTGCAGACGCAAATAACTAAGCGTCGGTAGGAAGTCGTCCTGTGGATCTCCAGTTTGCACGTAATGCGTGCTGGCAAAATCAAGGTAGAGCTTGTGGATGAGGTCTGGGTATTTGTTGATGATCTCGAAAATGTAATCCGATGTGAATGTCTCGGTACGGAGACGCTTCTTAATCTTGGATAAAAGCTCCGCATGTACGCTGTTGCTAGCATCCAAAAGCGCAGTCAATGAAGTGTACTCAGACCCGAGTCGGTTTAAGAATTGTTGAATAAAGACCCAAGCGCAATGAGAGTAGATGGTTTCCTGCAAACTCAGCCGGCCGGTGGCAAAGTGATTTTGGAACCGGTTCTGTGGTACACAGTACAGAAGAGAGACTTCCTTCACGATCTGGTGAATGGCAGCTTCAATGGGGGGATATTTTTGTGAAATCTCCGCATTAGTGACGGGTCTCAAGTAAAGTGAGATGACGTTGATTCCGTTAGAGAAACTCTCGAGATATTTCCTCGAGCTGGTCAGTCGGTAGTAGTGGTAGAGATCAGACAAGGCACTAAAGATGCCCATAGCAGATCCCTGGCGATAGGCCACGACCAAACGCTTTTCCCGGCTACCCTCGATGTCAAAGACTTCGATAACAGGACCCGTTCTGGACACCGCATTGGTAATGATCTCTTGATAGATGGCCTTGGTGTTGGCAGTGGCCTTTTGGAGGAAGCGCTTTTCGCCGATGATCTCGATGTTGGTTTCGTCGGGATCCGGGTTAGGGTTGGCGAACTGACACTTGTAGACAAAGTAACAACGCAGTTGCTGTGCATCCTCTCCTGGTAAGGGGCTAGTCGAGCGGAAACTCTCGATTCGGTAGCTTCGCCCAGGTTTGGAGCCGTCGATGTATTTGGAATCTATGCGTGATTCGTAGTTAGGGCCATCCAGTGACGTCACACCAGGCTTGCTGGTGTCGATGTAGACAGCATGGTCTTCGTCTTCCTTGTCTAGGCGGATCTCCAAGCGCTTGTCGTCTCGGGCATAGGCAGCTACTTTGGCTGCATATAAGGAGAGGATCTGGGTGACTATGGATTCGACAGACTCGGTCTGGAAGTACATGTCGTCGATTCCGAGCATGTTGTAGAACCAGGTGGTTTCGGAGACAACGAAATCACTGGGGAAGAAGCCTTTTTCCTCCAGGCGGTCCATGACTGTTCAACAGTCAGATAAGACGACTCATATAGCTCAACACAAATGTAGAAAGGCTTACCCTGCTCCATCTGTTCTTGTTTGCCTTCAAACTTGGCAGAAATATAGCCAGAACCCTCTTCTGACAAAACTCTGTGGTGACCAGGCAGCGTCAGATGCACTGGTTGTGGTGAGGGTTGACGACCCGGCGTTCTGATGACATGGTCGAGATGTTTGTTATGAGGGAATCGCTGGAACCCAATGGGGGTCCCAGTACCGGACGAACCACTCCCACCGACAACTAACTGTGGTGTCGACAAACCATTGACATGGCCATTTACTCCAGCAGGAGAAGGCAGACCCCCTTCTGAGGGGGGTCGAGCCGAACCAGGATCAATTGACATGCCGAGGTTGTGAGTGCGGACGAGACACCAAACGGAATGTAGAGAGGAAAATTCGAATGACGAGAAGTCAGAGGAAGAGGGAGGAGCTTCTAGAAGCAAGTAGGTATAAATACTGTTTCGGACTGGTAGCAAGCTCTAGATACCGAGAATTTGTTAGTTCGATTAGGACTTGCGGTCAAACAATGGCACGAAAGATAAGGAATAAGCAAGGAAAGACGCAAGAACAAGGGAGATAACCAGGAAGAAGGGAGATTACCAGACAAACAATGTACAAACAGTCGTTATCTCTTGCTTCGCAATGATATCAGGGTGATTGTAGGATTGCAATCGAGGCCAATGCATAAAAGTGTAACACGAGAGGGCAGCAAGTGAGGGCTGAGAGCTGAGCTCCGGGAAGGTTATCCGAGTACCAACTGGATGACTCTCACAACGACAGGCACGCCATGCAGGAGAAATGGGACGTGTGTTATCAATGGGGATTGTAAACACGTGTTTGGATTGTTGGCAAGTTAAATTGAGAGGAACTCGCAAACATGGCGAGGAATTGAGGGATATAAATACAAGAGAGCAACTTTTGGGCTTTTGATTGTGGCGGGGCCCAGCGAGACGTCAGAACAGCCCACCTGATTTGCGCGACGGCAGGCGGTAAGGCGGCAAGATGCGGTCAGGGACGGCTATTCTTGACTTCACGTTGTTACTCTTTCTCTACATTGGTATTCTTGCTAGTAAGTTGCTACTTGTCCTATCATTCATTAGCTTCATCGTGTATGGATCACGAATATACCCAACCGATTGACCTGCTATCACGACAAACGACGATTTGAATCGTCAGCAACAACCCTATCGCCATACGAACGAACCCCAACAAACTAGCCACACAAAACACGCTGAAATTCTCCCCAGACCAGCTGACCAGAAAGTCAGAAACGCAGCTCCAGATCCGTCGTCCCAGCGGGTCTGTTCTCCATATTTAGCAATCTATCAATTCAGGTCCCAGGACACGATACGCTTTTACGGCATAGTTCGTAGGGGTTACCGCAGGTGATCAGATCGATTGGATCTGGCGCAGCATGCCGGTTCAAACTCTCTAGCACCTGCCATATAGAGATTTCTCACTACTGTCGAGATTATCAACTCGGCATTCTTCTATTGGTAACACTTCTCGAGTGTCCATATACGTACACTCGTACGTACTGGCAGTAACTACCGCTCGGAATCGCTATCGGCGTGCCGGCCCGGCTCTACCGGCACGGTCACATTCCACCGACCGAAACATTCATCCTTCGTACTACGTAGATACTAGACGGGTGGTACACCCCCTTCCCAGTGAGTCATATTAGTTGTATCTTATTGAGATAATGAACCCGAAAATGGCGCAAAATGGTACGTATTGTGTTTGGCGCCACCGCAATTGGCCCGGTCATGTTCCAGAACCCACTACTGTCCCAATGTGCCAGTCAAACAGGCCTGAGGCTGTGCGTGCTGCTTTTCTATTATTAACATTACCTTATGAATTTGTACTCGTAGTAATGATTAGATAAAAAGACTGTTCCAGCCTGTCGATCTGTCTCTACAGGGAAAGAAAAAGGACGGCAATTATGCAATTAGCAATAGAAATGAGGGATTTCCTGACAGTGTTTTCAGTATGGGGAGGTCAAATGACTCCACTATGCAGTCTTTTCACGATTTTACCCAAGGAGCCAGAAATCCGGAGTAATTATTGGTGAAGCCTCGTGATTACCCCGGATTTTCTTCGTGGATTACGTAGTTATAGCCGTGAAGAAGTGCGGTTAGATGTTATAGTTTTCGTTCGATTACCTTGTTTGAACTTTGTAGTGCAATAGGTAATACATCTCCCGTAGCTACAGACACACGCAAAATCCAAATTCCAGGGATGAAGTCCATGAGGCTGACTTCATCCCCTGAATCGCACCACGTGGGCGACATCACGTGTAATTTCCGATCACGGGATTTACAGATTTTATTTGCTTTGTCAAGGACCCAAGATCGATCCAGACCTGCCCCAAAGCTCTAGGGCTAAGCTAGTAGTTACATCGTCTCAATACGATTCAAGTCTCTCTAATGATGAGTCTAATCTTAGTCAGGGGTCATCAATAACTCCTGTTCAATGTTGACTAAGTATAGGACGTGCTCGTGACTTGATTCTACGATTTTATTTGATTGCTTTGTTTTTTTCTTCACTTTCACCTGGCCAATGATAAATTGAAACAAGTTCATTCTAAGTCTAAAAGAAAGGAGAAAATACTTGGTTCTCGAATTGACGCAATGCGGGAGCGGTCTGACTCTGACGATGTCGATGTCGATATCCGCAGTGAACGCCGCCATTCGCCGAAGCGCCGAAACGCCGAGGATCTCTTTCTACGTAGTAGCAGTATATTTCCTAGATGGGGACGAACTCACGACATTGTACATTCAGTTGACTGTCCGTCTTTTCCTCGTTCAAACATCTTGGCTCATATCAAGCATTCTGTGATCATAATGTTCGAAGTCATTACGCAGTCCTCGCGGTTATTTGTTGGCATACCCGAGCCAGAGTGATCATCACTAATTTCGAAAACTGATTCTTGATTCGACCTTCCTCATCGAAATTTCCTTTTTAGAGGATTTCCTCGGATAACTAACTAGTTACTCCAAATCTTTCATGATCATAGAGGGCATCTTCTTGAGAGAGGCATCATACGACTCGAGCAACTCTAGGAGGGCCTGTTGGGAGTCTGAAAAGAGGAAGCTGTCTATCAAGATTACAGTACCGGGTACCCACCAATACAACACAATACCACCAAAACCACCCCCAATCACGAGTGACACATAATACGATACAGCCTTGATACGCACTCACCCCGGATTTCCCGACTTCCCGCGCGTCCCAAACCTTTGGGGCGAGGCATTATCCCATAAGCAGTTTAGCTGCCTCAAAACCAGAAACATGGGGTACCTTTCTAACTTTTCTAACCCGTCACTGACACACTGTCTAACAGGCTAGAAGCCTTCTAGCCCTTCTACACTCTTCTTTTTCCTTCGTTCTCTCGCTCAAATAGGAAGTGGTGAGGCTCCCTTGAGGAGGTGATTGGTTGCCTTGATTTCTTAGTCAGATCATACACGTAACTATCTACGTCGTACCGGCTACCCTCTGTCTAGGGAGGTGATTTTCTAGGCCAAGGAGCTTGTTCATTTACACCTGTTGTACGGAACACACATATGAAGGAAGTTTGTTACCCAACAGCTCCTTTCTCCCTACGACAAGGCAGACAGATTCTTAGGGTTGAATGCGACATGCAAGGCGACTAATCATTGACCTATGAAACAGTAGTAAATGAACCGGTTGGGCTGAAAGGACTGAGTTGAAAATATCCCGGAAGACACGGAAGGACCTTTTATTCGTAGCCTACGTACGGAGGTGGGAGTCAAGAGGTTGGGGTAGATTACAAAAAAAGAGCTCAAAAATACAACAAAAAAGGAAAACAACTTCAGACCTCCTCCGTATATACGTGTCTAGTCCCCGTTCGATTAACTCCTAAGTCTTTTTTATTGTTTTCAAATTGTCTCTCTTTTCTTTTTTGTTCTCTTTTCTACCTGACCATCTACTCTTCTACCGATTGTCCAGTCTCAACACATTCAATACTCCGTACATATGTACATCTGCCAGATCACTGACGTATCCGCTTAGATCATAATCGGGTTTATCATTCATCACATTTACCTACCTCTACAACTCACCTACCTAACTAGCTAGTCTATGCGAGGTATATATTGGCGGTGAACTTCGACTATTTCTTTCCTCTCGCACCCCCTTCCTATCCTCTCTCGACAATATTTCTTTTTTCGTTCAAATCTCCTTGAATTGTTCTCCCCGAAATCTAGTTCAATTACCGAGGTACGTCTTTCATGACATGACAAGCTGGGGCAAGGACTGTCCTATCGGCGTGTTTATTTATCCCTTGTCTCGTGTTTTTTATTTTCCTTGCGGGTTTTTTGTTGCCTTGAAACGAAGCCGAAGCTAATATTGTATGATCAGCTGAAAGAGAATAATTTCTGAATCCCTCATCATCCACCGGCTCTCTTCTTTCAAATCGATTTATTAATCATCGAACGTGACGATATATTCGACAGTGTGCACATTCCATCAACAAATCAATCGACGCAATATTGAGCACCGATCAAACAAAATGGCAACCATGCATCCCAAACTCAGCAAACTCTCCACACAGCCACCCACAACCCCCAAATCATCCACGTCAAACGCCGCTCTAAACCATCAAGACATATTCCGTGCCCTCGAAGCATCGGCTTCTCTCCTACCAAAATCGTTCCTCGCGTCGGCAGTCTCATCATCCGACAAGTCGTCTTCATCTGCGACGCATATCGAGTATTCGGATTATCAATTTCAAAACCCGCCGCCTCCACCGCCGTCACCTATCGGGTTTCCATCAAGTCCTCGTTGAACAATGATGCTTGTGTCTTCTTGATTGTTGATTCTCTGCATATGTAATATAGATCAATTGACGGCGTTCCAAACACGGAGTTGGCAGGGACATGGGAATGGAATCTGCGTCGCTATTCTCGGCAAACTGTGTGCATCTTATTTGTTGTCTTTTCCTTTTGTCCAATGCATTTTGTTGAACCATCGTGCACAGATTTTAATTGTTCGTAATGTAATGTAACCCCGGAAATTGTCTAGGATGGCGCCGTATCAGCTGAATGATTAGCCTCTATCTGATTATACAACTCCTCCAACTTGGCCAACGCCTCTTGATCGCCCGCAAGAGCCGCCCGATTCAATTGATGGATCGTGTTTATTCGCTCCTCAGTACGAGCCCATCCGCTAATCTTATTCTCAAAACGTTGATTGCGCTTCGATCCATATGTCATTCGCAACATGTCCGTCTCGCCCTTTTCGCGTTTGATGTCCATGAGTTCTTGCAGAAAGCGGATCTGGGAAGTTCTATTTTCTGCTAGGATTGCAGCTGGTGCGGACATGGGTTCTGTCGCATTGGATTCGTTGGCAGTGACAGACGGAAGGGCAAAATGCGCTCTTCTTCCTATTATTTTTATAGGGTTCGCGGCAATCAGTGAATACCCATCTGTATGCTTGAGATATGTCGGATCCGGCTCCGAGTCCTCGCGACGAACGAAATGCATATCTGTCCCAATCATATCCGCCCATTCACAACTAAAGATATGACCGCGATAGGAAATGTATGGATTCCGACTGTGCAGTTCCATGATTTGTATGCGATCGTCGTTCTCGTCTTCGGCCACAATGTCGTCTATGGATTCATCGGCGTCGACTCGTTTGCGTTTTCCTGTCGCTTCTGCTCTGTCTTCGTTCGGTGGTGAGCCGGCATCTTCGGCGTCTTCATCGGCTCGTCCGAGTTGCTCTGTTGTTGCTGACGGTGCTTGTCCGCGCGGTGGACGGAGAGGTCCATTGTAGGAGGTTAAGTCGATGTTGACGAAGAACGTCTGTTTGTCGATTAGTTGTATTCAAACAGAGGGCAAGAAGATAGAGAATACCTCAGTCTCCGTCGCATCATACTCGTACTCATAGTCAGAGTCTGAGGTTGAGTCCTGCATGACTTGTTGCGTAATGTTGCGATAGCACTGTAACCTGAAGAAGCTCCATCGTGCAAGCCCTTGCCTGCACTAACCGTGACTAATGCTGCGGCTAAACCTAATCGGGCCGATCACTTAAGCTTTGGAGTCCGGCTTGGCGGCGCCATCTGCCATCCTTCACTCAATCCTTCGCCCAATCTCGTTGGTGTTCAAAGTCATGAGGTTAGTATGGATTATACATTCAGTAGTCTATATCGTATGTTACAGTCATAATCCAATTGACAGCCGTATACTATGCACGCCGCAGGACTATAGAGTCTACAGTGTACACATTGCACAATGTATGTAACTTAGCTTATCGATAAGACCACTAAGCCTCATGGAGATCAATCGATTGCTAGCCGACACTATCGCTCATGATGTAATCAGCGAACGATGATTATTGATCGTCGGATGATGAAAACATGAGAGTATACTGATTTGAATTCATCATAGACAATACTTTTATGTATTGCAGTACTTTGCTGTACAAGAGTACACGATCAGCCGACAGTGGCAGGTCTCAGAACTCGCAGTGAGTACACGGTGCAGCCAGTAGGTATAGCGAATCATAAGCCACGCACCAGGCACCCTTTCATGCATCAAACTCTGCATAAATTGTCAATAGAGAATACTATAATAGGTACACACAAAATCGGCTGCGAACGGAACACCTGGGGCTGGCCTGGCTGCCGATTCGTGGGGCTTTGAGTTTTCGCACCCGCTGATTGGCTGCATCCCGGCATGGGCGGCCGCTGGCGATGCTGAATGGACGAAACGACGAGTCACGCTGGCAGGCCCTCTCACCTGCAGCGGTTCCTGACTGTCTCTCTTTTCTCTCTTCTCTCTTCGCTCTTCTCTTTTCTCTTCTTCTCTTCTTTCTTCTTATATACCCCCCTCTATTCCCCCCCCTCTTGTTGACAACCCTCCCCCTCCCGTCCGCCCTATATAGCATGCCATTGCTGCCCTTATAGATACCCCGGTGGCTTTGCCGCTTACTTCCTGCTGGTCCGGTACCGCACTGAGCCTTGGTCTCATCATTATCACGACGAAACGCATTATTAACTCGGTCATATTTTTACTCCTCGTCTCTGCTAGTACACGATAGCAGAACAATCCACGATTGATCGCTTCTCCTACCGCAGGCCCGGTACATCTCAGACAACCCGGACACCGGCGGCTCGACATCAGCGGCTCTCTCGGATTACGCAGAACAATATATAATCACGCTTCTTCCACATCCGAGAAATCCGGCTCGATCAAAACATCAATCACGCACCTGCCGCGATGGCCCGACGGCGTCCAGTCTCCAAGTTCATCATCCTCACCCTCACGACTCTGATCGCCTACCTATCGATCAGCAGCCTTCTCCGTGCCGTCAAACCCTCGTTATTCGTCTGGTCCGAAGAAGATTTGGAAGAAGCAGAATGGCTGGCCACGTCGAAGTCATGGTGGGATCGCAAGTTCTGTCGGTTCTTCGGTCTCTGCGGTATCGCTCACGTACGTCTGTCCCGCGCCAACAGTGGACCTCCCAGTAGGACATTGGATCAAATGCCCATCGACGGTCAGGATGATAGCTGGCGTATGGATTGGATTTCTGCAGAAGATCTTTCGGCAAATTGGACCAACGGAGAGAAGGTGCTGCGTGAAGTTCCAGACTATGTACTAGAGTATGCGCCTCTAGTTTATCTATTCTCTGGAGAGAACTTTTGGCCTGGTGACATTGCAGAACACCTTGTATACACTACCCCGATGTTGAACTACACCCCCGTTCAAGCAAAATGGGAACATCCAACCCTGCAAGATCTAAATCGTCTAAACCGATGGGAGTCGGGCAAGCATGTATATCTCACCAGTGACGACGATGTTGAGGACCGCCCGGAATGGCTGGGAGGAGAGAGGAATATTCCCGTACCTCAACCGGGCACACCGAAAGAACCCGAGGAGCCAGAAGACGACAAGCCGGGTAACAGTCCGGTGTTCAACGAAGATGATGACCGGGGAAAATGGTATGATGCCGGTAGCTGGGATGACAATGTGGATGCTCACTCGGTAGACCCGGAAGAGCCGGAATCGATTTCATCCGACTCGCATGTTGTTGTTGAAGAGCTTCGCAAGAGATATGGTGGCAAGCCTATCAATATTGCAGCAGGTGCAGACAGAGGACGTAGTGACGCCCCTGCATTTCTGGTGGTTGTCGACAAAGGTAACGATATCGTCGATGCTTTTTGGTTCTTTTTCTATAGTTACAATCTCGGCAACGCAGTCTTTGACGTGCGCTTTGGCAATCACGTCGGCGATTGGGAGCATACCATGGTGCGGTTTTACAAGGGCCATCCAAAGGCATTGTTTCTTAGTGCTCATACTGCAGGCGAGGCCTACAGTTATGAAGCTGTTGAGAAGCAGGGTAAACGGGTACGTTATTTTCAGCTTCTAATGTATGGAACTATCTGACTGACAGTCTAGCCCGTTGTTTATTCTGCTACCGGCACACATGCCATGTATGCCACACCAGGAATTCACGAATACGTCCTTCCATGGGGCTTACTTCTTGATCAAACGGATCGCGGTCCACTATGGGACCCACTGCTCAACTCGCACTATTACACATACAACTATCTGACCGATGTTCTTCGTGCCTCCAATCTCAACCCTTCTGCACCAACCGAATGGTTCTTCTTCAATGGCCACTGGGGCGACAAGTTCTATCCACTAGGAGACCCTCGTCAGTACCGGTTCGCAGGACAATACCACTACGTCAATGGTCCTTTGGGTCCACGATTCAAACATCTCGGCCGACGCAAAGTATGTCAAGGACGTTATACCAGTAGCTGCGTGATCCGCAACTTCGTCGAGGAAGAGAAACGCTCCAAGCGCTGGGTTGGTGTCGGAGTCGGCGAAGAGCCCGAAGACGAAGAATTGAGCTCCATCATGGGTCGTCGTACAGATTGGTTGATGATGAACGGAATAAATCCTGCTGAAGTGCAATCAGATGGAACGGAGTTTAAGTAGTTTGTTCTCTCGAGTTTAGACTGCAGTTGCAGGCGTTCTCATGACATCGTCTGATTGGTGATTTGTTGTTATTTCCGTTTTTATACCCCCAATATCGTTCTGAATGGTGCATGATTCTTATATTTGTCTTATGATTCGAAAGATCCTATAGAAGACCCGCCTAGTGAATTGATTGATGTCTTTTGATAGTACATACATATTAGCTTATCGATAAGATCGACGCTAAATAGATCAGATCGTATACGGCTGTGCATTTACCCGACCCCAGATTGCGTACTCGACAGTATCAACGCCACAGGCAACATTTTGTTTTTTATGAATACTACATTAAACATGCCCATCCACAATCTCACGTGCCCGTCTCATCATCCTCTCCAACGGAATTCTTCGACTCGCCTCCTCCCCGGCCCAAAGCCTCCACTGCTCCTTCAACTGAAAACAAACAACATCCACCCCTTCCCCGGTCACCCACCCACGCTGCTTGGCAGCAAGCAGATTACTAGTCTCGCGGGGTTTGTAGCACATGTCAAGAAAAACGCCTTTCTTTCCATCGCTGCGATCAAGTAGAGCGTGCAATGTGTGGCGTGCCGTGATCTCTGCGTCTGTTGCGGGTGGGTAATCGGGCACTGTGCCTATGCCGTAGTATGGTCTGTCTATGAGGTTGCATGCTTGGTCGGGCGTTTCTAGATGAATCAGTTCCGGTATGGGGAGCGAGGGGTGAGCTCTGTGGTATCGGGCTGATATATCGTTTACAAGTGTCTGGACTTCGTCCGCATCGCGGTTGATGATGTATATCTTCGAGACGTTCAAATGCCTCGTCAGAGCATAGATGACGGCTCGACATGCTCCTCCGGCACCGACTATAAACCCCGTTTTAGTCTCGTTATTAGCTGTGTTGTTAGTCCTTGTTCTAAACTCATCGTCAAGCCGCAAAAGACAATCCCTGACTCCCACCCAATCCGTATTCGTCCCAATCAACCTCCTCTTCTTCAAACCAGAGACATCGACCTCATAAACAGGATAGATATTATTACACGCCCCCACCAACTCAACAATCTCATCCACCCCATCCAAAAACGGAATAATACCCAATTTATGCGGCATTGTAATCACCGCACCCGCAAATTCGGGACCATGCAGCTTTGTTCTTGCGAAATCATTCAGATCAGTGGTGTCGATGGCTTCGACTCGCCAGTTTGTGTATCCGATGGATGAGGCGGCGTCGTTATGGATGTAGTTGGAGATGGCGTGGCTGATGTTTGAGCCTAGGAAGTAGATTCGTTTTTGGTCTTGCATTTTGGTCTTGCTTGTTTGTCAAGGTGGAGGAAATGAGTCTTGGAGGTCCACGGGTGTCCATATCTACGTACTTCTTGGTGATCTTTTGCGGGGTTATATACAGCTTTCCGTTATCCGCTCGCTCGCGTAAACACTTATCCGAGCAGCTTGGGTCAGTTTGATCATTTATGGTCAAGTATCTACGATATTACAAGAAGAAGATAAAATATACATAATTGACAGAAAAGATGCGATACTGATATTAATGCTTCAAGAGAATCAGTAGGTGCATTGATTAGAATTACCTAAATAAGAAAATTAGGGCTAAGTGCCCAAAACTCCCGAAGTGGTTATATCAGAGAAACCGACAATACTTTTCCGAAACTTTGAACGACAACAAATGCAGGAAACAAAAATACGCGAATAAGAAATCATCAACGCCTCAAGGTGCTAGTCATGCTCAAAACAATGCTATGTATCCATTATGCACCCCAGCCGAAATCGAAATATGCAAGATTCATCATATTCGTACGTCGTTTCCATGCAGATGATGCAAGTAAAAAATCAAACCTGCTGCACACTGGCCCTTTGCTCATCAGCAACAAGCTTCTGACAAAACGGACTATTCTTCCGAATCTCTGCGCCATAATGCAACAACGCAAACGGAATCGGTATACACGCCAGACTCACAAACCCCAGCACCGAAGTCGCCCACGAAGCGCCCAACGAGTCGTACAGCGGGGTCGCGGTGAAAGGTAAGAATGCACCTGCAATACTCCTCACGACGACAGAAGCTGCTAGTGCGCTGGCGGAGTATGTCTTGTATGCGTCGGTGACATATGTCAATAGTGAGGTGAAGACGATTTGGTATCCGAATCCAAATACCAGACCCGAAGCGACGGGGACAATCCAGTGGATGTTGGAGTTGGCGGTCCAGGCGAGCCAGAAGATGCTGACGGTGACACAGGGGCCGGAGATGCATGATAGAGGTAGACGGTGGAGTTCGGGGCTGGAGGTCCAGGGTTTGCCGAGGTTTTTGCTCTTTTCGTAGTACAGATCGTAGCAGAGTGTGACGAAGCCGGAGGAGCAGGCTCCGATGCCGACTGATCAATTAGCATTATGTTGATAGAATGTGGAGAGTTGGGCTTACTTGGTATATATGTGAGAGATGCCGACTTGACATCAAAGCCAAAGATTCCTAGAGCCAATTTAGGGCGAGATCAGAATGGGAGAGGACTTGACATACCTTCGAAGATGATGGGATACGCCTGAAAATAAAAGAACACCAGACTATACGCAATGGAGATATATACTGTGGTCGAAAGGATGATAGGCTCAAAAATGAGCATCGTGATGGGCCTAATGATGAGTTGTGTCGTGCTGAAAGTCGAGTCAGAGCGCAATTCTGCTCGAGAAATATATCGGTTGCTTCCCCCTTTCTTTCTGAGTTTGGATGCTTGTTGTTTCAAGAGGACTGGGCCAAATGTTTCTATTCATGGTTAGTCAATCTGCTTGAACACGATGTCAAGTACGTAACTGAGGAATCATACCAGATGTGAATAGCAGAGCTAGCCAAGTAGTGCCCGTCAAGATCAAATCAATTCGAAACGTCCATCTCCAACCATACGGGACAGAGCATCCGGAAATAATCGGTCCTAGGATTGGACCAAAACTAGCAGCCTTCAAGCTATTGATTAGCAATGCACATACCCTCATAGACGGGTCACATACCGACATATACGTAACCATCGCACGCCCACGAGTCCGCCCATCAAAAAACATATCCGCATACATCCCACCAACAACAGTCTGCGGCGCAGCCCCCGCAAGACCACAAATCATCCTAAATGCCAGAAAAAAGCCCCAATTCGGCGAAAAAGCGCATGCCAGGGTTGCCAACACAAACACTGTGAATGTGCCTAGAAGAACCGGCTTGCGTCCAATGGTTTCACTCATTGTGCTAAACACCATGGATCCGATGATATAGCCGACGAGAAATAGGGCGGTTGGTAGGTTTTTGAGTGCGTTGCCAGATTGATCGAATTCTTGCATTATGAACGGCACGGCGTTGCTAGGTAGGGCTGTTGATATACCGCTATTGATTACCACGAAAAATACCACGATGGCGTTGTACAGCTTTTTTCTCTATACAAAGGTCAATTTCATGATGCTTAGACGAGTATACAGAACTTTGTGCGTACAGCAGTCCAGTTTGGAGGGTTAACGGCTGATTGATCTGAGAATCCCACCACGATTTCATCTTGTGATAGTTTGGTCAACGTGTATCCTTCGTCTGTTTGCAGTTCTCTTTTTGATTCTGTCAAGGATATGGGCTTTTCTTGAAAGACATGTTCTTTGCCTACAATTATGAAGCGCGTTAGTATATTAGAAGACTACTGAGGTATGAGATACAATCATACCTGAAAGAGGGAGGCCAGATACTCTGGCCGTAGCCGAGTCTTTACTCTTGGATTCCATTCTGTCTATACTCGGGTTGAAAAACGAGGGGAAGGAAGGGGAGAGGAGGGAGATCTTGAGTTTGAGTTTAACAACATCAAGTAGGTATCTTTGTATTCATTTAAAGAAGCGAGTGGACCTATATATACACATGAAGTTTTTTCCAATCCCACTTCAAACCACAAAGGCAATCAGAAACAAGAAACTGCCGAATACAACCTTGGAATTGACTCATCTACCATGGCCACCGCCAAAACACTGGCCAGACCATCTATCCAATGTATAATACCTCCTCATTACCTCCTCTTTGAGGAAATAGTTTACACCCAACGGGCGGCTTTTGCGGAGGCTCATATATCACTTTCCGAACCGGGAAGTCGGGCCCGTACCGGGACCGGAAATTAGGGCAAATGAGCCTCCGGCGCCGGTCGAGATCCGGGGGTCTAGACAGGCGGGTTTTTGTTGACGACAATGGCGATTGTGTGTGTGTTGATTTTCACGGCTAATGCAGTTGAAAGAGAAATTTCTCTTGTTCAGAGCTAGCGTCGTGCACTGCATTGAGGCCCAAGTCGGTTTGTTCGTGGTCATGAGTCCAGGAGATCAACTCGAGGTCCTTATCGTCTTAACGGTATCTCATATCTACGATTATACGGCTATTGCGAAAGTATCAAGAGTGTAGATTCATAAGTTCATATATACTCATAACTATTGTGGTATAGATGGCATCGTATGTAGAAAATCAAAGATATCATTCTGCCCTTCCTCAAAAAGGCCAAATGAATCCGCAATGGAATTGGACATCGTAGCCCAATTAGGAACCTCCATCATTTCCGGAAGACGAGAAAGAGGCGGTCTGGGTACATCATTACTCAGAGTTGGTATCATATTCGCATCCTTGATGGCGGTAGTAGTAGCGTTCTGCATAGTCGGCCCGCGATTACCACCTTCATTGTCATGTGAATTCGAACCCACCTCTACCGGCGGAAGAGGATTTACTAAGAGGCTATTAGCATTATTATCCGCCGTCTCGCGGTATGAAGTAGACGACGATCGATCATCGCCGCTTTGTTGTTCAGGCATGTCTGCGCTGTCGTTGTTTTCCTGTCGGCGCTGGCTGGCTATCAGGGCACGTGCATAATTTACAAAGATTGACACGGTGCGGTGTATGTCTGGATACGGTGGCTGTCTTAGGAAGTCGCATATTTTCTCCGCTCTGTCGAGGAGGAGGGATTGATCGATCAGACTTGGACACCATCGCGCGACTCGGAGAGCAAATGTCGCTTGTGACCTGTTAGACCCTAAATGGAAATCAATTGGAAGTGCTTGGCAGACTTACTAACAAAGGCAATTGTTAGAGCTGGATATGTAGGTGCCCACGTCAGTTGATACCGATAGGACGACTCGTTGATTAGGTAACCCAATTGGTCCATGATAGTGGTTACAAGTGATTGCCATAGGTTCATAACGTTCTCGTCGATAGTGTCCGGGTTTGAGTTGGCGTACGCCGGCTGCAGTCTTTGAATCCGTGCCAGTGATATACAGAACACAAATATCCTGGCATAATGGAGCATAGATTTGAGGCTGCTGCGTTGAAAGGCTCCGGCATGGAAACCATTCTCTAGACGGACTCAGTAAGGGCCATTCGATGTGAAAACTACTAGCAATAATACATGCACTTACGGTCATGGATTTCATCCCACGTTGTCCACCAAATTTGAAGTCTTGTCATAATAGCCGGGAGCTCACAGGAGATGATATCGGAGATTGTGGCTGCGTTCTCGATAATAACTCGAGAATGGCCTTGGCTAAGTTAGTTTTTACGCCACAGCAACAATCAGGGAGCTGGCTGTACCTCGTAATTGATGTATCTCAATAATACTCACTGTACGCATATCAGCAGGCAAAGAAAGCGGATAATCAAGAAATGCGCGGAGCTTCGTGACATCTACTTCCGCAATACGTGATTTGCGTCCGGTGCCAGAAGCCACATCCAACTCCAACGTAAAACTGATTAGCCAAGTTCTCGTTTGCCACACTAATTGACGATCTGCCATGGTAGCTGACAGCGAGCTTCGAGGTACTTTTTCCTGAGATAACAAAGTGTCCAACGACTTTTCTAATCCAGAGTCTAATGCTGTGCGTAGGATAAGTGCAATCGAGAACCACGTCTTCTCCGAGTATGCAGCTAGTAGAATCATCCCTTGAACTGTCTCTAGCTTTGTCGGCCGTTCAAAAAAGCTATCTTCGGCTAAGCGTTGTGCCTCATCTTGCAGAACTCGTTGCATATGCGTATTACTGCGTAAATCAACTACTGCTCGACTGGCCAGGTAGATGATTACCGTGAAACAAAACAATGAGCGTGAGCGAATGGAATCAAAAGTATCTCGGATTGGATCGAAAAGGCCGAGGAAATTTTTGCTTCCGTTGAAAAATCTTCGCTCAATAAGCACATAATCTTCTTGAGGTTGGGCACACGTAGTTTGACATACCGTTCATAAATAACGCGTGCATTCTCCTCGCTAATAATGCCACGCGCAATTATATCACCTTTTGGATCACCTTTCGTCGATGAATCCAGAAATATCTAAGCCTCGCTGGTCAGCAGCCAATACACACGTCGTATAGATAGTCGTACTTACATTATCCGAACCTAGCAAGTTCACAGACATTGAATGCACTGCAGACACCGGCGCAATCATCTCATTGGGGCTCAACTGCTGAGACTTGTGTCCACTTGAATCTGCATTTTGAGAACGCAAGCTACTCAGATCCACTGAATTTGGTAATGAATCAATCGATGTATCGAAACCAGCATCTCGCGATGTGACCAGCGAAGAGAAATCTTGCTCTGTCGTGGCAGGAGTATGATATGCAGGTCTCTGGTCTAATGGTGAGCCCGCCAATTGACTTCTGTAGAATAAGTAAGCATGACTTCTTGTATGTGTTTAATACGATAGTCGTTATGAGAGAAACCGTACCGTGCTGGAGTTGCACTTTTCTGCCGACGTCTACTCCGTCGTGGCTCGCTGTCAATAGGATCCAGGATACAGTTACGACCAGCAGATCGACAGCGATAACAAGGGACTTGATCGCGCGCATCACAGCGCATCTTTTGTCTTCGACACCATCGGCATGCTTTGAAAAACCGGATCGGAATATTTTCCGGTCGAAAGACTATATTCGGAGCTCTGTCGGCCATTGTTTTTTTTGCTGGAATTCATACTCTTTGTCAAAATGATGAAATCTTTTAACGGCTGTGGACTGCTTCCATCATACATGTCGCATCTGATGCTCTGTTGATAAGAAGTGTTTGTTTTCTAAGCATCGCTGTGAGTCAATCAATCGACGACCCGATAACCTAAAACCCGGTCACGTGCACCTTCTTTCTGGTTTAGGAGATTTCTCATCATGGCTTCATAATTGTACTACAGGTGTCTAGTTTTGTTCCAGATGGATACTTGATGTAGATTATATCCTTGAAACATCGGAAATAATGGTTGAAGAGACTAAAGGGTGTCGTTGTAAGTTCAGGAAGGGGATCGTACACGAGTTAGGGCTAGCCGACCCTCGTGATTGTGACGAGGTAATGGCAGTCATGATATGACGCTATGACGTTGGGAATATATCTTTGCTGTTTCAATAAGTCATCATTGAGCTACCTATATAGCCTCATGAGTAAATTCTATACTCGATTTGAGGATGTGTCTCATTTGAGATATATGATTGACATCTGCATATGAAAGAAGTTGCTTCCAAGCCACGACAACACCAGTCGACCCTCGAAAGATTGAAGATCGGATTATAAGTTCAAACGAGATTCATAATCTTCCTCTTCAAGTAGCCGCTGAAGTTGCCGTCGTCTCACACCCACGTTTCCTCCATCAAAAAGGCTTAGACACACCGCATCATTCAAAATCTTCCCAAAACCCTGATCCTTAGCGTACGAGGTGCTGTTCACAATATCAGTCCTATAGTATGTTTATTTTTGAGAAAACAAAGAACTTACACTCCAATAATCTTCATGGCAGTAGTCGCACAATCGACCGCATTATCTGACCCATAAATCTTCGCCTGCAGACAAGCCTCCAACGCAGTTTTAGCATCAACATTCTCATTCTGCACGTAATCCAACGCTCTGTAGGTCAGTAAACGTGACGCATCAAGTTTGATTTTGATATCAATGAGCAAATTTGCGACACTTTGACGCTGCACAATAGGTACACTTCCACCACGAGTATCGGTCTTGGAGAAGTGTAGAGCTTTCTCGAATACAGTCTGCATGATACCTACACCCATGGCACCGACTAAGGCAGCGGACATGCCAAAAGAGTTTTCGATAAGAGCAGCGCCAACTTCGGGTGCGGCTAGGAGGTTTTCGCCAGGGACTTTGAAATCCGTGAAACGTGTATGTGGACCAGAGACTGCTGGATGGCCAATTAATTCAGGCTCTGCGACTACTTCATAGGCCGAGGCATCATTTTGCGCGATGGTTTCGCGGGTAACGAGCAAGACAACGACTGCTGAGGCCGGAGCATCAGACGGTAGTAATTTATCATCCGTACAGTAACGGCACACGACACATTGAAGGTCGGCGCCTTTTCCATCCCAACCTGCGCTGTTTGTGGTCCATAACTAGAACGAAGTCAATACCTAGGTAGAGGTTTATCACGATGCTTATGTGACGACTACCTTTTCTCCATTAATGATCCATGTCCCATCTTCTTGACGATAGGCGGTTGTCTGCAAGCCCTTTCCTCCCTTTTCCAACCAATTCGCCGTCCCATTAGGTTCAGAATGCACAAGACTAGCCAGAGGCTCACCATCACCCGTCAAAAATGGCGCCAGAAACTTCTCAAAGAGTTGCGGATTCCCTCCCAAGACCAAAGGCGTAAGTCCCAATCCCGTCGCAGCAATAGTCAACGAAACGCTAGGATCAACGGGGTACTGTTCCTCCAACCCCAACGCCGCATCGACGAGATTCTTGCTTGTGCCACCCAGGGTGGCTGGGATCTGAGCTCGGATTTGACCTGCGGCAACAGCTTTGCGGTATAGGGGGCGAATGGATTGGAAACGCTCTGCTTGGGTGGGAAATTTGGAGTAGACTGTTGATGCTTCTCTGAGCACATTTTGGGCGAAGAGTCGTGCTTCGGTTTTGACCTGTTTTTGGTCGGCGGAGAGTACGAATGAAGCCATCTTGACCCGAAAGTATGTATATTTCCTTTAGCTATCAATTCACTAAAAGAAGAGAGTACCCTTCAAGCAGACGTTGGAGCTAGGAATGAATGACATCTATATAGTCCACCGGACTTACGTACATAGGTAAATATAAATGACATTTTGCACGGAACATCCGACACAAAAGTACATGCTATCCCTCAAAAAGATCCACGCAAATAACCAACGCATACCAAGAAATTCGGACCATATATGATTGCTTATTTGGTATGATATTGATGGGGAACAGAGCTATTACTCATCCTACGTCCGCGCCACACCAGTCGGGATTTCTCGTATTACCGGAAGTTCCGACAGGTCTGTGCTACCAGTGTACAGTTGGATGCATATTGAATGTGACTGGATGTTTGTAGAATGGCTTCCTGATCATGAAAATTGCTGGGTGGAGAATTTACTTGGACGGGAGATGGGGAAAGCATCATAAGTTATTGAAGAATGAACTAGATTAACTCAGCTAAACCCTAAGCATCTAATCAAGACGTATCAGAAATAAAAACAAAGCCGATCCAATGATCAACATGGATGATCAACATTTAAGAAAACAAGAGAGAAAACAAAATTGTGATCTAATAGCTGATGTGAACGAGAAAAAACAGGTTACTAATGAAGCACGACCAGACACCGTAGACACCGAACCGGATATTCGTCAGAATTGCACAGAGAAAAGAGAACATAGAAGAAAAGAATAGAGGGAGAAAAGAGGCCAAGACCGACGTCATAGATAGGAATAGAAATAGGATGATGGAAATGGAGACTGGGACATAGAGAAGAAAGATCCTGAACGACCGGCTATAAGAAGCAAGCAAAAGCTGGAGGAAATGAAACCCGAAAAAGACTGGTATCAGTGAAGAAGATAGAGTGCACATATGCAATGAAGGAAAGAAGGAAAGGAAAAGGGAATAAGTTCATAGCTAGTCATGAACAACATGGCAAGTACATAACAAGAATCCGAATTCCCGCCGTGGTTCAGATCATCCTGAACGAAGGGGGTGGACGAACGAAATCAAAAGGCAGAACGAGACACCCTAGACACGCGCAGCTCTTCGTCGAAGACCAAAGTCCTGTTCATGCAATTCTCTGATTAATCTCAGACTCTCCGCATCCGCATCTGTAGTATCATCAGCCGTAAAACTGGTTCGTTCGCGTTTTACATGCTTGCTACTGCTAGGAGATGTCGTCGATGAATGTGCCAACTTTTTCTCAAGGCTGGGTGAGGCGCTTTTCTTTGTGTGGGACGAAGAGGGCCGCGAGGTTGATTTCTTGCTATGACCTGATGTTGTCGATAAGGCCTTTGAGGGCTGACGAGCTGAACTGCTCGTAGCCTGTTTTGGTGCTGTACTCAGTTTTGTTCCTGCTGGTTTTTCTGGGACGTATCGATCAACCTGGCGTGGTTGACGAGAGGAGTGACGAGAACTAGAGTTTGGTGTATGTAGTACCTCATGCTCGCCGTCGACAATAACGCTGCCGCCATGGAGTTCCTCGCTTGGATTTTGTGAAGGCAATACCTCTGTTTCTCCTGAAAGTGAAGTGGGCGGCGATGCTAACGGATTTGCTAGATGATTAGCTTGCGTGTGCGCCGTAGGCATGGTCGCATCTCCGTTGATCTTCGAATTAGGCGAGACAGCATAAGAGACTTCTGCTGGTTCAATATCCATTGTTTGATCAAACATTTCCTCCGGCGGGGACTGAACTGTCGATAGCCCATCAGGGTCATATTTATAATACTCTTGTTGGTATTGCTCCTCGCCTAGAACATGTGTAACGGATACGGGAAGGTAAGCTGGAGCAATTTGATCCGTCTCGAACCCAGTGTAATTGACATTGTTGGAGGAGGCAAGAGCTGTTACATCTGCCTTGGCCTTCTTATTTGTCACCGGATCAACAACTTCTTCATTAGGTCTGGGTCGTTTGGCTGACGATGTGGCGCGAGGTTTTGACCGCTCTTGTGCTTTGACTGGATCGATTCTGCCATATTCATCATGAATACAACGACGCTAATATATAAATTAGTACAAAGTATAATCCAAAAGTAGGATCTAGGGTTCGCACCTTGCTTTTACGGCATTCATCACATGCCTTACTTCTTCCCTTCTTTCCGCCATTAATACCATTGACGGATCCTTCCACTGGACGCGGAAAAGCGGACTGTGAGATACCACTCAAGAAGCCGACATTATCCCGAGAGAAACCATCACTGGTATATGGCAAAAGATCGCCGCCATCCTGAAGAGTAGACTCTGTGGCAACAGAAGCCAGCGCATTCAGTACAGAAGCCGCATCACGCGCTAGAATCGACTGTCGTTGTGGATCGACAGAGTCGAACATAGCTCCTGGTGGAGCTTGGTTGGGTGACACTCCTAGCGGTAAGCCATCACCTTGCTCATCTTTATGCCGACAACGTATTCTCCTTTTACGACATGCGTCGCAAGCCACACGCTTCGGCCCTAGCCCTGAGCCTTTGTTCGTAGTTCGAGGTTTGGATGCTTCTTCTTTGACGATTGAATTCATGGTGGCAGGAGTAGGAACAGTTGGAGTGGAGATGATAGGAGCAGTGATAGCTGGGGCAGCGGCAGCCGGAGTGACGGGAACCGGAACCAGTACAGGTTGAGGTTGAGGAATGGGCGCAATGTCATCAGGAGGGTTTGGCGTTGAGTTTGGGATGGCGTCCTGTGGTTCCGGCGGTTGTTCAGCAACGAGTTGCAAACTCTGCCTTTCAGCATACATCTTTTGAGAATCCGCATGTCGCTCGGATCGACGACTCGGACGCCCGGCCGGTCTTTTCTCAACCTGATCGATCTTAAAAGTACTGGATATGGCGCCAGGGCGAGCCCATGAAGCTGCATTTTCGTTTCCTCGCTTCCACGCTATCCAAATCGCGAACTTTTTGGCGACGTCAAGGGGGTCTGCCTGCATTTTAGGGATAGAGCGTTTGACGGCGTTTCTTGCCTCTACAGTAACACCATCAACCGAATATCCTCCAGCAATGAGTGCAGTCCGAAGAAGGTATCTCAAAAGTTCAGGTAACCCTTCTAATTCTGCTTGTGAATAGAAACGAGCGTTATAGTATGTAGAACCTGGGCCCGAGAGGTTTTCTCTTTCTCCAAATTCGTAGTAAATCGGAAATTGTCGATAAAACCGATAGTGCTCGTCACGAGAGAAGGCATCGAACACGGAGTCGGGGATAGGGTCATCGTTCAGATACTTCAATGCTGTGTACCATTGAATCTTTTGAAAGAAAGGATATCTGAACTTGCGCGGAACTTTTGTGTCCTTTTCGATTTTCGCGACTTTGATCTGCATACCATAGTTCATGCGTGTAAGGAAGTTGCCTCCAATGACAAGACTGTTTTCCGGCGTCCACACAGCATGAATCCAACCGGCTGGTATAAGCATGGTGTCTCCTTCTTCCAAATCAACCCGGTAGCACTCTTTGGTTTGATCGCCAAGAAAAGTTGTGTCTTGCGCTGGAGAATTGCACCATTCTTCATACTTCTTGAGATGCTTTTCTTTTGGGGGTATGAAGAAGAATGTTTTCTTGCCCTTGAGAATTGTGTAGTAGACAGAGGATCCACCAAAATCAATGTGAAAGTCTGTATAGCAATCTGCAACCGACATCAAGCAATAGAATTGCACTTTGGGATAATCGCCAACGGCTTTGAGCTCCTCCGGCCATACAGAGTCTTGAAGGTCGAGATCACGAACGATTTTCGGTCGGCGAATTAGCTTTCCCAGTGGGCTTTGCGACACTTCCAAGCTGATAACGTTTCGAACAATTTTCTTTCCAGGGTTCTCATAGTAGTCGGCCCATTTTTGCATATTCCACCTCTTATCCTCGCCTTGTTGGGATTTAACATCAATGACTTCAACTCTTTCCTCTGGGCCATAGAGTTCAGCAACTGCACGTACTGTCAGGCCCTGTGGGACAACCATGCCTAACACATCTTGTCCACAATCAAGGACCATTTCAGGCTCGCCTGGCTGATTCTCAAGTATTTCGTCGAACATCTCCTGTGTCGATGCTGCGCCTGCAAGACCATCGAAAGCAGATTCTAACTCGGATGTATCGATAGATGTACGAGGATTGAGTGCAGCAGGGATAACTACGGGCTCTGTCATACCAACGCCTCGCTCAAAGAATTCAGCAGTCACCAGTTCTGCTCTCATACGGGGAAAGCTCTCAGGTAAGAATTGTATCCTTCCATCTTTGATAGGCTGGATGTAATGATGTTCATAAGAATCAGTTGAAGTCTTGACAAGACCCTGGTTGAGACCCGCATAGTCGATGGCTGTCCTTGCGCGAGACGATTTGCGTACAAAAGTTGTTTGACCATGGACTGGCCGACAATTTCGACAAATGAATTTGTCAACCGTACGGACCTCACGGTCATTCTTGAAGCCAGCACAGACGATATGGTACCAACTTTCGCAGCCGTCGCATTTGATCCACGTATCTTCCCCTTGATCTTCGCTACTGACATCCATGCGTACTAGATGACACGCTGCACAATTCGCCGGGGCGGTCTCCTCTGGCGTTACTTTCTCGTCTTTTGTTTCTGGAACAGCCTCCATGGTTTCGCCAGTAACGGTAGGACGGCGCTTTGACGGTTTTGCCATTGTGTTGTCCCCATCCGGTAAATGACTCAACTGTTCTTGTACGTTGTTATGGTTTCGAAAAGTATCACTCTCCCAAGAAGATCCAGGCAACGTTGACGAACTTGTGTTTGGCCGGAGCCCAGGAACAGTTGGCCGCGCAATAGCTGTCGATCCGTCCGAATGTGAACGTAATCGCGAGGATGACTGATTACTACCTGGTGGCGGTAGTGCGCTTGCTATGAAACCAGGAAAGGTCGTGGTAGTACTATTGCCTGCGGGTAACCTCTGATCATTGGCGAACTGATTGAATGACTGATCGAAGCCATTGGAGGATTGTGAATATTGGTGAGGGGATGCGAAATTAGTCGGCCGGGCGAGGTTTAAGAGGAGTTCAGCATCAGTCTTCATACTGTCAGGTACCGTAGTAACATGACTTGTTGATGGCCGTGCGTCGACATGTTGGAATGTAGGCGAAGCCTTTTCTGACCGCGCGCGTTTAGCAGGTCGTTCAAACTCGGCATCGGTAGATGGGAATAAGGGCGGGGATTCTGTATGGGTTGAATTTCCGGGAGGATCAAAAGAAAGAGATTGAAACCTTGGACTTGTGGCCAGCGCAATATTCGCAAGGGTTTCAATACTCGAGCTGGCTCGATGATGGCCGTGGCCGGCTTTAGGATGTGCGACCTCGCTGCCAAACGAGGGACGGGTATGACTAGCTCCAATTGATCGTCGAGATTGACCAGTCGGCGGGATGTATGAATTTCCATTGTAGTCTCGAGGGTAAAAAGCGCTGTGATCGTTCCAGAACGAATGGCGCTCAGATTTGAAGGCGGGAGATATTGGCTCGACAGCGCGTCGCGGGGGGGAAGGGGTACGATATTGCCTCGGACGGCCGCCTGGATGGCTTAGAAAAGAAGACGTGCTCGCCATTGGTGGCTATCTGCGTAGTAATCGGTTCCGCTGCGAAGAGAGGGACGGCTGGAGGTGAAAATAGCGATGCTGGTGTTTCTTGCGGTAGGCGGGAATGAAGCGGGGAATCGTCACCTCGCGGATCAGAAAGTGGCTATCCGCGAGAGTTGAGAGTCATCCCCGGACAAGGAAATCGCTAGGTGCTATGAGCTCCGAGGATGTGGAGTATCTCGAAATCGACGATTAGGCAGGTTTCGCGTTGTTCAGGTCCGCCGTGGAAGGGGTTCGATGCGCAGGCAGAGGAGTCTGGAATGAGAGGCGGATGAGTCGTAGCTCGATCGAAACAGCGAGTCACCGCGGGAAAGCACGACGTCAAGGTGAGCGCGGAGCAGGCGCAAATGGCGCCATAAATAGTAAAGAAAAATCGGCTTTCAAATAGGGGTGATGGAATGGTCGAGTATCGTTATCTTGAGGTGGGATGAGGTGGACGAAATTCTGAGGGGACTTTGGTGAGGCGCGGTCGACGGAGTTTGGAGAGGGCGGGAGCAGGTGGTCGCAGGCGGCAGTCGCAGCAGGCGTCCTTTCTTGGCCGACTGCGAGCTACAGTCGTTCCCGGCGCCAGCCAATTACGTTCGCTGCCTACGAGAAGCTTACATTCAGCACCAGAGCGCATTATGAATAACCTGGCCCTTGACAGAGAATAGCATCATGATTGATGCTATTGTTTAATTCCTCCTGCTATTGTTCAGTCCTGCGATCAATTGAGCAATCACTGGCCGCCGTGCCCGTTTGGCGGTTTGCGGCCGATTGGCGCTAGGCTTATCAAGGCAGCCTTGCAAGTCTTGGCAGACCTTCCTCCATTCTCTCTCATCGCGTGCATCACTTCTCTGTCTCAACCATATTCAACGCTGTGATCCACGACCACAATATCAAACCTCTTTTCGAAGTGTCATCTTACAATTTAATTCAGAAACCATCTGCTCTTTCTGCATATAAGAATGAGCCGAAAGCTCGCTCCTGAAGCAAACCGGTTAGTCCTTCATCCGTCCCCCGCCGATGCGTCTCCGAGGGCTCGTGCAGTAGAGTCATGATGTGTCTTTAGCCTATGAAAGTGCAAGAAGACATAGTGGCCGTTCATATTGCGCATTGTACTGACTTTTCTTCTTCTTCAGTATTCTCTTCGTGAAGAACTTGAGGTAAGCCTCCGAACAACCGCTATATCGCCATGCCACGTGCCTCCATCGACAATTATACCTCAACAATTTTTCTCGCTCAAGCCATGAAATTATCATCATTACAAAAAATTATAACACTGATACGGATTCCAATAGCTACAACGTCACTGCAGAAGAGCTCTTCGACCTCTTTGGCAAGTTCGGGCCGATTAGGTAGGCGCCTTCCAAGCATCCGTCACAGTTATAGAACAGAATAGCCTCGCCGTGACTTGGCCTATCGAGACGCTTTTACTAACATCATATCCCAGGCAAATACGTCAAGGCATTGCGAACAATACCAAGGGCACCGCATTCGTTGTATATGAGGACGTGATGGATGCAAAGCAGGCTTGCGATAAGCTGAACGGTTTCAACTTTCAGAACCGTTATCTTGTCGGTACGTTCAGATTTAGAAACACCAAGCCTGGCAAATCAAAGTATCAAAGGACTAACAGTTTATTTCATAGTGTTATATCACCAGCCAGAGAAAATGGCTCGCTCGAGAGAAGACCTCGCCGAACGTCAAGAAAATTTAGAACGGCTCAAACAGCAACACGGGATAGAATAACGGCCGCTAATATTTCTACGACTTCGTTTCTCTCTGGACAGAGGCTTGCTGATACGCTAAACTGTATGAGCAACGCTCTCGTGTCTCATTTTATGGCTTCATTGGGTTTTCCGGCGTTTTTTCTCTGCTCTTTTCCATTCGAATCGTTACGATCGATTAGTCGTCACATGCGTATCACTCAGTTCGAAATTGATCTTTCATGATGAACAACAACTACCGGGGATATTTCTATTTATTATACTGAAATTGATGGTTCAAGTCGACAGATGGCAGTTTGATCTTTCTATATGTTAGTTGCCACTGGTTTGTCGCGCAACGAACGGGCATACCAGAAATGAAATCGAACTATGAATGGCGTAAGTGGCGGTCATGCTACGGTTTAATGATATTGACCCTTCATCGATACTATGTATTTGCAAGTTGTAGATCTTTGGTCCTTCTTTGATAAGATATGCCGTGTCAGCCTTGACTTTAAGTGTACTCCACCAAATGCTTGGCATTTATTTGGCCGTCGGTCAGTTACATCACCCACCCTCAACGTTTCAGCCTCCAAGTCGCAGGACGACTTGACTATTCACCTCTTTGTTCTATATTTCATCTCTAAGTCCAGTTCTTTTCACTTTATGAACCGTACCGCCTTCGTCTAGAGGCGCCTCTCCCTGAGGCTGCAACACCGCCTCAACCATGGAAGCCCCAGCCGCGACAACATTCGCCTCCACGACTACAATGGTGGGAATGCAATTACCGTCCACCACTATCGCCGCATCTGAAGCTTTCGCGACTGTGAATGCAATGAATAATCCCGATTCGCCTCAGAATGGCGAGTGTCAACTTCTGGGCCCATTCTCCCTTCTTATCCAGGCCGCCTTGGGTGGGTTGGCCTTGTTGTCGCTGGTCTACAAGCGATATCGCGAAAGACCGCAACGGCCGCTGAAGATATGGGCATTCGACGTGTCGAAACAAGTGTTTGGGTCGGTGATGTTGCATTTGGCGAATCTTCTCTTGTCTATGTTTTCGGCCGGCCATTTTGAGATTCGACAAGAGTACCAGCCTAACCCATGCTCATTCTATTTGCTCAACCTTGGGATTGATGTAAGTTTTCCAACACTTTGCATAGGATGAAGCTTGATTCTTTGACTAACGGTTCTCGTTCAGACTACCCTGGGTATTCCGATACTCTACCTATCTCTCCGCATCATTAACCGTCTGGCGTTCTACACTCCACTAGCACGACCACCCGAGTCGATCGAGTCCGGCAACTATGGCCAACCTCCCAGTATTATGTGGTGGCTCAAACAGTCGATACTATACTTCATCGGTCTCTTATGGATGAAACTATGCGTATTCGTATTGATCCAAGTCTTCCCCGTCATCGTCAAAATCGGAGATTGGGCGTTGCGATGGACGGAGGGAAATACGGCTCTTCAAATTATCTTCGTGATGCTTTTGTTTCCGTTGATCATGAATGCAATCCAGTACTATATCGTTGATACGTTCATCAAGAGGAAGATCATTGACGATATGGACGAGGAACCGTATGACGATGAGGAACGGAACGAACTTGGACATAATACTCGGGATATGCATGGGGCTCTTTTAGAGGCCGGTAGTCAGAGTGATGACGACTCCGAATTGGAAGGGGATATTACCACGAGGGACGCGAAGCCTTTGACCCGTACTGTATCCAATGTTCATGTCTCGAGAGCTGAATATGATCCTGCGGTGGACGGCGCCGACTTGTTAGCGGGATCGTCCTCGAAAACAAGCACTCCCGAGGGTTCTCGGTCATGACGATTATGTCTTCTGCCTTTACTTTTACGATTACCTTTATGTTTATATGTATATGATACTACGCTGATGTGATAACTCCCCGGGCGTTGGCGTTTTTCCTTTCTGTCTATGAATCATGGAGACATACATACACGAAGAGCATGAAACACTATCACAGTTATTATTTTCAACGTAACGTAAATCCATAACAATGGAACAACAAGCATAAATATATCAATATAAGATAATCAATTGTATAGAGAGGATAGTTCTCTCTATCAATGACAAGTGGGGACGCCGATAAGATAGTGCTCACCCGCGCTAACGCATCTTTTCCTCAGAGCCGCCGCAGCAACAGAAAAAAATTCAGAAACCAAGATCAACATCAACTGCCTTCACTCAATTGCGACATCTACGCAGTTTCGTGATTTACACAACTCCCACGATAGCCCTTTAACCGACCGGAGGATTAATATCTTTTCGATATCGACAACCGCCATGGTCGGCGCAAAGCAAAAACTTGCGAGTGCGACTAGAACAAAGTCCGGAGGTCCTTCGTCCTCCGCACAAGCTCCACGACAGGAATTCAGCATGGCGGATAATGACTACATCTCTAGCGACGCTGAAATGGACGAAGAGGATGACATTCCTGGAAAAGATGATGTGGAAGAGAGGCTTGAGAAGTTACTTTTCGGTGACGATGAGGGTTTCCAGGCAGCGTTAAAAAGTCACGGGCCCCAAGGGACTACCGATCTCGTTCTGGCTAGTGATCAGGAAGATGGAGAAGGAGAGAATGAAGATGAACAGAATATGGCTGATGTGGAGGATGCCGATGTAAGTTTCGTCTATACGATAGTCGATGTGACTTTTTCATTGACGAAATCGTCTCTATAGCTCTTTTTCCTAGACTCGGGCGTGCCAGAACTACAAGATGCTACTGATCAGCCTGATTTCATGGCTCTTGAGTCGAAAGGGGAATCCGGTGTTGTCGCACTACCAGCTGTATGGAACGATAGCGACGATGAACGCATGGCCATATCACTCGCGGGTCACTCACGATTACGGAAACTGCGTACCACCGAGTCGGAAGACGTCGTCAACGGAACGGAGTATATAAGAAGACTGCGCACCCAATATCTGCGGCTACATCCCACGCCTGATTGGGCGAACACAGAACTCCGAAAGAAACGCAAGTCTAGGCGGACAAGTCACGGCAGTGGCTCTGAGGTCTCGAGCAGTGAGGGCGAGATGGATACTGATGATGACGAAGATGTGTCAGTCAAGCCATTGGCGAAACTTTTGCAAGGTGCTGGCGATCTCATCAAGGGAAGCGAGGGGAGCGCATCAGGAAAACGGGTGAAACTTCGTCAGGAAGTTATAGATATCCGTCGATTGAAGGACGTTGGAGGTGTCCAGCCTGTAAGTGCCCTGTCTACCTCATCTTTTGGAGGTGTTTACTAACAGAAATGGTTGCAGTCATCTATAGACTCTCTGTCCTTCCATCCTCATCATTCGCTACTCCTTTCCTCCGGCCCTGCATCAACCGTCTGGTTACATCACATCTCGCCCAGCGCACCCACGCCCAGCAATCTCTTGACATCTCTTCAGATCCGGAAAACACCTTTATACACCTCAGCATTTGCCTCTCCCTCTGGAAACAAGATCTACGCCTCCGGCCGACGACGCTATTTCCACGTCTGGGATTTGGAGTCTGGAAGAATAGAAAAGATCAACCCGACAGCGGATCGCAAAGAAGAACAAAAATCGATGGAAAGGTTCAAACTCTCCCCCTGCGGAAGGTATATTGGTTTGATAGGCTCAGCGCGTAAAGGCGGCGGTATGATTAACATTCTCGACTCAACAACAGCGCAATGGATCGCACAAGCCCGCGTCGACGGTCTTGGTGGTGTAGCTGATTTCGCCTGGTGGGGTGACGGCAACGGTATGGTTATCGCAAGCAAAAACGGTGAAATCTCCGAGTTCGACTTGCGTCTTCGCCGAGTCATTTGTCGCTGGACTGATGCAGGTGCCGTTGGCACTACGGTGGTTGCTCTAGGCGGTTCGTCAGGTCGACCACAGCTCGGAGGAGATCGGTGGGTTGCCGTGGGTAGTTTCAGCGGTATCGTGAACATCTACGACCGTAAACCATGGCAGGGCGCTGCGGCACAGGCCGAACAGTCCAAGAAACAGAACGTCGAAGATGCGATACCCAGCAATCCCACGCCGGTCAGGGCATTGGAACAACTCACGACGTCTATTACTCAAATCGTGTTTGCGCCTGATGGGCAGTTTATTGTGATGGCCAGTAAATGGAAGCGAGATGCGTTGCGACTGGGTAGGTTATCTACATTCATTTATATCTGTGAACTGTGAAAACTAACATGAAGAAAGTCCATCTACCATCATGCACTGTCTACCGTAACTGGCCCACGTCAAACACGCCATTCGGCCGAATCACATCTGTGGCTATTTCGCCGCAATCGAATCTCCTGGCTGTTGCTAACGAGCAGGGAAAGATCCGCCTGTGGGAGATCAACGGCTAGAAAGGGGATAAAAAAGGGCGAGGGTTGTAGAAAAGTTTATTCCTTCCATATTGTTGGATACATAGGAGTTTTGTTCGTTTCATTTGAGTGGTATATATAGCTGCAATGCATGAGGAAGCGCATCTTTTCATACAGAATCATTCCTGGAGGTCCCAATTAAAGGTTAAAATTACAACCTCGTCTTCACCCCAAAACTAAACAAATTCCTCTTCCGCCCCTTATTATTCCCACCCTCTTCGACATATACATATCCCGTCTTGCCAATAGGTTGATCCGAAACAGCCAACTCCACGAGCCGATCCAGACTCTTGATATCTGCCGTAACGGCGACGAATCGAGCATTACTGCCGTTCTTTAGTCTGCCGATTATGTAGCCTGTTTCGGGGGTTCCGGTGCGGTTGTATTCGATTGTGTATGCCTATCAGAAGACTTAGAATGAATTTAAAATCAATCAAGGAGGGTATATACCTCAATGGTAGCTTCCCCCTCGGCATTTTCCACGATTTGCGGTATGGGCAAGTCTGAGAGTGTCTCTGGAAGAGGGTTATGAGCCGGGTACGACTTCCCATCTCTTCGAGGATGTTTGGATAGGCAAACGACATGCTGGTATGTCAAAACTCCGCCGTTAGCAAGGACAAGCCCATTATTTTTCTTGGTTGATGGATTGCGTAGTTGTCGGACGATTTCCGTTATGGCCTATGATCATCAAAATCAGTCTGCTTGCCAAATTGGGCTGGTTATATAGTAACCATACATGCATAGAATAGTTGTTTCCAGCACCTCCGAACGATGTCAATCCACCTAGGACAGTTATAGGTTTCGCAGGACGGCGCGGATCAAGCCCTATATGATGGCAGGCCAATTTGGGAACAATCGGAAAGCACCTATACCCTGATTTTAGTTCCATGCCATGCTGGAAACTTTACTGACTTTACTTACGAATAAAAGTCGAAAACATCAATCTCGCTAGCCTTGAGCCCTGAGAGGCGTAGACCTTCGTCTATAGAACGAGAAATTGCTGCACTTGAGTAATAATTCGGTCGTTCCCAGACTAGAAATCACGTAAGCTATTGGTGTCTTCAGGTACAGAGGATATAACTAGACGTACACTTCTTGCTCTCTTCTGTTCCAGCACCACCGAGTACATAGATCCATTTGTCTTCGGGTATACCGACTTTCCTTGCATGATCCGTGGATGTCAACAAGCATGCAGCCGCCATGTTGACCGTGTTCAATGCATTCATATAAAGTGGATCTAGGCATCAATTAGACTTCATGGTCTGATCGTTGGACCATAGAGACTACAGACAAGGATGGCATATCATGCGATTCGTCTGAGAGACTGTTCCTATCTCCTTTGCGTCCAGTGGAGGCTTTCCATAACTCCATGCGAATGGATGGTTTGATGCGACTTTGCTGAATTTAGCATATAGAACAGCCGACTCTTTATTGTTATCATTGAATGACTGGCCACGCCGGGCTCGAAAACCGTTCTCATAGAGAGGGTATATTTGGATTGGCGCTCCCATCATGTGTGTGCTCCCAATGTCTAGCCAGGGTGTCAATGAGTTACTTAAACCATTCCTAGTTTGATAGCAATACGCACCATCACGGTGACCAAGCTCTCCAGGCGCAAATATCTCTGCATTCACATCGGCAGGTGTCCAGCCAGGAGGTGGGTAGTTATTCGATTTTGAACATGCGGCCGCTATAAGCACCAGTCAATGCATGTCAAATTTGAGCACATTTGGGGTCAACTTGCCTGAAGCAAGAGCCTCGCCGCCTGTTACCACAGCTAGCTTGTTCTCTCCCCATGATATACGACGAGCTGCTTCATCAAGGATCTTTGCTGGTTGATTTCCGCCATTGACACTATACAATTTATGCTTGAGGGGTGAAGGGATACTGAGTTTCTTTGCTAATAGACCAGGAAGGTCACCATAGGCCCAAGTCCAGGTTCTGACAACATCAATGCTATCAATCTGTGACCTCAAGTCCGTTTCACAATCCAAGCCAGTCTCTTGGAGCGCCTGCCGAATCGCATCGAGCATCAAGTCTGCCGGTTCGCGTGCATCCTCAACTTCGGTAGAGGCGTTCCTGACATCGCCCACTCCGATGATAATCGGCGTATATCTGCCTTCAATTGACATGTTTGCAAGCTGCTGTATTGCATTGACGCATTTTCAGCACAAAGTCCCCCATGGCGATATATAGTTCTGGAAAGTTCAATAACTGATGATCATTATACTAGCTCCTTGTCGGGAGCACGAGCACTTAGACCTCGGTACTTGGTTATTAGCACCAGGTAGCTAAGTGTGGGGGACAGCACTCATTGCCATTCTGTCTCCGCAGGCATGACAGAGCTTTGTTTGGGTCTGGCGTTTTAACATGAGGCAGTACCCCAGAGTTCGTAATAGGGTTGTTCATTGAAGGGGGTTTGCGTCTAATCACCTGCATCACCATCGGACGATAGCCAAGTCCGAACGTGGAAGTCCGTCGTCTAGTCTTCATTTCGGCATTATTTGATGAGGAGTGATTAATCACTTGCTGGGCTCACCCTAATATCATTCATTTCATCCAAGACAAGAAGATATCGAAAAACAATAATTAAGAGAGTGAAAGCGGAGACTGACAAGTGCGTCTTGATCGCACCTTCCTTTTTGGTCCATCAGCTCACGTGGGCTGATTGTTCTTTCCTCGTGCCTTCTTCAAAAGATTCAGAGGCTCTCCATGACTTCAATCTCTATTCATCTTCTCATACTCTGGATGTTGACTTGAATTGCGAAAATGAACTGATCCCAAAAGTCCTTCAAACATCATACAGTCGAGAATTGTCAATTGACTGCTTATCAGTTTAATTAAACTGTTCTGCATTATTTTCAGCCACTGGGCAACGACGTTACCACAGCCCCGCCTGGGTCAATCAGTCAATCTCCGCTCCTTCGATAAGAGTGGAGGACGAGCTGACGAGAGACAAAGCTTGAACCTCTTGCTACTGGTTGCTAGATGATGTTGCACTTGGCCTTGCCTGTACGATCCCTGCTAGTTTGCGATGAAAGCTCTCTCTCCGTTTGTTTATCATCGGATCAATCCAATTGAAGAGATCGGAACAAAAGACAATTCGATCGGTGCAAACACTAACAAATTCTATACTTCGCTTTCAACTTTGTCAGTTTGTCTCAATGGCGCAGGAATCATGTACTACCTCAGAGGGGTAGGTGGCATCCCTCTTGTAGATCACCTACCCTGGTGGAGGCCGCCGAAAGACATCGCGGTACGAGCACAGAAACGCCATCGGCCAAGCTTCGAGTCCGTCGCAGCGCTAGAACAGCCATGATGCTTAGCTTGATTAAAGCTGCAATGCGTGATGGCACTCCAACGGCGACGTCCGGAACATAAATATCCTACCATCCCCGCTGCACATTCCTCTTACTTGAGAGTCGGCACGCACAGCATTGCTATACAGCACAGCTATAGCTATACATGATGCGATCGATTTTTTGGATCGCCCTTCTGGGTGCTATCCCAACAATTAGGGCTCAATTTGTTCCTGCTCCTACGGATCTCATCGAAAAGAAGGGTTATTTGGACATTCCGGTGCGATACAAGGAAGTACCGACAGGGATCTGCGAGACGGACCCCAATACAAAGAGCTTCTCTGGCTATGTGGACGTTGCAGAGGACCAGCATCTTTTTTTCTGGTTCTTTGAAGCACGCAATCAGGACCCTGAGACTGCACCATTGACCGTGTGGATTAATGGAGGTAAGTACAGTAGACCCTGGCTATAACGAATTCAAAACCCTCCAATGTCCAAAACCTGATATTAGGTTAGAAAATACTCATATGGGAATGGAGAGCACTCTGATATGATCACTGGTGTGATCAATAGCAATTAGGAGCACTCTCCATTCTCACATGAATATTTTCTAACCTAATATCAATATGTGGTCGCGGAGCCTTCTGTTCGTTATAGCCAAGTTCTACTATGCATTTTGAGTATATCAAGGCATTGGATGTTGACTTATTTTATGCAGGCCCCGGTTCATCTTCAATGATCGGTCTCTTTCAAGAGAACGGACCCTGCGGTGTCGATTCTGACGGAAACGTGTACAGCAATCCATACTCGTGGAACAATGCGAGCAACATGATTTACATTGACCAACCGACTCAAGTAGGCTTGTCGTATAGCATCCCAGTTCCAGGATATATTGACCCGAGCACCGGCGACGTGATCGTACTGCCTTCCAACGCTTGCCCTGACTACGCAGCCGATCTGTCATGCGGCACGTATCCTTACGGCAATGCCAGCCTTACAGCAAACAGCACAGCCACTGCGGCACCATATTTTTATCGTGCATTGCAAGGTTTTATGGGAGCCTTCCCACAGTACTCTCGGGAGTCCTTCCACTTCACAACGGAGAGCTACGGTGGTCACTACGGACCTGTTTTCAATGAGTACATTGAGGAGCAGAACAAATGTTTGCAGCAGGGTGCAAAGAAGATTTCTCTTGAATCAGTCCTGATTGGAAACGGCTGGTACGACCCGATTGTTCAGTATGCGGCGTACTACAATTTCACTGTAAGTGACATGTCATGGGTTATACGGAATTTATGTCTAATGATGCCAGGTGTCCCCCGGAAACACTTATGATTACCTCCCCTTCAACGACTCGATCGCTTCATTGTTGTACAACAACCTCTGGGGCCCAGGAAACTGTATTGACCAGCTAAACGACTGCGCAGCACGTGGCACCGACGAGATCTGCAGCATCGCTGATAGTTTCTGTGCCAATCACGTCGAAAACATCTACGACATCTATCTCGGTCGAGATGAGTACGATTTCCGTGAGCTGACGCCGGACCCATTCCCGTATGAATTCTACGTCGACTACCTCAATACCCCTGAAGTACAGGCAGCTATTGGCGCTTACGTCAACTTCACCGAGGGCAGTACATCGGTGGGGAATGCTTTCGCAACTACTGGTGATGATGGACGTATTGCCAATACTGTCGAGGACCTCGGAAAATTGCTTGCCCAGGGTGTTAGTGTAGTGATGTACACAGGTGACGCTGACTACAACTGCAACTGGCTCGGTGGCCAGGAAGTGGCCTCGATGGTGGATGCTCCAGGCTACAGCAACGCAGGATACGTTAACATTACAACTGATGATGGTGTTGTCCACGGTCAGGTACGACAAGCTGGCAAGTTCGCATTCGTACGAATCTACGAAAGTGGTCATGAGGTGCCATTCTACCAGCCAGTTGTTGCTCTGAGCATGTTTGAGCGTGTCATCAACGGGTATGATGTTGCAACTGGCAAGGTTAAAGCAAATTCGAAATACAAAACCGTCGGACCTACTGAGAGTACCTACAGAGAGGGTAACTCTACTATTCAGTGGGACGTGGTTGACCCTGATGCTACGTACAACACCACGACAAACGAGCCGAATCCTGTGGCTCGATCGATGAAAAGGAGTGCGCAGCATGCTCGACGATTCAAGCCATGAGCTGTATATAATCTTCGATTTTCATCGAGTAGTCAGATACAATGAGTTTGTAATAAAGAGAATACAGTAGACCCTGACTGTAACGAACAGAAGGCCCCTTTATCACTAAATTGGTATCAATTTAGATATGATTTATATGAACATGGAGAGAGCCCTAAATCGTTACTGGCTAGACAGTTTAATATTGTATTAGAGCAGACCTATATGAATCAAAATCTCTAGATACCAGATTGGGACGTTGGAAAGCAGCCAGGCTCTACTGTAGAAACTATGAGAATCTAAAAAAGTGAACTAGTAGAGCTGTGTAGCTTGTCCCAATAGTTTTCAGCCTTCATTCACTTCTATTTCTCGCCTCAACCTTCTGCCGACGTACATTCAGAAGATATGTCCCCACCAACATCTTCAAGACTTATCATTGGAAGTAGGTGATTCCATTAATATCGACCGTGCAACTGTAATCCTTCCAATGCGGGGGAACGGTAGAACGTTCAACCGTATGCATTATTCATCAATCATCTAGAAACAAGCAGATAAAAAGCCCTATCTTTCCTTTCTCAAAATACATCAATAATCTCCAAACTACAAAAGGGCAAAAAGAAAAAGGAAATGTTCGACAATTTCACCACCTTCGACATCCCCGTCGAGCCAGACGTGACCATCCACGGCGTCCACGGCGGCTCCGGTCCAGCACTTCTCTTACTTCATGGATTTCCCCAAACGCATCACATCTGGCACCGTGTTGCCGACGAACTAGCCAAGAGCTACTATGTCGTCGCCATGGATCTTCGCGGCTATGGGCGTTCCTCAAAACCCGATGGTGGAGAGGGGCATGTGCGATATGGCAAGAAGGCAATGGCCAAGGATGTCGTAGTAGTCATGAAGGAGCTACTATCACGCCGTGGCGAAGGCGACGAATCATTTTACGTTTGTGCTCACGACAGAGGCGCACGAGTCACTCACAGGCTATGCGTGGATTATCCCCATCTCGTCAAAAGGGCAATCCTCCTCGACATCTGTCCCACCCTGGCAATGTACACAAAGAAAACCCGCGAATTTGCGCAGTCCTATTTCCATTGGTTCTTTCTCATCCAGCAGTCCCCCATTCCCGAAGCCTCAATCTCGACTAATGCCCAAGTATGGGTTGAGACGTTCATGGGTGGACGATACGCTGGCCTTGCGCCCTTCGCAGAAGAATGTCTGGCAGAGTATAAAGCGAATCTGGCGGATTATGGCACTGTGCATGCTATGTGTGAGGATTATAGGGCTGCAGCCTCTATTGACCTCAAGGAGGCCGAGGAGGATATTGTTGCCGGCAGGAAAGTGCAGTGTCCGCTGAGAGTGCTTTGGGGGAAGAATGGGGTTGTAGGAAAGCTTTTTGATGCGTTGCCGGAGTGGAGGAGTGTTTCTAGTCAGAGCGTGGATGGGATGGCGGTTGATTCGGGGCATTATATTCCGGAGGAGAGGCCTGAGGATGTTATTGCTAATGTGTTGGAGTTTTTTCAAGTAGATAGTACCCAGGTACAACTTGATTAAGTTCGTTGGTGCAATGATACTACAACTTCGACGGAACCCATTTAGGCTTCGTCTTGTTCGCAAAAGCATTAACTCCAATCGCAAAATTCTCCCCGTTAAACAACTTCTCCGAATACTCCCGCTGCGTCCTAATCGTAGCCTGTTCCACATTCCCCGTCTCCCACGCCTCACGAATCCCATGCCTCGTCACAATGATTGCGTCAGGCGACAAATTCGAGATCTTAGTTGCCATTTCCACTGCTTCATCGATCAGGGTCTCGGGGGATTTACTGATTTTGTTCACTAGCAAGTACTGCTGAGCTTCGGCGGCGGTCAGTTTGCGGTTCGTCATTGCTATTTCGGATGCGATTTGCAATCCGGAGATGCGTGTGAGACGCGATAGACCACCGGCTGCAGCGTAGAGGCCTACTTGGGCTTCTGGGAGACCGAAAGTAGCCGTTGGCGATGCGACGATTATATCACTTAACAATCAGCATAGATATACGTATGCCCCCCGGAACGAAGAGGACAAACCAATTGAGACAAATTTCAAACCCACCACCCAATGCATACCCATTCACAGCCGCAATGACAGGTTTCTTGCCCCTCCGTCTACTCAACCCCATAAACCCACCGGGTGGATGCGACAACGTCCCAGATTTGCGTCCAGCGACATTATTATTCTGCTCAATCAGATCTTGACCCGCGCAGAAAGATTTTGCTCCTTTGCCCGTTACGATTGCCACGCGCAAAGAAGGCTCGTTGTCGAACCAGCGGAATATGGCTTCGGCGTCCCAGTGGGCTGCATAGTTGAGGGCGTTGCGGTTCTTTTCTCGGTTGATGGTGACGAGGAGGACGTGCGGGGCTGGGTAGGTGAGGATGTAATATTGGGAGGTTGGAGGTTGGGTCTGTAGGTCTGCCATTTTGTCGATGTGTAATTGATGCTTGAATTATTGTTTTGTTATGTATTTATCTGGTTGTTTCAAACGTTGAAGTACCAAAGCATAGCTCGAGTGGAGAAGCCAAACCCGGGGAACAACCTCGGTTAGTCCCCGCTTAATTTCTGGCAAGTCGATAGCCGGACGCCATATGGATTAGGGCTGTTCGACTACATAAAGGCTAATATTAGATTTATGTTAACAGGAATGTGATGGTATCCATTGAGGTACTCTATGTATTGTGTATATGTATATTTTTTCACACGTAATTGAGACAGAAAATCGTAGCTTAAACAAGAGCCTTGAAAGAATCCTTGTCCCTGATACCAACGAGGTTACCCTCCTTGTATCGCTTCAATGTCAATGCAGCAATCAACGCAGCACCAACACCAGATCCGTCCTCAGCAGGCAAGATCACAACCTTATCCTTCTCCTTGTCGTCCCAATCGAGAATCTCACGCAATGCTCGGGCACCTCGAGCCTTGAAGTGAGGGTATTTTGTGAATACGGAACCGTCAGCACCGACGTGGCAGCGCTCTATGTTCTTCTTTGTGCAGATAGCGGCCACACCACAGGCGGATAGACGGGCAGCGCGAGTACCGATAAGTTCGGCAAGACGGCGGCACAACTCAAGCTCGGGCTTGACAGCCTTGAGGCCTAGCACGCGCTCAAGTAACTCGTCGGTTTCTTGCAAGTTCTCGAAGGGATCTTCCTCGATGGCAGATAGGAAAGAGGCATCTAGAGAATAAGGCTTTCGCAGCTTCGACGCATCCTGACCCTCGAAGATAAGGCCCGGTTTGTTGTCAATGACATCCAGCAAAGCAAGACGGAAGATTTCACCCAGGTACAACCCAGCTGTCATCTTCTCGAATGCCTGCTGACCAGGACGGGGCGAGTCTCGGTCAATAATGTTATCGTACTTTGTGAGGGGAAGAACGACGTGCTCGTTGTCAAAAGCTCCATATTCACAGTTGATGGCAATAGGGGTATCAGGGGGGAGGTTGAGGTGAGCAATCTTGGGGACAGATCCGGCGTCTTCCATATATGCAGCGTTAACACCAGTGCCAAAGATACAGCCGATTTTCATTTCAGAGTCGGTGTATGCGGAAGCGATGAGTGTTCCGGTGGTATCGTTGATCAATGCGGTGGTTTTGATAGGGAGCCCCTGTGAATTTTAGCTTCACCGATACATAAGAACGCGAGGCTTTCGGCTGCTAACCCTCTTTCTCAACACCTCCTCAAATGGAGGAACAACATCCTTGCCCTCCACTCCCTCAATATCGAATCCCTTCGTCCAGCGTTGAAGCACACCGTGGTCGATATATTCTTGAGTCGCAGGATACGAAAAAGTAAAACCCAAAGGCAAATTAGTCAATTCCTCATCTTCGTGATGATATTCAATGAATTGCTGCAAGCAATCGGCAATGTACTCCCACAGCTCTTCGGCGGTACCGGTCTTCAATTCTTCTGGGATCCGGTATTTGGACTGGGTGATATCGAATTCACCGCGTTCCTCGGTCAATTGGATTTCGCAAACACGTAGGTTGGTGCCACCCATGTCGAGGGCGAGGAAGTTTCCTTGTTCATCGCCGGTGGGGAAGCCGAAGACCCAAGTGACGTTCATGGGCTGTGATGTTAGTTGAATGAGGCCGAATTGAGCGTCGCATTACTTACAATGTTACCTCCCTCAACAGTAAGACCTAAATTTGCAGTTTATTAGTATCGTGAAATGTGGTGGTTATCGTATGCAGCCAATAGGTAATACACACCCTTCTCCAACTCCTTGACAAAGTGAGCTACCACTTCCTTGAGTTTCTGTTTATCGACAGTGAAAATATCCTCAAATTCCTTGATCTGGGTCAAGAGATCTTTGGGCACATCGGCCATGGAACCTGTCGAAAATTCGCATTAAAATGGCCATTTCACCTTAGTTTTTCCTTCTGCGTCATCACTCAACAGCTACTTACCCTTACGGGAAGGCCGGCGCCGTGGTCCAAGTCCAACCATGGTGTATGTATGTATAGCAACGCAATCAAATGACTAAAGGGAGAGAGATTGGCAGCGTGAACAGAATGGACAGTAGGATAGATGAATCAAGGAATGTTCAGAACAAAGAGTACGTGGTAATGGGGAGAAATTCAGGGCAGAGCGATAGAGGGAAGGAACGTGGGGCAAGGTGGGCTGACTGAAAGATTGGTAAGATTGGTCAGACGCCAAACCGCATTTCGGCTGCTTCAATCGATACGTCGGTGAGATGCGTTACGCAAATTACAGCACGTACGAAATTGCTACATTTGCTTGCTTTTTGCTGCTTCCTATTGGTTGAAGCCTTGTATGATCGCCTTTATATGACGTTTACTACGTAGTATTTGAATTTCAACCAATTTGCAAACTGTAAATCCCCCTTACTCCGTACAATCGCATTTTTCTTGTTATCCATCACAAGACCTCACGAATTCGCACTAGTCCTTCATTCTAATTCATCAATTGACCAGAAATTGACAAAAAAAAAGCAATTCCTCAAGCCTCACTTTTACTACTTCCCCGGCTACATTCCCCACGCCTCACCGCCAGTAGCTCCGGTATATATCAGAAAGCTGACAAGTTCAAAAATGCAGGTCTGGAATGTTGATTTATTGGTTGGCCGTTTTCGGCCCCAGGCATCGAACATGTATATACTTTTGTGCTGTACGTATGCTGATGTACAGACACTACGGAGTGCCAATGGCAGGAGAAAAAGCAAAGATTACGGAGCTATCAACATTGTGACTCGGCTTTGAACCCCAGCAAGATAGACTCACATGGCATGACGCTTCGTTTTATTATTACAAATTCTATGTCTCGTAACTTCGTCACCAAGGTATGCAAAACCTCCTGACAATCGGATCACAAGGACGGCTTTTTATCTGTCAAATGTGGAAACACATGAGCTAGGCCGCTAACTCCGGAGACTTCATCACTGGATCGGAGAATCTGTTCGCCGGAAATACCTGACTTCTCACCAGCGATCTGCTCATCCTGCTGCTTCTCTGCATCTCGTTTGGCTAGCTGTTTCTCTAGCTGTTTCTCTAGATACTTCTGGGTATGATTCCGATGCGTATTCGAGACGTGCAACGTCCGATCAATATCTGCCGTGAGACGCTCAACCTCATCATGCAACCGTTCATCCCGAGTCTTCTTCGGCGCGGTCTCTAGATCTCGGTCTTCTTTGTTCGGATTAGTCTCTTCCCATAGCGCTTCGAGCTCTTCCAGCCAACCGAGAGACTTGGCCAGTTTGCGGACCCCTTCGTCACAGTCACCCAGAAGCAACACGTCATCCGCACGAGATCCCAGACCGCCGACTTGCTCCATGTTGATCAGTAGACGAGGTGTTTCGTCTCGACAAAAACTCGGCAAGCTCGCGAATGGCTGCACAGTCAGACTCGTGCCCATGACAATACACAAATCTGCTTTGGCGGGTAATTCACGATTCTCAAAGAAAGCTCCCGGTAAGGCTTCACCGAAGAACACAATATCGGGCTTTACAAGTCCATTGCATTCCGGGGTTTGGCAATGCGGTACCTCGCCCTTTGCGACGACCTCTTTCATGAGGTCATCAGGATAGTGGCTTTTGCAATCGATGCAATGCTGAGAGGCGAAACTTCCGTGGGCATCGATGATCATTTCGCCGGGAAGGCCTGCTTCCCGTTCTAGACAATCGATATTCTGTGTAAAGAGTTTCAATAGGCGGCCCTTTCTGTGCAGTAATGTGACGAACGAGTGCGCTATTGTCGGTCTATACCTGCCAGGATATAGTTCCTTGGCCAGGGTATAGAAAGGAACTGGATTTTCTCGAAAGAAGGTGATGTTAAACACTGCTTCTGGGTCCGGTAACTCCAGATGGGCAAGATTTGAGTATATTCCTGTTTCTGGAGATCTGAAGTCTGGAATTCCGGCAGACGTGCTAATGCCTGCACCGGTCTAGCTAACTTAGCATGATTTCTTTCCCCTTTTGCAAGTTTGTGTCTACTTACCAGGACAACTATTCTTCGAATGTCCTTCTCGAGAATGTATTTGGCAACAGACTCGAGGGTACGACTCTTGAGTGTTGTTGGTGATACACTATCGTCTATCGGAGTAGACGCTTCGTTACCCATCCTGCCCCGCGGCGATCGGTGCCGAAAAGTTCTATTTCAAAAATGCTTAAATGTCGAGCAGCTGTAGTGTGCTAAATATTTCTCAACATAAAAGCACTGACGTCCTCGAGAACAGTAGAAAAAAAGAAGGCACGAGGCTGAAATGAATTAAATATTCAACCCGAAAATCAGATGCCTACTCATCTCAGTTCGCTCAGAGCCTCAGACTCTGACGATCTCTGACCAGGGGTTAGCCAGTCCAAATACGGACTAGCTGCGGCAAGATGGCATCTTGGCATGTTATGGCCTCTCCTCGCTGCCTGATGGAGTCTTCAATATCAATCAATACTTATGCTAAAATAAAGACAAAATAGAGATCATATTAGTACTACATGTTTGAGTAGTAAAAAAAGAAAAGGAAGCAAAAGGTGTTGTCCAAAGATTCATCTGGGATTTAGTGCAGCAAATCACGGCGTGAAATGGTAAAAGGCAATTTCAGGATTCGTTAAGTTGACTGCCATCCCAAGTGGAGCTTGCCTAAAAGTGACATATAACCCCGCAACAAGCCGTAGTTTCGACTCCCGCCCTGAGCCATTCTTTCTTTCCCCTTTTCCGTAGGCAACCTTGGATAGACTTACAAGACTCGTTGAAAGCTTGTCTTCATTCAGAAGAATAAAACTTTCCTATAGTACATACTAAGGACTGGACTTTACTTTGCTTTTGGTGTACCGGCCTTACCAACGAACCTATTTGTATAGGGGATTAGGGCTACCTAGTTTTGCTGCCTCGAGAGTACCTAGATAGATTGTGGTACCGCATCTTCTCAGTCCGCCTAATATGACTTTTGACTTAAAGGAAGATAGTACGCTCTTAATACGGGTGGCCAAAATTCCTAATGATGGCAGCCGAAAAGGCATCTTGGGCTACTTACCCTCCGAGATCCGGCTTATGATCCTGGAGGGCTTGCTGACTAGCCAGACCAGAAAGGGGGACCTGCTGTGATAACCTAGAAAGGAACATGGGATTTCGCACTGCGATCTTCTGTGATCCAAGCTTGGGAGGCTGTTACACTAGATCATCGCAGTAAGGGACTCATTATTGCCAGGGAGTTACTGGATGCTGCTGTGGTCAGGAATCATGCCGATGCAATCCATCATTTGAAGCTTTTGACAACGTTCATTCGGCCTGTTTCGTTATGGCAGATCCAGGTGGAGCACATGGTACGCGAGGCTTGCGGTGAAATCCTCGTAAGACCACTCAGCTCTGTTAGTTAGAAAATAGCCTCAGATTACTTTTGAAATGAAAAACGAAGGTTCCATGTCCGTGAATAATCCAGGAGGAAGGGGGCAAGTGAGATTGGGGTTGCTGACCGCCTTGGCATACACCAATAACAGATCCGCTCGTCGGTGGACCTTCAATTGCGTTTGGTGTACCTGGCCAGTCCACATCAACAAAACCGTGATGACAGGAGAACTGTCATCCCATTAACGTGCAATCGCAGGAAATGTCCAAAGCCAAACCCAATGGCTCTGGCATCAATGGCCACAAGAGATCACACACCATGACAGCTCCCTCCACACCGCCCGACATTTTCAACGCCAGCTCGGTCTCGGAGATCAAGGCTACCCTCCTACACCTCCACGATCAAGAAGCCGCTGTCACAGCCCGACTAGATGCTCTCGTTGCGTCGCAGAAGGATTTTTCACGAGAGCTCAGACGATTGGATTTATTACGTGCACATCTGGGCTCGCAGGTCAACACCGCTAGAAACATCAGCCATGGCATGCTCTCCCCCGCCGCGGCAACGGCCGAACGCATCTCGGGTGCAGTACGACGACTGGACTTGGAACAAGCCCGAGTGAAAGCGACATTGGAAGTAGTCGAGCAAGTCGCCGAACTCAAAGCGTGTGTACTAGGTGTCAATGGTTCGATGGAAGGTCCCCAAGACTGGGAGATGGCAGCTAGTTATCTGAACCGGGCATCGAAAATTCCACCGGAGGTGATCAATGGTGCATTCGCAGCACAAATTGTCCCGACTGCTGAAGTACCTGATCCACCAAGCGTTACCTTGCACAATGCCGCCGAGTCTCTATGTGGTTTGTTCTTAAGGGAGTTTGACAAGGCCGTCAAGGAGAACAATGGGGCTAAAATTACTCGGTTTTTCAAATTGTTTCCTCTTATCGGTCGGTCTGAAGTAGGCTTGGATGTTTATGGGCGATATGTCTGTCAGGGTGTCGCATCACGAGCTCGGTCAAATCTGAGTGCTACTCCAGGAGACTCGCAAAAGAAAGATGGGTATTTCTATGCGAGTGCACTTACGAAACTTTTTGAACATATTGCTCAGATTATCGACGGACATGGTGCGTTGGTTGAACGCCATTATGGTTCTGGCAAGATGACACGCGTCATTGAGAGATTACAGGTTGAAGCCGATGTCCAGGGTGGCATCATTATTGATACGTGGAGTGACGAGAGAAACGTGGATCGAAAATTGACAGACATCAAATCTTATGCATTTACGTTCCTGGTTCAGAGTTTCCTACCAGCTCAGCGAGCGACAGGGACCCCGCGAACGGGCTCTCCTGCCAACAGAGAAGGACTTCAGGAAGGTGACGATGAAGGTGTGGATATGATAGAAATAGATGCAATCCTCAACGAACTGGGAGTGATGCTTGGAAGATGGTCGCTTTATTGTCGATTTCTCGGCGACAGTTGCAGGGTAAGTCACCCATTGATCGGGGATGAAGACATACTAAAAGTCTACTATAGCCAGTCGAAGAGAACGGCACAGAGGTTCCATTGATGCTGCCAGAATTCCTGCTAGAGTCTACTCTCTCGAAAAAGATAACAAACCGAATGATTGGCCCTTTCAACACGATGACTACGTTTTTTCTTCGCCGTTCTGTCGAAAAAGCATTCCAGCTGGACGAACAGCCTTCTGGCCTGACACTGAACCTACAACGACCACTCAGCTCAGAACCGCCTCATATCACGTCGGCCGTTGACGACATCATGTACATTGTCAACAAGGTCCTTCGACAATCTATTGCAACTTCCCAGAAACAAGTCGTGACGAATGTAGTGCCTACGTTGTCAAGAGTGCTTGGAGCTGATTTTATCGGTATGATCCAACGCAAAATGCGCGATGAATGTTATCCACGACCTCCAGTACAGGGTGCCCAGCCTGCCGAGCAGACTGTAATACAGTTTTTGGTGTTGATCAACAACTTAGATGTCGCAGTTGATTACATTCGGAGGATTGTAAAAGACCACGTCGAGAGCAAAAAGGCCGATGGAACGGAAGAAGGAAAAAATGGTACCGAAGAAGCTGGTAATGGATTAGCAGCCATGTACCCTCTTGGAGACGACTCTGCAGTCGTTGCGCAGGCCCTGCAATCTCTGTCAACATCGTTCGAATCAAAAGCAAACGACTTGGTATCAGATGGTATCCAAGTTGTATTCAATAATGTGATGAAGGCACGCCTACGACCAATCTTGGCAGAGTCATTCCGCGATATTGAGTATCAGCCGCGAGACCACAACGACCCGACGACCAGCACATATCAAAACTACGAAGACGAAGACGAGGAAGACGAGGAGCTCCGTCGGGCCGAAATGGTGCGGCCCCGTTTTGCGGCTGCATGGAAAGAGCTGGTGTTACCCATCTCACGGATCCTAACGGCTACGGCATTTGATCGTCTCCTGACAATCACGGTGACCTACTTGGCACGATTGCTAGAAAAGAGATTATGGTCATATCACGGACGGGTCAACGGGCTTGGAGCGATTCGTCTAGAACGCGATGTTTCGGGTATTGTGAACACGGTGGTGGAAGTCGGCAGCAGTCATGGGGCACCGGCGCGGTATCGACACCGGGAGACATTCACGCGATGTGTACAGATTACCATGATTATGGCAATGGATGAGGACGAGTGGGATGATGTCGTGGGTGGCGGTGAAACGGCTGATGTGGTGGACAGGCTGAGTGTTGAGGAGCGAGGACGGGCACGCTCGATGATGCGGTAGTTAACCACGGTGGTTACTGGTTACACATAAATTATACAATATAAGTTATGTACATTGTACAGTGTTCGTGGAAATAACTCAATATATGTGAACATATCATGCTCGAATCCTCGAGTCGTCCCATGTTATACAGACGTACAGTCAGCCTGGTGTGACAGAGCTGAATCGAATCATCACGAACCATTACACAAGATAACGCCGTGTTCCTTGATAAGTATGTATCTACTCCGTAGTTGTACAAACATGTCGCTATCCATGTCGGTCTCCAGGTACTTGTCTGTCGCCAACAAGTGACATCACAAGTCGGTACCTGCACACCATAGTAAGCAAGTGTGACTTACATAGACACATGGCTACCTGCATAACATACTATGTATACAATGTAAACAATCCATCACGTGACACAACAATCAACCTCAATTCCGATGAGACAGCGAAACTCGTAATAGCAACTCCCTCCAGCCAATCATCTTCTCTGCATAACAAATCGCAGCACTCTGCCCAAAACAGCCTTATCTACACCCAATCAGCGCCCCGTGGAGATTAAAGAGCGCACTAGAACGGCTTGAGGCGATCGGAAACCTGCACTAGACCCAGATTCAGCCTAGATGCTCTCCACCAGTACCCACCCGCGAAGAATTAGGATTTGCGCTAGTAGGGGGCTTTATCTATGGCCAATCAGAGTGCAAAGTGGTTGATAATATGCGATACGTATTCTGTAACTTTCGTTTCGACTCTTTTGAGCAGGAATACGGGCTTCCTAGGAGGCTGTAAACACATGGCACATCTCCACGGAGCGCTCCGTGGAGAGGAAATATACAATGTTCGCGGAGGACAGATACTCCAGGTACATTCATTACACTGTGGGATACACGGTCTAATTTGTACCTAAGATAAGCAGTTATCAATGAGGTAGGCCATTAATCTACACTAACCACTAGGTATGATAGAGATAGATAAGTAGAATCGAGACAGGTTACACGTATATAGGTAGAGATAGCCCGCTATAAGCGCGAGGAGATCCATTATCTTTTTTTTTCTTGTTGCTTCCCTGTTCTGTTCCACAGCGCTGGAGAGATATCATGATGATCTGGCGTCCATACTCGCCGGACTGCTTGGCGCGACGGCCATACCAGCCTGGAAGGGAAAGATGATGTATCACTATGAGAGTGCGTACGTACTATCGAACATTATCAGTACTCCAAGTACTCCGTAGTACTTGTTAATTGTTTACTGATGTCTGCCCAGATCGACACGCGACTTGCCGGTTCCGCAGTCCGATTGCCCTCCGGTCTTTATCCTTATTGCCACTCACCACCTCACTCAGGCTCACTGCAGTCAAGGTGATGACGATTATCCTTGCGACTCGACCCCAGCTATATTCTCCGCTCTGCTCCATTGACAATAGATTCGATCAATACATTTGAATTGTTAGCCAATTTACTACAATTCAATTCATTCAATTGAACGGAAAAGCTGCCATCGGACTGCCCTCCGTGTTGCTTCCTGACAGCTTCTTCACTCCGTGGAGTTCTTTTTCAGAGTTATGCGCCTTCGCCGCCGCCTGAAACTCACGGACGACGCTTGACCCGAACAAACCGTTTCCTCTGATTATTTCCTCGCAGCCATCCTCGTCCGGGCTAGTTTCCTTGCGACAAAAACAATTCTGATTGCAAACCACAACTACAAATCAGTCGAGTCCCGAGTACAATCAACACTGAAACAAGCTGAACCTCGTTATCTCCATCAATCTCATTTATTTACTTCTTTCTGCTGGTCGCAACTGCCGCCTTCTCCCTGGGAACTCCCCCGATTTGCCCCGGTCCACCACTGCCTGACGAGTACCGGTACCTGCGATACGGGATCATACAATACGCGAAATAAATACATTATATACACTCGTCTCTCCACCCTTCAACTTTCCCAATTTCCTCCCATTCTTCTCTTCTATTTCTTTTCTATCATCTTGGCTGGCTTGACTCCGTCGACATTTTCTCCATTCTTGCACCTCTCCAGATATCTGGAGACGAGGTTGGCAAGCAATTCTTCAATATCCCGTTTTCTTTTTTTTTTCCTTCCTTGCTACTTGCCCTTTCTGTCAGTCCGTAATCGGCCCACTTCTACAACCCGCGATATTTATTTTCTCGACAAGCAACAATGTCATCCGCTACAGAGGCGCCTTATGCGCCTGATTATGCCTCCTACAACTGGACGGGCGCTCCAGCCGATTACAGTCTTACGACGAACACAGATCTCGGGGGCGATTCACGTATGTTGCCTGCAGTTGCGTGAGCAGCAAGGACAAAATAGCTAATCTTTGCTTGTATAGGACTCGAAAACTTGAATAAATGGTACCAATCCGGTGACCAGGCCTATATCATCGTCGCATCGGCCATGGTCATGGTCATGGTCCCTGGTTTGGGTTTCCTTTACTCCGGTCTCGCCCGCCGCAAGTCCGCTCTCAGCATGATTTGGGCTTGTATGGGTTCCTTTTCGGTCATTACCTTCCAGTGGTATTTCTGGGGTTATTCGTTGGCTTTCTCTCCATCCGCAACAAATGGCTATATTGGCGATTTGAAGAATTTCGGTTTAATGAATTTGTTGGGTGCGCCGAGTCCTGGTTCGCCATTGGTGCCGGGATTGCTGTATGCTTTCTACCAGGTATGTCTTTCTCCAGCTGATTAGATCATGACATGATCTAATTCTTATAGATGCAATTCTGTGCCGTTACCGCTGCTATCGTCATGGGCGCCGTTGCCGAGCGTGGTCGTCTTCTACCTGCCATGGTCTTTACCTTTATCTGGGCCACTATCGTATACTGCCCTCTCGCCTGCTGGGCTTGGAACGTCAATGGATGGGGATATACCTACGGAGTGATGGATTATGCGGGCGGCGGTCCTGTCGAAATTGGATCTGGTCTCTCAGCACTCGCATACTCGATGGTTCTCGGTCGTCGTCAAGAAAGAATGATGCTCAATTTCCGCCCTCACAACGTTTCTCTGATTCTGCTAGGAACTGCATTCCTCTGGTTTGGCTGGCTCGGTTTCAACGGTGGTTCTGCTTTCGGTGCTAACTTGCGCGCTACAATGGCTTGCTGGAACTCCAACATCGCCGCCAGCTTCGCTGCTATTGCTTGGGTTCTGCTCGATTTCCGCTTGGCCAGAAAGTGGTCCATGGTTGGCTGGTGTTCCGGAACCATCTCCGGATTGGTTGCTGCTACTCCTGCATCTGGTTTCATCACGCCTTGGGCCAGTGTCATTCTGGGAATTGTCACTGGCATTGTTTGCAACTATGCTACCAAGGGTTAGTCTACACCACCAATCGTATATGAGTATACTAACGTTTTGTAGTGAAATACTGGATCAAGATTGATGACTCTATGGACGTGTTCGCTGAGCACGGTGTTGCTGGAATCATTGGTCTTCTTTTCAACGCTCTTTTCGCGTCCGACGACATTATCGGTCTCGACGGTGTCAACACCGGTTCGACAAACCCTACCACTGGCACCGCTCAAGGCGGCTGGATTATTCACAACTACCGCCAGCTCTATATTCAGATTGCGTACATTGTTGCAGCCTGCGCATATGCATTTGTTGTTTCCGCGATTATTGCATACCTTATCAACCTTACACCCGGTCTTCACCTCCGCGCCTCTGAAGAAGCTGAATTGCTCGGTATGGACGATGACCAGCTCGGTGAATTCGCATACGACTATGTCGAGGTCCGCCGTGACTACCTTGCATGGACTCCACAAAAGGCAGCTCAACTCGAAGACGGCCATGAAATCCCTCATGCCGATCGATACGGCATTGAGGCCCACAGCACTATGATTGAAGGCCACACACCCGAAGACAAGCGCAGTGAAGACATCATCGAGGCCCAGGACTCTGCCGTCCCTCTGTCATCAGACCACCACCATCACACCATGACAACATCATCACAACTACCACCTGCGCCACGACAAGTTGCCGAGCAGAACCCACCCGACACCGGGCGACCAGTGACTGATGAAGAAAAGGCTGCATAGATTGTTTTCTTTCCCATCACAAAAGACTTGACTTTTTTACATACATGCTTTTTTTTCTCTTTTTAGTTTACTTGTTTTGGTATCATCGATCATACAAGGCGTTGAGAATCGTCGGTCGGGAGTTTGCAGTTTTACCATTTTGTGTCGATACATATACCCTTTCTTCTTTTCTCTGTCTAACCTACTTTGTGTTGTTATCTTATTTACCACTGTACAACCTCGTGTGACATAACCTACATACATACTATTAGATTCTTGTATCTGATTCTGCCTTCTTTTATTCGCCGGGGAGAAAAGTTGCAGCATGCACAAAAGTAGGACACTGTTTGTTTCGACTTTATGCTGATGGTTTTGTTTGGGTAGACCTGTTCCAATGGCAATTTGATTACAAGAAAAGTCGTTCCTCTCTAGTCTTTAGTTAGGGCTAACTAATCAACCCAACCATACTTTTCATATTCTATATACAGCAATCCCAACCAAATATTCAAAACATATCAATTACTTACAAACATTTGAAAAAAAAATAGTCAAGCATATTTACTAATAGCATCCAAATACGCCCGTCCACTCTCCGTCAACTCCCCGTCCTTCACGGGAGGCCACGTATCGCCCAACCCAGCCCCCGACGAGTACGCATATGCATAGACCCGATCATCGTTTTGAAGGAGATCGACGATGTCGGCGATAAATTGGTTGATTTGGGTTTGGTTTTCGCTGGGAGTGAAGCCATCTGATGCTATTATCATGTCAGTCTAGTTTTGTATTAGGAGGTGTGTTTGTTAAGGGGGACGGACTGTCTACGCAGGCGAATTCGGTGACCCAGATGGGCCTGTTGCCGTAGGTATCCCAGTAGTAGTCCTACGTACACGAGTCAGTAGACTTTTAGGGTAGAGAGGTGGAGTAGGACTTTACGAGATCCTTGTTGACGACGTCCATGCTAATCGTGTTAATGTGAATAGCCGTAAAATCCCAGGAGGTCGTGATATCCTCTTCGAACGGGGTTAACCAATCTTCATCTGACTGCTCTATACCTCTTTCAGCATTTCCTCAAGTTGATTTCAAAAGGGTGGGAAGGACGTACTGCACATAGACGGACTCCCCAACAGACTCCCCCTCCCCTTCCACGGCGCAACAACCTCATTCCACACCTCTGCTCCTTTGTCAGGCGCAATATCCGCCGAATCCGGCGGCGAACAATCCGGCTCCTCAAAACCCAGGATGTATTGCGGTGTAGAGGTTAGATTGAGGAATTCGTGGTATCGTAGTGCGTCCCCGTGACTTACGGTGCCGGCGCCCCAGAGCATGGCTACGGGGATTGGGGTGCCGATGTTGTCGGGGTAGTGTTCTAGAGGCACGGGGGTCCAGTCGTACCACCAGCCGATATGGTCGGACCAGAAGGGGTAGGCGTCGCCGCCGGCGCTGCCGGCTTTGATGCCGTTGGGTGTTAGGGGGGAGGATGTGATGGTGCTGCTGTTGAGGGGTTGGGTGGTGGTGGAGGAGGCGGATGTTGAAGTGTGTGTGCTTGTGGGAGAGGTGCTGCTTCCCAGAGCGTCGGTGATGGTGAGCGAGGCTACGATACCGGCATCAGAGTTGGCGCTGACGGGTGCCGGGGAGGAAGCGCTACTGGCTTCGGTAGGAACGGAAGACGCTGGCGAAGAGGAAGTTGGTACTTCTACCGGAATCATGGTAGTAGCATCAATGCTAGGGGTGACGGTAATCGTAGTAGTGATGGTAGTCACATCAGTGACGCTAGTTGTAGTGGTGGTCGTAGTACCATACTGCTCTGAAGACGGTCTTTTATCAGAATGGGCGTGCTGACCTGTTCATACTCTGTGTCAGTCAAGTAAATCTAGGTAGATAATGGAAGTGCATACCTCCATGTTGATGACCAGCCGCCGAGGCCGTTTGAAAACCAGCGGCTAATACCAGCCCTACTGCAAGACTTTGAGACTTCATGGTTCTTGATTTCTATCAACTGTTGATAGTCCACCAAAAAGAAAAAATCACACTCGAAGCATACCGGCTGACTCGCCCTCTTATACTGGCCCCCCAATGTCGACAGCGCCAAAGTGACTAAAACCCGCCTCTCGGACGAAGCAACCCTGCCATTTCCAAAGAAAATCAAGGTTCTTACTCAAATCTGATTAGTTAGCCGCATTCATTTCGTTTCTAGGCCCTACATCAACTAGCCAACTACATACGTAGGTACGTGAATTGTTCGACAAAGCAGCACCGATTTCTACAAGAGGTTAATCCCGATGGGTCATCGATCTAATCTTTGGTTTCGGGTTTGATTAATGACCAGGGTGGCCGCGGTTCGTCCAGTGTGTACCTGACTACTAGTCACTAGTGGTGTATGGTTCTCATTGTTCATTGGGAAATTTGATAACCCTTCTTTTCCGTCGGCTGAAACGAAACTATGTACGTATGTGGCTGTCCTTGAGCGGGAAATTTAATATTTGTAGGGCTCGTGTTCCAAGCCCTAAGTCGCGCCTGGCCGTGCGTGTTAAGAGATCTATTCGATTGTTCCTGGCTACGTGCTAATTTGATATTATTATTATAATATCGACTTCTTTGTAACAAAGCCAAGTCATATACACCATGTCGTACATAAGTGATTAACTAACATAACATTCAGGGCTTGTCGATATCCGATCAATCGAGAAAATTAGCGACGAACCCTGAAATGCTGAAACAGTCTAACAATTGCCGTGGCACCAGTCACGGCCCGGCTTTTGTCAAGTCTTTGTTTAGATCATCACTGGCAATTAAATACGCACATCGTTCTAGTGGATTCTTGTTTGACATGTTTATTTTCTTGAGATCCGACTAAAGTCTTCTAGGGCCTGCAGGACATCGAGGATTGGACTGTCGATATCTCCTAATGGCGTACCTAGTCCTATGTTAGGGTGACAGATTACAACAGTAGCAGACTTAACAGGATAATGTTCTATCATATCAAGCCTAGTCATCCATAAATAATAGATACATGATAATAATGCAAACAATAACAGCAAAGAAAGATATACGTGACTCGGCCAGGATGCAAATCACACATTAGAACTATACATCGCCCCAGGACCTCCTCTCTTTATCGTTTTATAATACTTCCTAAACTCATCAGCCCAAAACACTGAGCTGGCCAAGGCAATAAGCTTCAACAGGTCAGACAGTCTCAAGGCTTCTGTTTGGAAAATCGCTTGTAGGAATGGAACGTAGATCACGCTCAATTGGCCGATTATCGATCCGACAACAGCGTAGTTGAACATCTTGTTGCCTGTCAGAGGCATTTCGCCTCTTAGGAGCGACTTGCTTTCGCTTCGACAGGTAAGTGCGTTGAACATGTCGAAGAACACAAAGCAGGTGAATGTCATGGTTGTGTCGTGGTTGGTGACCACGCGAGACATGTGGCCAGGATTGAGTTCGTCGTCGATATCGCCCATCTCGTGCACGTAGATAATCAACGTGCCGAGCATGATGAGAGCTGCTTGAGTGAGGACGCGCTGAATGAGAGGTCGGGTAAGTACTCGTGCATGTTTTGGCCGTGGCGGGCTGTTCATAACCGCTGGGTCAACTGGCTCAACTCCCAAAGATTGAGCCGGTGGTCCATCCATGATAATGTTGATCCAAAGAATTTGCATCGCATTCAATGGATTATGGAATCCCAAAATTGTGCTCAAAAGAACTAAACCTAAAGCAGCCACGCTGGTGCTGAGTTGGAATGTAATAAAATTCTGAATGTTGTAGAAAATGCCCTTGCCCTGCTCAATCGCGCGGAGAATCGTCGAAAAGTCATCATCCGTAAGAATCATATCTGCAGCCTCTTTGGCTACATCTGTGCCTAGCTTGCCCATTGCGATTCCAATGTCTGCCCGTTTTAGTGCCGGTGCATCGTTCACACCATCTCCTGTCATCGCTACCACATCGCCTCGGGCCTGTAGCGCTCGCACAATCTTGTGCTTATGTTCAGGAGTGGTGCGCGCAAAGATGCTTGTTGTCGCAATTGCATGTGATAGTTCGGCCGTGCTCATGTGATCAATCTGATCTCCTCGCAGAACCGCCCTGCTTCCTGCAGTGTCATTGACGACTATGCCAAGTTGACGCGCAATTGCCACTGCCGTGGTTTCCGCATCTCCTGTAATCATAATCACCCGGACTTGCCCAGACATGAGTCTGCTTATAGACTTGCGAACATCCTTGCGCGGGGGGTCGTTCATTCCGACCAGTCCGGCAAACACAAGCCCATTGAACTGCTCATCGTGGTTATCGGCTGGTTGATCGATCTTTGGTGATGGGGTCGCACTGCGGCTGCCTCCTATCCTTCTGAAATGCCTGCCTGGTTCTCTGACCGGTCCACTGGCGAAAGCTATAACTCGGAGTCCTTCTGACGCCATTTTCTCGGCGGCATCCCGTGCAGCTTTGCGCCTCGGTTCGTCCAATATCACCTCTCGGCCATCCTTGGTTAGGTATGTGTCGCACCTGGCCAGCACCTGTTCCAAAGCACCCTTAATGTACGCCACCCTGCTATCTGCTCCACCAATCACAACACCCATCCACTTTTTCTCCGAGCTGAAAGGCGTCTCCGCAATACGATTGCTTATCTGATCACGAATATCGTCCTCGCCGTAGGCATCAAGAAGATCAAGCACCGCAACATCGGTCGGCTGTCCAACCCATCGGCTTTGGCTGTGGCTAGACGAGCTGTCCATAGTGGATGACAGAATAGCAGCAGAAGCTGCGCTGGCAGGCGAATCAGCATGCGCGCGTGACAATCGCGCATTGTTAGCTATATTTCCAATGCGCAACATCTTTCGCACAACGGGCTCAGGTGTCAATGAGACCGCTTCTCGAACCCCAAACGGCTCTGGACGGTCATGATGCCACAACTTTGTGACTGTCATATGGCTCATAGTCAACGTGCCCGTCTTGTCGCTGCAAATAACGTTCACGGAACCCAATGTCTCTACACTTGGCAGTCTCCTCATGATTGCGCCTCTATTGGCCATTCGCAAAACTCCTAGAGCAAGTGTCACTGTGACAATGATGGGAAGACCTTCCGGAATGGCTGCAACAGCTAACGATACTCCAATGGTGAACATTTCCAAAATCTTTCGTCCTTGAATCAGCCCGATAATCACAATTAATCCAATGACACCAAAAGAAACATAGCTCAACTCTTGTCCTAGTCGATCCATAGACAATTGAAGTGGCGTTCTGGGACTTTCGATTTCCTGTAACGAAGCTGATATTCTGCCGAATTCTGTGTTGGCTCCTGTTGCGATCACAATACCCTGACCGTATCCAGACCGTACCAAGGTTCCCATAAAAGCAATGTTGTGTTGTTCACTCAGGCGGATATGTCGTTCATTAAGGCCTGAGTTTGATAGTTGAGCGAATGGAGAGTTGGAGTCTTCTTGTTTGATCGGGATGGCGGTATCTCGTAGTACTTCCGCATATTTATGAACCGGCTCATTCTCTCCTGTCAGATTAGACTCGTCAATAGACAAGTCAGTGGCTGACGTGATACGAATGTCGGCAGCAATGCGATCGCCTGTTGTGAAGAGGACCAAATCACCTGGAACGAGTTTTCCTGCCATTATCGTACTAGAAGCCTTGAGAGCGTTGGTAATCGGAGCCGGAGCATCTGCGTGTGTCATTTGCGCATCCGCATCAATTGCACCGTTTCGCGGGCCTCCTTGATCCACGCCGCCATTCGCAGTGACATCTCGAATGAGATGCGCATAATGAGGAACAAGCTGATTTAATGCCTCCAATGACTTTTCGGAACGATACTCCTGTACGAATCCGACACTGACCACGATGGTGACTGCAAGTGTGATACTGACCGCATCGTCGAAATTACCCATGAAAAATGATATTCCAGCAGACGCAAGCAGCAGCAAGATCAAAGTTTCTTTGAACTGTTTCAGAAATCGAAGCCATAAAGGCTCGGGGTCTTCGCGAGGCAATTCATTGGGTCCATCTCGGTGCAAGCGAATCTCAGCTTCGGCCGGAGATAATCCGTGAGTTAGGGAGGTGTTCAGGCTGTCGGCGACCTGTTGAGGATGTAGGAAGGCATAGGATGAAGTTATAGACTAAGAAAGCTCAATTAGATTATATGTACGAGGGGGGGAGTGGTGATGACTCACGGAAGACTCCTGTATCTTCGTTTTTGGAAGGTAAGGAGACTGAGACCGGGATTCTTGCACATTATATAACGGCAGTGAAGGACTCGACGACGGCGACATTTATTCACACGCTCTAGGAGACCCCGGAGCTGTCAATTTCAAATTGGATGCTAAAACATACCGATGAGAGGTTCGTATAAGGGAATATGATTCAAGAAGATGGCCACCGTAAGACAAAACAAAAGATGCAAGCTGGCGCCAGTAGCTCGGAATCTATACCAACGAGCAGCCACCTCAGCGAGAAGTGGAATAACAACACCGGTATGTTTTTCGTGTATGCATATACTGAAGGAAAGGCGGAAAGCGGTTATATCGTTGATTCCATCAGACAGAAAGATAGGCCAAGTCGTTTGTTGGAAAGTTGCATACAGGGAAGGATGCTCCGGATTAGCGTGTACTCCATAGTACACGCATGCCGAGTATGAGGCTGCTTGTGATTGGCTAGGATAATTGCTCTCGAAAGTCAGGTCACATGATTGTAGATGCCTGAAACACCAGGCAGCAATACAAGCATAGCGACCAATGACCGCTCGGCATATTTGATAGTAGTCCTAGTCAGTAGGCCAATCATATGTAGTATATCAATGCTAGCGCCGTTGCTATGAAATTGATGGCCGCTCACGTGACCCCAGCCACACATTCCCATGCCAGAGGTGAAGTGACCGAACGGAAGAGGCTGGGCAAGTTCCTTCCATCTTTCCTTCCCTGCCAACGCGACCCGGCCCCTCGCAACTTCCCTTCCTGTTTTGCTTCTTCCTTTTCCATCTCAGACCTCATCCCCACCCGTTTACTCTCCCTCGCCTGTGCTCGCACTACTATACCTTGCTTTGATTGTTTTTGGGATCCTCATCTATCGCGTTATTTTGCTTGTTGATAGCCATCGTCGGCTGCTTACGTGGTCTGTCGCGAAATCAGGCGCTGGTGTTTGGATAGGCGCGTCATTGGTTCGCCTGTAGGCCAGTGGTTGCCTGTTACCACCAAGCATCCTGTTCCTAGATCGAAGGGCAGGCTGTATATTTCCTCAATCATCTAGCCATACGCCTATACAGACGCGATGTTTTATTCAGAGACGCTTCTCTCCAAGACCGGGCCTTTGGCTCGCGTCTGGCTCTCTGCCAACTTGGAGCGCAAACTTTCCAAGTCACACATTCTCCAGTCGAATATCGAAAGCAGTGTCAATGCTATTGTTGACCAAGGCCAAGCACCTATGGCTCTACGTCTGAGCGGCCAGCTTTTGCTTGGTGTCGTCCGAATTTACAGCCGTAAAGCGCGTTACCTATTGGACGACTGCAACGAAGCTTTGATGAAGATCAAGATGGTACTATCCTCCCTCTAATCTATTTACCAGAGAATATCTAACAGTGTCCAGGCATTCCGACTCACCAACAACAATGATTTGCCCGCCAATGTTGCTCTACCACCCGGCGGCATCACTCTCCCCGATGTGCTTACAGAATCCGACTTGTTCATGAATCTGGATACCTCTTCTCTACTACTACCCTCTATCAACTTGGAGTCTGACAGCAAACGCCCGGGTACCATCGACTTTGGCAGCCAATTGCTACCCGACACACAACGCCTTGCATCCCAAGAACCAGCTCGTTTGGAAGACCACACTCTGCTCGATCTTGACCTTGGCGAGGATGACGCCCCTCTCGACCACGACATTAGCATTGAAGTTGGTCGAGACGCCCCTCTTATGCGACCTGTTGAAGAGGATCTGTTCAGTGAAGAAGGAAAACTTAACGACGTCGACTTGAACCTTGACCTTGGTGAGGACGATGCTCCATTGGGAGACATGGACATTGGAGAAGATAGCCGCGACAACGTCGACCAGTTCCTGATGCCCGATGACCCTATGGACTTGGGCGAGGGTGAATTTGATGCTCCAGTCGACGCCGCGGCCGAAGCACGATCACCGCAACCATCAGTTGACCGATTCGCCTCTCCACAAGCCGACGCTGTGGCCGGTGAAGACGAAGCCGTTGCAGAGGAACATGATGCTGCACAGGAAACCCAGCGTGCCAAGCGACGAAAGATTATCGGCCATGATGTGGATACCCAGTTGAGCTCGGCTGCTATCAAAAAGCATCAAGAAGAGCATGACGATATCCTCAAGCCTGTTTCATTCTTGCCTCGTGATCCAGTTCTTTTGACACTAATGCAAATGCAGAAGAACGGCGACTTTGTGTCTAGTGTTCTTGGACAAGACCGTGGCCGTGGATGGGCACCTGAACTCCGTGACATGCTCTCATTCGAAACTGTCCGTAAAGCCGGTGAACTCAAGCGCAAGCGCGACAGTGGTGTGTCAGATATGGAACTCGATGAGGCAAATGTTCCCGCTTTGGATCTTGGAGAAGATGAATCCGCTCTCAACGTCGACGAAGGTATCGGTCTCGATACCACTCTTCAGCAGGATCAGATTGAGTTTGGTGTCGACAATGAGGACCGACTTGGTAGTGATGATGAAGGATTACTTCCCGATGGCCTTGACGACACCATCCACCCAACCGAGACCGGTCCAGTATCTCTAGGCACCCAGCATGCTGTTCATCTCCTTCGTGAACGCTTTGGAGGCTCTCAAGACGCTGAGCAGGCTACACCTCAGAAGAAGGGCGTCTTGTTTCAGAGCTTGTGCCCAGAAAAGACCACGACCAAAGCCGATGCAACCAAGATGTTCTTCGAGACGCTCGTCCTTGCGACAAAGGATGCTATCAAGGTTGAGCAAAGCCACAATAATATCGGCGGTCCACTCCGTATCAAGGCCAAGCGTGGACTTTGGGGTTCATGGGCAGAGACCGAGGCTGGCGGCGAGATAGCCGCTCAGCAAGAAGTCCAGGTCGCTGCTTAAATGCCATGACAAGAAATAATCAAAATAAGAACAACAACGGAATGGATGATACCGATGGCTGGTGTATGAGGCGTTACAATGGGTCTGGTTATAAAAGGTTGATCTACTGAAGCGTGCCCGCGTTGTGTGTACAGATCTGGCTTTTGATCTTGGAATTGTTTGACATTGCTTGAAAATTCTGGGTCGGCTTTTTACCGGCGTATATATTGACGATGGGTGTTTGCTTCTATTGGGTTCACTTCTTTGGACATTAAATTTTGCTTGGTAGTTTGATAGTCTATGTTTGGATGTTATCTGGGGGTGTCCTGCTTGTTGAACTACCACGAATCAGTGGGTAGTCGTTGGCTGTTGAATTAGTTGTTGAGTACCAATTGTATGTTTAGCTAGTAGATTATAATGAATATTTCACAGCCACAGCGCAGCCTCGCATTATCTAACACTCCGTAGCAGGATTTAAGTTTGATAGAGGACGAGACCCCTGACACAGTGCTCGACATGTTTCAGCCTCCCGTTCGCCGGATTCTCTACACCTGTCAATACACGTAACCCTCGTAAGCCAAAGCAAATCCTGCTTGACCTGCGACGCTGTCAGGACGGGTTATGTGTCTCACCATGAAAATGTAGCCAATCAACTCGCATACACATTTCTCACGGAGTATACAGTATACCCTAATTGGTAAACCCTGTGTAGCAAGACATCCATCTTGTAGGGAATTGTATCTGCTTTGGCTCGGCCTCGAGAGCGTTACGCAATGGGTCTAGAATGCGAAACTGTCCCAGTCGTGGGTTTGTATTGACGTGGGAGTTGTCAATAACATGGACCTGTAGTATCTTTATTTAGATATATAGCAAGTAGCTCTTGAATTTCTTCTATTGATTTATTCCCATCTGACCAGACTTGCTTTGTATATTCAATCACGACATCTGGACGCTTTTACGACTCTTACGACATTTAGAATTTATTTCATTCTTCGACGATTTACAAACATAACGACGCTCTCTTTCGACTGCTGGAAAGTCACCCCTTTACGAATCTGACGATCTTTTCCGAACAATCATCCATCAGCGAGCAGGTCTCTCGCTATCACATCTACCAGACATAAACCATGGGCGTGAACGGCACAATATCCCGCCTCCGCTTCGGCTGGATGAATATTCGCGACCGGCTCTCCAGCGATGCAGCACAAACACAGACACCCTGGCTCTTCATCAAAACCATTCTGCGCGGTATCACGGCCGTGCTGGCGCTGATATCGTTGTCGTTCTTTGCGGCTGCGATACCGTTGTGGAATCGGAATTTGGAGCATATTTACGGGCCGAATAAGGGTGATTGGCAGGATGGGATTCCTATTGCGCCTGTAAGTATTCTTTCCTCTCCTTCGCTGCAGTGAGGAAAGATGGTGTGTTGATGGTAAGTAATAGTTGGCGGTGTCATTCCTGTACAATACCTTCACAAGCATATACGCCATGCGAACCGCCAAACGAGTCCCCTACATCCTCGAGCTGATAATCGACTTTCTGATCTGGGCCGCCCTCGTCCCTGCCCTGATATTCGCGACATGGGGCGGCGTCTTCAACGTCTGGCAAACAGCCACGACAACGATGGACCCCAATTCGTCGTCGGGGATGGTAGTGATGTGCGATGTATCCACCAACTTCTGGAGTAGAGAGTGTTTCCCGGATTTGTATCCGATGGGCTTGATTGAGATTGCTGCTATTGGATTTGGGGTTCCTGTTTGGTGAGTCTTTCTGCTGCCTATAGAAGTAAAGGTTAGGAGAGCTAATGGAGTAGGATATTCCACGTTTTCCTCTTCGTGCACGGGATAATTGAACGGTGTACGCGGGCTCGACGGACAAAGTCCCAAGCGGCGGAAATGATCAAGAATCTCGAGGCAGATGGGAACAATGTCGGAAGGGGAAGGCCTGGCATGTATCCGCGGTCTTATTTCTACACGTAGATGTTGAATAAATTGAACTCTTGCCTTCGTTCGATGTCTTGACCAGTAGTGAATAAGTAGGCCAATGATCTGGGCGGGATCAGAGCGATCCGCGCGGGCCGCTCCATCGGCTTTACGCAGCGGATGGAGACAGGATAGGGCTAATTTGCTTTTAATTCCAGTCAATTATAGAAGAGTTTGTCGGTTGACCTGCTCTATCGGATTTAAACTGGTGGATAAACGTTTATGCATTCCTCGTATCGTTGCACGTGGGTTTTTGCTTTTTCTTATATCCATATATCCATATACTGCCGTTAGTCACAAACAACCGCACGTAGATACGTGGACCGCTAACTCCGTAGAATGACTCAACACAGAAGTACTAACTACTGTATCTGTAGCATGCCCAGACGATAGTTAACTTAAATGATAGATCAATGATCAATCACCGGTTAACACGGCTGTTAGCTTCTATGACGGAGTAAAGTGGACTATCTCCGCCAGATCCACCAACACGGACTTGACGCCGCTCGAGAAATTTTTGGCTGAAGATCAATTAACTACTGAAACTGAGCTGTAGACGAATCGTAAGCTTCGTGTCAAATCCGATTTTCTTGGGTCGGCTTCCTTCCCTGGCCTTCCCGATATTTTTTTCCCCTACCTACGTAGTATTTCTTCCCCGCAACGCCCGACTGGGTTTGCGACTCATCAGAATTCAGAAGGATTATCGTCATCTCGTGTTCGCACCTCAATTTGTCAGCTCATCGGGATTATCTTTTTGGGGTTGATTATAAATACGAGCTTGGTATAAATAGCGAGCTTGGCTGTCTGACTTTCTACCCAGGCAAGTCAATTGACCTTGTTGTTGTTGTTGTTGTTGTTGTTGCGCGGGACAAAATCTGTACATAGATATCGCCACTTCACAATGGAGGACAAACACGAAACGGGTCGCCAGTCCTTCTCGTCGACGTCGTCGCGATCCATCGGAGAGCAAGATGGGACTACCTTTTCACCCATTGCGGCTCCCACAACCCAGCAACATACCCTGAACACGATCGAATTGCACAAAACGACCTCGAGAGCGTCGCGGGCCTCCACCAATATCAATCGCACATTGTCGCAGACGGATGGATATAGTGTTAGCGTTCGAGGGGAGGAAGAGGATAAAGAGGAGGAAGAAATCGAACAAAGAAGGGAGGAAGGTGTACCTGTACCGGATGCGTCTGCCACTGAGTTGGTTGTGAAATGGGACGAGAATGATCTTGAGAACCCGAGGAATATGAGCTATGCCAGGAAATGGGTTATTGCCCTGGTTGTTTGTCTAGGCTCGGTTTGTGTGTAAGTCAACCATCCACCAGGATGAAGCCAATTGACTGACGATAATAGGACATGCACATCCTCGGTGTATACAATGATTTACGGCCAAGTCACCGAAGAATTCCACTGCTCAAAAGAAGTCGCAACTCTCGGTCTGACGACGTTCATCTTTGGTCTCGGCGTTGGTCCGATGTTTCTTGCACCGTTGTCGGAATTCTATGGCCGGCGCATCATATATATCACCTCCTTTACCTTCTATGTCATTTGGATGATTCCATGCGCCGTTGCGCAAAACATCCAGACTTTAATTGTCGTGCGCTTCTTCGGTGGTTTGTCTGGAGCGGCCTTTTTGAGTGTGGCAGGAGGTACGGTGGGCGATTTGTTCAATCGCAATGAACTTGCTGCACCGATGATGGCGTTTTCTGCGGCACCGTTCCTGGGGCCTCAGATCGGTCCTTTGTACGTTCTGAATCTCCAAGATGCATATGCATAAAGTGCTAATTGTTGCAGGGTTGGAGGATTTATCAATCAGTATACCACTTGGTAGGACCATCTAAAGGCTGACTTCGTTGTATAAGACTAACGGATCATAGGCGATGGACGTTTTATACCTTCCTTATCTGGGCCGGAGCTCAGTTGGTTGCATTGGTCTTCCTCGTTCCAGAGACCTACCACCCAGTGTAAGCATTACCTATCTCCCGGAAATGATAAGGCTAACGATTGCAGATTGTTGAAGCGCAAAGCTATCCGCCTTCGCAAAGAGACCGGCGACCAAAGATATATCGCACCCATCGAAAAAATGGACAAAAGCGTTGCTCAGACCGTTATCCGCTCTTGCTACCGACCATTCCAGCTTCTCACCCTAGAACCGATGGTATTATGTCTATGTCTGTACTCAGCTGTTCTCTTGGGTATCTTGTATCTCTTCTTCGGCGCCTTCAACCTCGTCTTTACCGAAGTATACGACTTCAAACTATGGCAGGTCGGATGCAGCTTTCTAGGTATCTCGGTCGGTATGATGGTGGCAGTTGCATCGGATCCGCTCTGGCGCAAGAACTACCAACGTTTGGAACGCAACCATATGGCCGCCGTGGGCGAGAAGGGCGAGGCAATGCCCGAATGGCGTCTTCCGCCGGCCATTGCGGGTGCTCCCCCGGTCACTATTGGTATTTTCATCTTTGCCTGGACGGCGTATTCGCATGTCCACTGGATTGCGCCTATTATCGGAACGGCAGTATTTGGAATGGGGTGCGTCTACCTCTTCGAGAAGGCAATGATAGCAAGCTAATATTTGTTTAGGGTCATCCTCGTGTATTCCGGAATCTTCACATTCCTGGTTGACGCCTACCCCGAATTCGCAGCTAGTGCACTAGCAGCCAACAGCTTCGCTCGATCCAGTTTTGCGGGTGTTTTCCCTCTGTTTGGAACATACAGTAAGTTATATTCCGTCGTTGACACTAAGTTTTGATTCTGTGTTACGCAAGATGCCACGTTGTTCGAATCGGAGAATAAGTTCGGAGTAACTGACTGGATCTGCAGTGTACAACCGCCTCGGAATCCATTGGGCGTCGAGTTTGTTGGGATTTTTGACCTTGTTGATGCTTCCATTGCCGTGAGTTTTCTTCCTTGCTCTTTCTTTTTTTTAATTTAACTAACGTATATAGATATCTGTTCTTCACATATGGAAAGGAACTGCGCAAAAAGAGCAAATTCGCGACTTCTCGTGTATGAGACGCTTCATCTTAGTGAAGCAACTTGGAAAAAAAAAAATGTGTATTTGTAATCTTGCATATTCTTATGATAACCAGCACAGCATATATAGAAAAGATACCTAATAGACTATTCAACTTTCATACCCCATCTACCAGTTGACCTGTGTATGTAATCTAACCATCTATCCCTCCCCCCAAATAACACGTAAACAAGTCTAAAGCGCAGAACCCTCAAAACTCCTCAACCACTCCCTCTCCTTGCTCACCTCATCATCACCCCTTTCTTCTCCAGCAGTCTGATCAGCCAAATACCCCACATACCCATCCCTCATAAGACTACTCCTCGCAACCTCACAATCAATCCTGATATCTTCCACGAGCGCTTCGCGCGAGACGTAGTCGAATTCAGGGCGTATGTAGCCCAGGATGAGGAGATTGAGGTGCGTGGAGTAGAAGTCGGGGAGTTTGAAGAATTTTGTCTCTGATTCGTTACCATTACCAGCACTGGGGGAGGTGGAGGTTGGGCTGGGGGAGGTGAGGGGGGGCATTATATGGATTTCCTTGTTACGCTAGTCAGTATATCTAATCATTCATGAATGTGGGAGGCGGGAAGGGGAGGGAGACGAACGATAGATTTAACCTCATTCTTATAAAAGGGGTTGTAGCCTATACTCAGCACGGCTGGCAGGATGGTGATCTCCTCTTTCCTCCCTTCGGCTGACGCCGTAGCCGATGAGGTGGAAGTTGAAGTTGATGGTTCGTCCTTGTTATACACGAACCGCGCTGGATCAAGCGCTACGACGCCGTAGTAGACTCCCGTCTGCAGAGAGGGATACGCCGCGAGACCATCCGGGGGGATGTTGGCGGTTGGGATGCCGAGCTTTTTGACCCATTAGTCTTTTTGCCTGGGAAAGGGTTTGAGGGGGAAGCGGAAGGGACTGACTTCTTTACTTCCTCGTCCGAAACCCTTGATAACTGGGCCCGAGAGACGGATGGGATACGGTGATTCGGGACCTGCGTCGGGGCCTGCGACGGGGTCTCGGGGGCCGTTTGGACGCATTTTATCAAGCAAGTGATGAGTGATTCTTTCAAGGGTTCAGGTCCTGTCTTATTGTAGATACACTCTGGAAAGAGATGTATGTATGTCTGACAAATGCGGCTCTGTCGTCAGGACAGGCAGTCAGCACAGCACAGCAACAGATATGTGTATCTAATGATTGTTAGTATGTATTCTTCACATTTATAGGTTTTTATATACTTAAACAGGACAATACTTACCTAGTTCTAATCCGATGATAGAGTAACTGGTTGACAAAACAGTCATCGCGGGGCGAATGCGGAACATTCTATTATCGCGGAGTGGATCTAAGCTTTTCTAAGCCCTTCTGTGGAACCTTACCCTTATAACCCTAAGCATACTCTACGACTAGAAACGTACATCTACTATTTCTTAATCAAATAACGTCTAATTCAATACTACCAACACTCAATACATGCACAACACGAAGAAAGACCACACACCTCCGTTCTACCTGTATCCCTCCCATCCGTCCGTGTTCGCACTTGGTTTGGTTATATGTACAGGAGACACCGAAAACGATATACAAGAAGCATAAAAGGAAAACCGAATTGAAGACAGAAAGAATCTGTACGTGTTTGAAGACTTTTTTTTTTCCGACCCAACGCCTTGTGGGACACCGTACACCTGCCGAATGATAATCCAAAGGAGATACAAGAAAAAAAAAAAAAAAAAGGGAAGGGTATAGGCACTCTGTATGTAAGTCTGATCGAGTCGATCAAATATGCGGTAAAAACTGTCCTCGTCAATACACGTACCTGAGTATAGTTCAGCAGAGGGGGAACTCACGTTCATAACAATCAACATGGGTATATCAAAAACATCCCTCTTCACCGTCCAACAATAACTACATTCCACGCGGCCATCCTTGAAGCCCAACCGATTCATGCCCGCTTCCCCGACAATGCCCCCCTTGCCAACGACGTGATGCGTCATGGCCGAGTTCCAGCGGTTATCGTCCGATTTCACGAGATCCATGTCTTCTTTCGTCTTGTATTTGAGTAGTTTGCATGTATTCATGACGCTGCCTCGGGAATCGCCAAAGGCGAGACGGGCAAAATCTTCGTAGAATTCGATTACGCTGTCGTCGTCTAACAGTTCGGCGAGGAATACGGCTGCTGTGTTGTTTGGGGCTGGTTCGTTGCGCATTCGTCCTCCTGCGCCACCGCGTATCGAAGATGCGGTTGAATCGGATTGGGATGATGGGTTGCTGCCGCCGCCTGTGTTGACATTCAAGTTCGGCTCTTTGCCAAGTAACACCTCCTTCTTCCATCCGGTCAAGATGCTAAACTCCTTTCCAACTGCGGCTACTTCGCCCGTTCGACGGCATACGATAGTCGGCGTGCCACATGCATTGATGAAATCTTCATACTCCCACAACGTGCGCTGGAAGCATTTCTCCATGAAAATCAAATCATCCTGATTCAGCGTCTTGGTTGTAGCGATAAACGATGGTCGGATAGACGCTAATGCCTTGGCGATGCGCACTGTTTTTGGTGGTGAGAACCTCCTCTTGATAAAAGCAATGAGTTTATGGAATCCACCAGTGTACGAATACGGCTCCTTGACACTCTCATAGATTGCAGACGGTTCTCGATGACGTCGTTTGTTCGCGTTGGCGTTATACAGACTTTGCTGGCGGAGGTGCGGGGTGGATATCACCGTCTTGGTCTTCATAGGCGAATCATCGAATTGCGATGGCGCAATAGTCGTTGCATGAGGACTTGTCGTCGACGAAGGACTGGCAAATGTATTAGACCCAATGGCATATGCATGAGGCGCGTCTTGTTGTAATAGATGCATTCCTCCGCCTTGACCGTACAATCCACCGCCAACGCTCATCCGAGGATTCGTATTCTGGCCGGCAGACCAATCATTCAGCACGGGATCGCCAAACATGAATGACTGCTGACCGGGACTTTCAGTAGTAAATGCTCCTGTAGGGTTACCAAATTGCTGCGAGTTGCTGCGTTGACCAATGGAGCCTCCGCGCTGGTTGCCATTATCACTGGGAGGGGTGTCTCCAGCACCAGTGGCCATATGCCCTAGCATACCGAATTCCAGTGCACCATATCGATTGCCGAAATTCATACTGGCGAGATCAAAGTTGAACAAGGCTGGATCACTGGGATCGAAAAAAGGGCCGAATGAATTCTGTCCAGCTCCAGACGTCATATCGTTGGTGGGTTGCGTAAGATTGGGAATAGCCGAGGAAGCAGATATGCTAAAAGTAGGTGAAGCAGGTGTCGCAGTAAATGGGCCGGGATTTAGTGCGCTGTCTGGCAATACCGTGTTTGCTGCGCTATTTGTATCAAACGTGCCGTTGCTGTTGTACGAAGGCGTTGACGATGTGTATATCGTATTTGATTTCTGCTGCTGCTGTACGTTGTTGGTCCCATTCTGCGTGAAATCAGTTGGTGAAATTTTGGACAGGCCATTTGCTTGATTGTAAAAATTGCCCTGAGCACCAGGCACAAGAGCACCATCTGGCGCATCGTGTAGGTACTTTGCTTTCTTCCGTACACCATCATGACATGCATCCTGCAAACCGCGCTTGATACATCGTTGACATGGTCGCTCATCGCCTACAAAATTAGCATCAATGTGGCAAGTGTTAGGATTGAAAAACAAACCGCAAGTCAGGTGTGCCCGTTGACACGCAAAGCACGCTCGGCGCGCTTTCTTTCGTCGTGGTCGTGAGGGATCCTTTGAATTCGACGCTGTTTTCGAAGTGCCGCCTTCCCCTTTGACGATATCGCCAGATTCGTGCTCACTATGATCTGTGGCGGAGGGCAGATCGTCTTTATCGGTGTCCATCATACTGAAAGTGCAGGCATTAACGGTTCACAATATTCGACTCTCTCTTGAATTGTCCAAGTCTAGTCCGACCTATCGAGGAGGTCGTGAAAAATTCAGGGCTATTATCGAACCAGCGCACCAGGTTCTTAGCCCTCGGTACCTCGCTCATCAAACGGGATGACGAGTGTAGCGCGCCGGCAATTATTCTTGATGCGACGAGCGGGCAAAAGCGCCAGAAGAAGATTGTTTTGCTGTTCACTCGAATCGGTATTCGTTCATTGAATTTTTGGCTGTCGTTTTTGCAGGTTCAATGGAGTCGAATAGGCTCTCGGAGGATACTTTGCGACGAGGGCCGACGGAGTCAGAGTTCACAGCTGGAAAAGTTGGAAGAGTGGAGATTGGTCTGTGTTGGAATTCTGAGTTGCGACGCGAGTAGTTAGTGGCAGCACCAGACGATGTGCGACGAGATGCAAAGAGCAGAGTAGAGTAGAGCAGAAAAGAGACGCAAACTCTGGCTCGTCTTGTCTCGTGCAAGTCAGTTGCGTTGGAGAGGACGAGAGAGAGAGAGAGAGAGTCGCTGCGGGGAGCGCAGCCAATGGAGAATGACCCAAACGGTCGGCTATAACGTTATGAGAAATGAGGGATTAGTCATACGCTTACGGAGAGAGTCCCGAGTGTCTACATCGCGTTTCGTTTCATTATTATTATTGATTCGTTTCCTTTCTTTATTCTTCACAGACTCTTCACTCCATTCGTATGTCTCCCATTGTGGGCGCCTCGTGGCTGCCACGGGCAAACACGATCACAAAGAAACGGTTTCTTGTCAGCCTCCTCCAACGGTCAACGACTCAAGGCAAGTATTTTAGTGTGACGAACAAGAGCAATTCTACGTAGATGAAAATGCCTCATTCCTTTGAGCCGGGGAATTCCCGCTCTACTACATAGAACGTACGTACATGCTGGAAGTGAGTGTACATCCCTGCATGGGACAAAGCGTGCCTGCATATTTTATACTTCCTGTACTGTCGTTACTCGGTTATTGCACGTTTTACATGTGGCAGTATGGTAATATACGTATCGCCGCGTATACAACCCTAATCCCCCGCCGCTGATTGGCCCGCGAGTCAGCGACCAATGCGGAAGTCCGTCACGAGGCTTTCTTTCTTTCTCTTCTTCGCTCTTTTTGTTTCATCTCTGGAACCAGATCATTCAGTTTATTATTTTATTGGTACAACGGTCCATGCGTATTGACTCGTGGTTCGTTCGCCGTTGACTTTCTAACATGCGGTCAGTTATTGCGGGGAAAGGCTTCCAAGGTTTTCATGGGATCCGCACATCAACAATCAAGACTCAACAACATTCAGTCGGAACAGAAACATCATCAGAATCCACGACAGGCACGAGATACAGAACATGATCATCTACATGTCAACAAAATACTAACCGAGGCTCAACATCCAATATGTAAATGTGACATACCTGCATCCAAGTCAACAGCCCAAGTCCAGATCTGACGTCCGTGTGTCTCTCGAGTCTAACATCAGATACGTACGTACATATGTAGTTAAATTCCGGCTCGCGACTCGGGATGGCCGTACACAGATTGATCTAGGGACGGATCACTACGCACGTAACTCCTCTACAGGTCTAGATTCAGATAGTGGTATGGGTGGTGGTGGTGCTAGCAGTCCACCGTCACGCCTCGGATCATTGGATATACATGTACCCATAAGCAAAAATCTGGGGTTAAGTGCCAGTCTGGGGTCAGGTGGTACTGACTATCACGCCACTTGATGTACTTCAGGAACTCTTACATTAAGGGGTTTGTTAGGTTGATGTCATTGATCAGATCCGAATAGCGTATATAGACCGTGTATACGCTACCGGCTGTACACCAGTCAACTGGGCAGACTTCTAGACAAAAATGCATCCATGGAAAATCCACTCGCTAATCACAAGTAAAAAAATCGATCTACTGATCCAAACCACATAAGATACATTTCACATTCACATAACTTAGATCGTACCATATGTTTGACTGCCATCATTCCGAGTTCACCCGATACTGTTGAAAGGAAAGACTACCGCAGCTAGCCCTAATACCGACCCAATGACTATCCACTTGGGCACTCGACAGGTAGGGTCTGTAAGTCAAAACACACCTGCCCAGGTAAGCAAGTAAACTAATACCGGTACAGGATTTCTTGCATAGTCTGCACTAATTCTAAGGGAAATACAAAGAAAAGAGGAAAAAGGAACTCGGATTACTTGATTATAGTAGCTCTGATTAGGTCGACGAGTTGAGGCTAAGCTCTCTGATCCTAGGACTCACACCACCCTTGCTCTGTAATGTGCGTAGACTAGCCCTCTGAGCAAGTGGAATAATGTCTTCGATATGCTTTCCTGCATTGCGATCGCTGGCAAGTCCTGCGACAACCACACCTAATAATGTATCGCCCGCGCCGTTGACGCTTACAACGTCTTGATCAGACAGGACCGTCTCGGGAGGGAATAGTCGCATATAAACGCCTCCGACTGTTTCGTTGCCATCTGGTACAGAGGCACATCGAGAGATGATATATGGCGCACAATCAGGTGAAGTCAGACGCGCATCTCCGCGAGGTAGGAGTTGCGTGAGTAACACGCCCTGAGGTCCCAGTTTGATGAGTAGCGAGGGAATAAACGGGAGTAGTTGGATACTCTGTTGTGGAATGCCAGCGTCAACTAGTGAAGGAGTCGTAACCGATACGAGCAAGTCTCGAGATCCGGTGCTGGAAAGGTTCAGGTCGTTGATGATATTCCACCATTCAGGTGAATCGAATAATCCCTTGTCGCGAGCCGTAGAGTACATGGATGTTAGTTCAAATTCATTTGGTGCGGCAAGATCAAGTTTCGAGCGAGGGACAGTATCAGAAGGCCCGATGATACCGGATGTTTTCCCCTCTGCCAGTCGTGTAAAGAGCCTGGTAGCCTTCGCAGTAGACACGGGCTCAAAGGCGATACGAGCCCCGACCTTTTGGCCCAGTTCAATCCATTTGGCCATCACGGTAGGACTCCAATTTCCATCCACCACAAGCCAGTTTGGTCGTGCCTGCGCGACTACAACCCCCCAGAATCCTTCCATGTCAAGTTCATTTTCCGGAAGCTCCATAATAGCCATGTCCGCCATGGCCACGAAGAGATCTTTCTTGGCATCGTTGATGGCAACATATTGCGCTGTCCTCACCCCCATGGAGGGAGATAAAACCTGTATACCCGTAGTTCTCAGACCCTCATTCTTGACAGCGGCAAGAGCAGCCTTTCCGCTTAGGTCATCCGCAACAACACTGCAGAAGAGAGTATTGCTTCCAATATAGTTTGCAGCAATCGCAACATTGTAACCTACACCCCCTAGGCTTTGTTCAATCGTAGCTGGATTTGAGGTCTGCACGGAAGGACTAACCGTGGCTTTTTGACTGGCCAAAGGAGTAAAGTCACAGGATAAATCAATAGCGAGGGAGCCAGCGACTAGCAGGTCTACTTTTTCTACACTGCCAAGAGTCGATGTTGGCTTGCTTACAGCCTCTACGCTTCCTGTATCATGCGTCGGCGCAGTGACTGACGAGCTCAGGGATGGCTTTGGAACAGGACTCACTGGTATTGATCTATTGACATAGGTACAATACAATCAGCACAGTCTTCTGTGGTGTGTCTTCCGAATAGCTCACCGATGCTCTGGTTTCCTGTGAGCTTCTCCGAGTTTCATCAACTCGACTGCCACTTTGGTTGCGCGCTGCACATTCGATTCGATGAGTGCGCGATTAGCAGGGATGCTGGTCCCGCCAGTAAGTTCTTTGATTTTTGCGAGAATAAAAGGCGTGTTGTCGCTTCCGTGGAATCCTTCTGCCGCTGCCGTTTTGACTGCCTCATCAATCACTCTATCCATCTCAGCTTTGGGAATAGAGTACTCTTCCGGAACGGGATTTGCAAAGTGGATTCCCGACGTCAAGCCCAACTGATTCTGGGCATCTACCTAAATTAGTGACATTTACTTCCTTTTTGGTGACATAACTTACAGATCATGGCCGCCGCATCGCGCTCGTTTTGAATGACCTTTGGACTTGGAATTCCACTATCGCGGGTCCAAAACGCAGGATAATTGACATGACCTTTTCGGCCGTCTGCAAAAGTACCAACAAGGACACCCTCAGTTTCGAGATATTCAAGAGTTTTGGGAATGTCTAAAAAGCTCTTGCAGCCCGAACTGACTACAGCAACGGGTGTCCTTCCCAGTTCCGTCAAATCGGCTATCCTCAAGATTAGTGTTATCCTCCGTCGCTTGGTTCTGATTTCATACCTGATATATCCATTGACACTTCTGCTCCTCGGTGGACGCCCCCTGCTCTGATCAGCTTAGGTAATTTACCTAGTTAGGGCGGACATACCTAGACCCCCAGTACCAAAAACCTTGATACCAGCTAGGTGAGCTAGAATCATGGTCCCGGAAACCGTAGTACCGCCATGAATGCGTTTGCCTGCGAGGCCCTTCCGATCGATCAGTATTTTTAAACTCAAATTCTGAAAGGATACACTCACCAGTCCACAAATATAGCCCAGGTCGCGCCGTGAGACTTTGAGCGCGCTTTTCGTCTGAGCACTAGCTGCTACCTCAATGATTTCTTCGGTGTCCAAACCCACACGTGCTACACCATTGAACACCGCAACTGTCGCGGGAACACCACCATTTTTCCGCACGACTGATTCAAGTAGCGAGGCAAGTGCTACATTATCCGGATATGGAAAACCTGGACTATCATTAGCGGCTGATATATGACGATTGAGATGGATTGAGTCATAGTTACCGTGCGTATATATGGTCGACTCTAGTGCAACCACCGGCCGGCCGGTAGCTATGGCGTCTTTGACTTCTTCTGATACTTGAAAGAATTTACTGTTGGCGAAATCAGAAGCTTTGTTGGAGATATGCCTGCAGGAGAGACGTGTAGGTAGTGTGACTGTCGGCCAACTGCGAAGCCGCGGAGCACGGGCGATTGCCATGGTAGCTACAACTGCAATCAACACAGCATATTATTCGTCAAGACTGATGATGTGAGTAATGTCTCTGCTATGCTTGAATAAACTGTGTCTGTTGTGATGATAAAGGTCAGAATGATAAGACTGCGGAGTGCGCCAAGTGGCCGAAGAGGTCGCCGTACGCCGCCGCGGAGGGCCACCTAAGCTCTTTCCCCATCTAAACAGTTGCTCCAAGAGCTTCACTTCTTCTCACTTTCTCTCAGTTCAATTGCATCTCCTTGTTGTCTCACGGTGTAGACACCGAGGCCATTCCATCGATACATACACAACGTATAACTGACCCATTGGGTCCTGGTCACAATGAGATTCCTCAGCATTGCCGCTGGCTTGCTGGCGACAAGTTGCAGTATACTAGCTTGCGCGGCCGAGTCCAGCAACAGCAATGCACAAACATCCCTCGCCAAAGACTTCAAACCGCCGCAGGTTTTCAAGAATACGAATTTAGTGCGAAACACAAATTTGGAAAAGGGATACGTCCGTGAAACGATCAATGTGGTGGTGGAGAATACAGACAAGAAGCCGCAAACCGACTACTATGTGCCCTTTCCAGCTGATGTCTTCAGTCACATTGGAGGATTTGAAGTGCGCAATAAGAAGTCTCCTGAGAAAGGGAGCTTTCCAGTGACAGCTGTTGAGGTCGATGGTGATAGGTTCGTGTGTGACAATGCCGCGATACGAACTGTGTTACTGACACGCATATAACAGCTCCCAGTTCTATAAAATACAGTTCCCCGAGCCCCTTTCGCCTTCCTCACAAACTACGCTCAGCATCTCCTACTATGTGCTCAACTCCTTCAGCCCTCTCCCCAAGTCTATCGGACAGTCGGACTCGCAGTTCTTGACATACACTCTCAATGCCTATGCGCCATCCACCTACGAGGTCGAGACACAAAAGACCAAGGTCAAGTTCCCTAGTTCAAATGTGCCGGATTACACCACGACATCGAAATTGAAGACTGGAAATGACCCGGAGAAGCAAGGAAGTACCTTAACATATGGACCATACACCAAAGTGGCACCAGGCGCCACGTATCCGCTTTCCTTCCGTTTCGAATCTACAAAGCCCGTCCTTGCCAGCTCTCTATTGGAGCGTGATATTGAAGTTTCTCACTGGGGAGGCAACTTGGCCATAGAGGAACGCTATTGGCTTCGGAATGACGGTGCAAACTTGTCCAAGAACTTTGATCGTGTTGAATGGGCCCGCCAATCATACGGTTTGGGTGCAAGCTCAGCATTGCAAGAGCTTAAGTATCCGCTTAAGCCCGGATCGGTGGATCCTTATTTCACCGACGACGTTGGGAATGTGTCTACAAGCCGATACCGCCCTGGAAACCCTGGTCGCGAAGCTCATCTTGAGCTGAAGCCTCGGTACCCAGTTTTTGGTGGTTGGAAATACAGTTTCCGCGTGGGATGGAACAATGGTCTTTCTTCGTTCTTGCGCAAAGTTGGTGCTGAATCGTACGTGCTCAAGGTGCCATTTATCGAAGGTCCTAAGGTTGCCGAGGGTATCCAATACGATCAAGTCGTTGTACGTGTAATCCTGCCCGAGGGGGCAACGGATATAAAATATGAAATCTTGGACGGCGATGCACCAAACGGCCTTCCGGATTCGTCGCATATTCAGCCTAGTATCTCAAAGCACCGGACTTATATGGACACGATTGGCCGGTCGGCGTTGACTTTGAAGGTTGACAACCTGTCAGACGAGGCGAGAGACTCACAACTATTGGTATGTTTAACATCCTTTTTTTTCTTTGGCTGACAATTACTGACATAACAAAGATCACATACACCTATCCCTTTACAGCCGGACTTCGCAAGCCTCTAACTATTGCTGCGGGTCTTTTCAGCATCTTTGTTGGTGTGTGGTTCATTGGAAGCTTAGATGTGAGCATCAAGAAGCGGTAAAGGTTTGCTCGAATAAAGAGACGTTGAATAAATAAGTTTGTTTCATGACTCGGCTTTTCTTTTCTTTTTCATTTCGTCGTGTATACCATATATATAGTCTTCAAGTTTCGTGCAATCTAAAATTCTCTCAGTTTAGGGAGTTAGAACTGAAGTGTCTGACTTTCAAATATTTACCATCAGTCTAGATCATGGCCAGGGAACCTGTCGAGTCTAAATTCATTCATTCCTCAAACCCATCCAGTTCGAGCTGAAAGGTAATGTCACCTCGATTACCAAAGCTTTGTTCTTGTGTTTTCGTGAACAATGTTTTAACCGCTGGAGAACAGTCAAACGAAACAATGCCGCAATACTAGAAACGGACTGAATGCTTCGAAGAATGGATTTTTCGGAGAAACAGATTGTTTCAAGGTGGTTGACACAATGGCATGGTATGCATCAGATGGCTAAAGAGTGACTTATATGGTCGAGTACAATGAGCATCAGGATCTTTGTATGGAGGGCTGCCAATATAAGAAGTCCCGAACGGCCTTGGACGACAATTTACTGTCCATAAAATCATTGTACTGAAGCAGAGAATTTCAAATGGTAGCAAATATGAGTGACTGGATGCACAAAGTCTTTGCCTACCTTGACCGAAAAGGCAAAGGGTCCTACCCCCAGCCCTGGTGGCCATTGTCCAAACGACTAAGACTTTTCTCTTCACAAGGCTTGAGAGGATTCTGCGATTTACCTGTTGGACTAGTATTACAGATTATTTCTTACATCGAGTCGGATCTCGACCGGCTGTGCCTTGCTCTAACATGCAGGTCCTTACTTGAACTCACGAACTGCTGGCCCCTTCCATCCGGATGGAGGGAATCGACTAAAGCTCGGCCCGAATCGATCTACGACAGATACTACCCTAATGATAAAATGCGCACCGATCGTTGGGAGCTTCTGAGGAGATTGGAAAATGCGCATTGGCGCCGCTGTATGGGGTGTTACAAGCTTCACCCAGTCGACGACTTCCGCAAGCTGGACTTGTGGACCAGTGCCAATGCGCGAACGTGTATCCTTGGAAAGCTTGTGGGTGTCGTTCGTCTCTGCCCGTGTACTGAGATGACTTTTAGAGACAAGTTGAGAATTACGAAAGAATTAATACGGCGGAAGCAGCAAGAGCAACAACCGGGACAGTCAGAGACTAGCGACGAAGCCCACAGAGGTCTTTTACCAGGATTTGACCCGGTCACTGACCAACACGAATGTACCCACGAATGCAATGATGGCTGGAACAGTGATCAAAGGATTAAAGCGCAACGCAAGCTCAAATTTGTTCTTGATGACGATCACAACCTCATTTTAGAAGAGGAGTACGTAGTTAAGTTTTTAGACGCAATCCAGGGTGATCGAAAGCTCTCGTTTCTAGTGTGCCCCCATTTACAGCTTGGCGGCATTAGATATAGGATCGATAGTATCGACGACTTGCCACCTGAGTTGCACACAAGACTACCATCCGAGAGGAGAGTGAAATTGGTGCAATCCTACCCGGGTACATTTTCTTGCCCTTGGTGCAAGACGACTATCTTCGATGTCCTGAGAACACGGTTTCGGGCTGCGTTTCGTCCCAGAGAATTCAATTTTACAACTAGGAGATGTCTAGGCAATGCTATCGAGCACGCTGACATTATATGGTATCAACAAACCGAAACTTCCATCGAAATTGAGACTTGGGTGGAGCGATATCAAAATAATTGGCTGGGGCGAATACCGAATCATCACGTGCAAGAACCCCCTCGTTAGATTGATCTTGACAGGTTAGGATTTACATTGCATAGGGTAGAAAATAATGCCATTTTGATTTCCCTAAAAGAATCAATTCTCGAGGAGATCCAGCAACTTATCAAGTTTTCGCAGCCAACTTTTCTCTGGATTCTAGATGTTTCCCTGACTCCTATTTTCCAATTTCGTCTCAGACCTAGTTGACCCCCTGATATTCTTAGTCTTGTTGATCTTTTAGTTTTTCTAGCTATGTTGGATATCTCAACTCTGTAATTTCTTCTTGAGTTTCTCGATCTATCTGACCTTATTAATCCCTTAGTCTCCTGATTTTGTTGATCGTGTAAAGTTCTATTGATGTCCCAATCTCTCGTATTTGACAATCTCCCAGTCTCCCAGTTTCCCAGTCTTTCAGGTCTCGCTGATCTCTTAATATCAATCTTCATGTTGATTCCTAGCCATCTTAACTTTGTCGATATATCAATCTCTCAGATCGTCAGGCTTTTGATCCCCCGAACCTTGTTGATCTCATATCCGTTTATCTTCCTGATTCATCGATACCTCAATCTTTGATCTTGCTGATATCTCAATCTTCCCTGTTATTTCAATCTCCCAGATTTTGTTCAACTATTGATAGCCATCTTCTTGTTGATCCATTAACCTTACTGGTCGTGTTGATCTCTCCACGTCTCTGACTGTTTTACCCCCCTCAGTCTTCCTGGTTCTGTTGAGCTTGATTTTGATCTTGACCTTCTTGGGGCTGCGGTTGCAACAATTTCCGAATCTCCTCCACCGAGTTCTTGATTACCTCAATATTCTCACAAGCGATATTCATCCTATTCAGGTTAGGAGAAGTATTCTCCTGGTCCGTGGTGTTTGCGTTTGTATGGGCCTTCCGCTTCCGAAAACACGGCCGGATTGGTCCAGAAATGACCGTTACCAAGCTACACACGGCCTGCAGAATCATGAAGGCTATGGTGAGTGCGTCTGGCATCTTGTGCGAGTCTCGGTAGTAACAGTAATTGACAGTTATCTTGTTTGAAGCTTCTGTTATGGAAGCCCTTGTTGAAGCTCCCGTTGTTAAGCTCCTGTTGTTGGAGTCTTCTTGTGATTATTGATAGGTGCTTTTGTTGACCCTACGCTCTGTATCTAATAGCATGAAGGATATAGAATGGTAAAATGTAGCTTGTGTGTAGGTCAGGTCGATTGCTTTCCGAAACGGGGTTCTGAAGATGACGAGGTAAGAACTTTGGAGAGATTGAGTGGGATGAAGATGAGAAAGGGATAGAAGGGAAAGCAACCATATTTTATAGCTTGCAAGGCCATGATTCCGAACATAATGAAGTTGGGGATTTCCTGTCAGTGGCTCCTATTATTGCCAGAAGATGTGATTTTTCGTTGGTACTTAGAGACATACAGAGTTCTTTATTCCTAGATGTTGTTCACATATGCATCATTATGTCCGTCAAGCAATTCTTTAAATTGCTTCTCAGGGTCATTTGAGAGCTAACTTTCATCAAAGATAGATAGATGCTCTGGGTAAGGCCTCCAGATACGGATATTAGCCCTAATTCTTGGCGTAGTTTCCAGCAAGACTTGTTTGAATCACTTTTTACTGTCTGTACCGAGTATCTAAACTGAAGACGGCTACTGTTTATCTTGTCATTCAGGTTAGTCAAGAAATACGTACAGTGGTCATAAGTGTACCTTGTATGAAGATATTTACTAATCTTACCACGCTCTGTAACGTATGTTGTTCTTATGTTTAGTGATAATCTCCCATGATTTCTGGCCCCCGACTTCTCTGGATATCCTGACTTTTTACTCCTTAGAATTTCATCGATATGTACCTCGATCTTTTGGATATTATATCTTGATCCCTCAATCTATGTGATGTTTCTATGTCTTAATTGGCTGAGTTTGCTGATTCCTTGATATCCATTCTTTATTAGTCTATGAATCTCTCTATTGTAGTGATCTATCAAACTCCGTCGTTTTAACAATCTATCGATCTGCCTAATATTACCGAGGTATTGATATGTCAATCTCTCCGACCTCGTTGATTTCCAATCTTCTTGGTGTTCTTCATTTTATATATCTATGTACAACACGCCAATCTCACATATAAAGCCTTATTTTAGTGTCTAATTTGGTAAGCGAATCCTTATTTTGTTGTTACACACTTAGATGCAAACATTAGTCTATGTATGAGGCCTAATATTGAATTTGTTGTTATTAGCGCACACGCGCGCTCTGTACGTGGCCTCAAATCTACTTGACACGCGCTCACATACAAATCTAGGCATACAATCCTCTGCGCGAGGCCTCCTTGGTGTCAAATTTGGTGAGCGAATCCCCCTAATCTAGTTACAACGCGATTACATACGAATTTAGGCTTACAATCCTATAATGAGCCTACGAACGAGCCCCCAAGCCGAGAATATTGTTCTTTCAAATGTTTTGAACTTTTGATCTTTGTTGATATCTCGATGTGGTATGCCTGATCTGCTCGATAACAGTGGACAGACCTAACCGTCCCAGAAGTTGATGAATTAGGCAACTATCTCATGCAGAGAACGATGGAGTTTGAAGACCAAGATGTTGGAAGGATCCTGCGCCGCCTAGACAAATGGACAGCTGCAGCATAGCAGGAAGTTACGACCTCTCTATGCCTGTTCGAGCTGTGTGCTCCCATCCACCGGAATTGAAAAACGTGGGACGCGGTTCGGAGGCAGCAATGTTGGTATACCAGATCTGCTTGATATCGCATCTATCACATTGAAAAATGCGGGACGTGGTTCGGAGATAGCAATAGGTATCGGTATACCAGATCTGTTCGTTAACCCCGGCTGGGAGCGTGTTTGAGGCGTGTTCTCTGGCATGCTTCTTCTTCAAACCCCTTGCGCAGCGAGAGACAAATCCGATCTTGTTGATATCTCAATCTCCTTTCTTATCTTCCGAAGGCATTGAAGCAAGAGCCTACAGTTTGGTACATCGTTAGAAACCAGCTTTGGGAGGGGATTATAGTCAAGACATACGAAAGAATCGGTGTTGTGACAGAAGATCCTGTCTGTTGTCTTCTTTACCACCATGACGCCGATCGCAGCTTCGCAATAGCTGTGCTTCACGGTCGGGTGTCCTAGCAGCGAGTCAGCATCGTCTCAAAGAAGCTCAAAAGACAACAATAGTCACCCGTAAAGTCCACATCCACCGGGGACTTGATTGCCACCTCTTCGGTGACATTTTCCGTCATTCCAGATTCGTTGTTGATCTTTTGATATCCATCTTCTTGATCCATTGAACTATTTGACCTGGCCGAACCCAGCCTTAGATTTGACCTGAAAAATGGCCTTCTGTCGTTATAGCCAGGTTCTACTGGTAGTTCCAAGCCACATCCTCACCAAGGTAGTCTGTACGCTCTCGGGGTCATACCAGCTTTTCTCCAGTAAGTGAAAGCTGCGTTCTCAACTTTCTTGATAGCGCTATCAAGAAAGTTGAAGGTCGCCATTTGTCTGGCCGCAGACGTATTGCTTCCTTGTGACGAGTTTTGCGTGCTAGCTGTCATTTGCGCTTCAATGTTGACACTCATACTTGACTTTCTTGCACGAGAGCTGGAACGGTAGCCAGAATTTTCTGGACTCGGCATAAAGTTTTTCAATGGCATCTTTCTCCATAAGCACATTTTGAGAGGGCGTTCTTCGCCTTATAGGCGACCAATTACATGACATCAAAGGCGTTGGAGCTCGGACATTGGCTTTGAGATGTGAAGGAGTTGCATCGGGTGCTCCGGTGAATCTAGATCCAGTAGTAAGAACGGTATTTCCTTCTTGCTCCGAATGATATCGGCGATACCGAGGCGTTGAGCTTGAAAATCTGTTCCAACCTAGGCCAACCACAGCATAGTTGATCCAGTGGTAGCCGTTGTTTGCTTATACACCAATGACTGCAAATTTGAGATGGCTGTGTTCTGTGCAGTCGACATCTTGTGCGAGTATCGATTGTAACGGCAATTGACAGTTGCCTCATTTGAAGTCTTTCTTGTTGTTGAAGCTCTTGTTGAAGCTCTTGTTAAAGCTCTTGTTGTTAGGCGTCTTGCCCGACATTGAAACCACAATCCATGATTGGGAATTGGCGACTCTGTCTGGTCCGACCCTGGCGGCCGTATACGACAAACGAGCCCGGAGTTGGGCAGATGACTATAATTCGCTCTTGTCAGTACAATTGACTTACATCTTAGCATGGCTTAAATTCAAATCAATTACTGACCTCGGCAATTTTGTTGCCCGTGGAGTCCAGGCTTGTTGTTTTCGAATGATTGTTAATTCCATTGGAAGATCGTGTGCGGTTTTGATTCTCATATACTGTCGTTTTTATCTCGCCAGTTGTGCTCCTCTTGTGGCCTCGACTGGGTGGTGGTCGAATGTCAATCCTTGACTTGGAGAGACTCGCCTGTCGTTGCTGAGCAGCCCCTGACCCAATGGGATTTCTTCGGTTCTCGACATGATTGTGCAACCATCGGGAAATGCCGCTAGTAGGATCCTAATTAGAAGACCTACAACCTGGGGGCCTGTTGGCTGCGAAGGAGATTCGAAAGCCTGACAACGGCAATGCGTGCCTGGGGCTTCTGTTGGGGCTCGGACATGATCTCCGAGATTGACGCGTCTTTGAATGCTAGAATGAATGAACAACAGAAGCGAGAGAAGAGACGGTGGGAGGGGATAGGAAATATGCTTCTGGCTCTTTTGTCGCCGTGTCCCGAGAATTTGAGAATGATATTCCAGTATTTGGCTTTCCACTCGATCTGTAGCGGCTGAGGTCTTGTCCAACTCGACCTTGGACAATCGTTGAACTCCTTACCAACGTGAAGGGTCGAATTCTTTGGCTGTACCTGCCCAAAAGCTCTTGTTGTTGAAGACCCCGTTGTCGGAGATCTTGTTGAAGACCTTGTTGTTGGAGCTCTTGTTGTAAAAGTATTCTTATCGTCATTCATCGTCATCATTGAAGTGCTCGCTTGTCGATGACTGTTGTTGAAGACCTTGTTGTCGGAGATCTTCTTTCTGAAGCCCTCTATCAAAGTGTGACCGTGGTGGTTATCGTCGCCATCACTGCCGTTGTAGCAAGCTACATGAATGGTGTCTCGTCCTAGCCCGCGAGTAGCCCCATCATGAGCCCCGTGACATGAGGTCTCAGGGTCCCATGTCTTATACATGAAAGGAGTCCCAAGACGGGGGGAACCATACGGTTCCTGAACAGTAAAGGGAACATGGCTGGGAATGACGGAGTCCAGCTACATGAATGGTATCTCATCTTAGCCTGCGAGTAGCTAGCTCCACCATGAGCTTCGCGACATGAGGTCTCAGGGCCTCATGTCTTATACATGAAAGGAGACCCAAGACAGGGGAGCCATATGGTCCTAAACAGTAGGGATCATCCGTTCTAGAGGTAGGTTTTGTGCGTGAGCGGTTGTCCTGTACGCTCGGTATCACGGCGTTCCAGGCTGCGTGAACCGAACCAAAGATTTGCGTTTCAATATCAGTTGCCTCGTCTCCCAACAGGCTTAGTGCCTGATTTACATGAACTGTGGAACCAGACATGGCTGGGAATGACGGAATCCGCTTGCTGCCTTTTCTGATAGATTTGCGGGTCGTAGGGTTGATTGACGGTTGTCTTGATTGATGATTCGTAATATGTAATCATTGTCTTGTTCTTGAGGGACCGACCTATCTGAACTACATACAAAATCTGGTTTGCATTCTGTATGTAGTTCAGATAGATTGGTCTCTAAAACTGGGTTCTGGAGATCGTATGCAGAAGTAGATGGGAAAGGAGAGGATGATGCTGGATGATGAAAAGAAAAAGGCCATGGACCGAGGGGACCGAGATGCCCTTTTATCAATTGAGCGGAGATCTTAGTCAATACAAAACGTAGGGGAACCCCATGTCTATGACAATTCCTCGGTCCCACTGTTCCCGTGGTTCTCGAGATATGCGGTTTTCTTTGCAGGTCTGACACACACAAATGGTCCTTTGTTACCCATACTACTGGCCTATATCCTTGAATAGCTATGTAATGACACCGCTTCTCGGCTTATTCGAGAGTTTCACTTCCATCAAAGGTCGGATAACCGAGACTTTGGCGTCCAAATTCGGAAATTAGCCCTAATCTTGACACAGGTAGGACAATATGTTTCAAGAACATAGATCAACATACGCATTACTGTAAGGTGGCCTCGAACAAATGTTTTGTGTCATGTCAGTGGTACAAAGGTACGTGTAACTCGAGAACTGATAAAGCTCTTTCAACTTCTTGAAAGAAGTTTAAACAGCGAAGGGGGTCTGTTTTGAGTTATTATTGTCGTAGTGTTTGTTGTTACCATTTTCTTTATCGCCAGCCTCAAGTCAATGAAGACAAGTTCGAAGGAATAGATGTGTCATGTTTTATCCTACAAAGAGATCTGTCGTTTTATTCTGGTTGTCGAACTGTACCTAAAGAAGGGATTTCGAGACTAAAAAATGATTTGTGAGGAGAGTAACCCGCCTGGGCTTGTATGATATCTTCTTTGAATACCTAACATCGAAGGGTTCATCATTCGGTATCTTTGGAATGGGGCGTTAGTGGCATCCTTGAGCATAACTTAGGCTTCATTCATTCATGGATGCGATTCCTCGGTACATGTATGCAAGTACCTGCATAACCTCAATTCCATCGCTCAAATTTCCATCCATATATTCGACATTGAAATAGACTCTCCGTGAAGGCAATTTATACAATCATATACGTAAAGTGCGTTGTTAGATATATAGTAAGTAATCTATATCATACATATATCTCAATTTTGTACATTTTGTACAGTTCGTCGTCAACTCTATAAAATCGCATCTCGCGTGCTATTATCTAGCCTGGCGTGCCTTGAAACCCGAGAATAAAAATGCAACGAAATCAAAGCTCCAAACCACGAAGATTTTCAACTTCCACAGCCATCTGGTTTCCCATGTCAGCTTGGAAGATGTGATGAAGCTGCTCATTATCAGGCACAAGTTGGCCGTGTTTCCCCCTCAAGATGAAATTGACCAGAACAGCCGCTACTAATCCGAGGCAAAGGAATGTGGGACCCCATTTCTCGTAATAGATACGTTTGACGTCCCGCCTTTTACGGATCTTGTCCACACGCCAAACATATAACACGACAGAGTAGAGAAGGCAGATGACGGCGATGATGGTGAAGATCCACGCCGATGCGAATGTGACGTAGTCACTGCCAAAGTTGAGAAGGGTGGCTGCAATGGAGCCGATCAAGATTGAAAACTCAAGCCAGGAGAGGAATGTGCGTTCGGCAGCAAAGTAGACTTTTGGCTCGACGCGGACGGGGACATGAATGCCTGTATTATTTGTTAACTTTGTGTTTCTGGAGAATTGAGGAGCCGTGTAAATACTTACGTTTACCCTTGGGAGCAATGAAGCGTTTCACTGTACGTCTGCCGTTTCCAAGAACGGTAATTCCATTGCTTTGCCCCTCCGGCATCTGTGTAGCTCGTGGTCGAGGCGTGATGGCCTTCAAAACTTCCCAGGTAATATGTCCTGTGCGCCGAAGATAGCTGCTCAACAGCATACGGTAGTAGTACATCCCACCAATACGGCGCGCCTCTTCAAGCGCATCCGAGAAATCAGACTCGTCATCCGAATCATACAACGGGTAATCCTCGTCACCAGCAAGGAAATCAGCGGCAACACGTTCTTCGACATCCAGCTCGTTACGAGTCGCCTGTAGCGCGCCATTGTTGCGTTCGTAGTTGGCAAGAGCTCCTTGAGTGGCACTGGTAGCGGCTGTGACGTTACTTGTCCGATCACCATGGCCGTCTACCTCGTCATCGGTATCGTCGTCATCCTCGTCCGCCATGTCCGAAGTGGATATGCTGGTACTCTGTGTCGGCCGTTCAATACCATATTTGCGAGTAACGGGCTTTCTGATGTCGACATCCATTTGCGGAAACCAGAAAGGTAGTAGATGAATCTTATCAGGGAACAAAGTGGCACATCCATGAATAAACTTGCTGAACTTGGGAACGGCCTCGACTAGATGGCTGGCAGTAAGGTCACGGATCCACTGAGGAGGTTCTTGTCCGGCTTGGGTTTGTAGCTTGACTTCCAAGACTGCATATGGGAATCTTTCAATGTCCTCCGGCGGTAGTTGACGGAAGGGCCAGTCGATTCCAATATCCATACGCCGCCAGTTATCGCCGGCACGTCTCCTGCCGTCTAGATTGTCCTCACGAATCATACTCAGTTCAGTATCCAAAGAAATCCGCACACGAGCATCGCCCGGCAATTGGAACGCAGTACGATGATAGAATGTCCGGCAAACCGGTTTGAGATTGCGGGTGACTGCACGGTATTGAACTTCCTTTGCAAGTGCTTCCCAGTCGGCTATTTGCTGTTCCGATTTTTTGCCTTCTTTCCTCATTTTTTCAAAGACAGCTCCAGTTGTCATGTCGCCAGACAAGTATGCATTAACATGCTTCTCCTTCATGGGGAATCGTGCCTTGACGGATTTCTCTCCGGTCCAGTCTTCTCGATGTGTCTTACGTTCGACGAAGATCTGGTCAACTTCCATGCCGCCGTACCATCGAAGTCGAATGGCCTCTGCGCCTTCTGTTTTCTGGAGACGACCTTTGTATAGCTCCCATGTTTCTGGGTTATCGTAATAGATTGAAGAGATGGCGGAATCTTTTTCCTCGAACTCTTTGCTGGGGTTGAACACAAGGACGGGAAGATGCTATATTTTACATTAGCTTGCTAGAAATTACAAGACTGGTTGGCAACAAACCTTGAGAACGATCAATTTCAGCTCGGTGATGTTGTCCGGATGTACCCAGTACTTGGTGGTCTGTCGCACAAAGTTTTGCTGTCCACCACCTGCAGACGAGTCACCCTTGACGGGGTTACCCTTGGTTCTGACCAGGTCATAGAGCCTGGAAAGTTTCACGACGAACGCGTCGTAATTGTCTTTGAAAAATGGCTTGGCATTCAGTCGGGCAGCAAACACTGGCTTCAAATACCACCTTGTTTGTTTCTGCGAGAGTCATCAGCACAACAATCCAGAGCAGTGCTCAGAGTCGCACTTACATCGTGTTTCTTGATAATCTTCTGAAACCCAGTGTAGTTCACTTGAGTAAATTTGGCCAAATCATGCACATCAGCAATGATATCACTCAAATCAGCCTCAAGCAGCAAGAAATCCTCATCGGTCGGCCTATCCGCAGCGCGACGAGAATCCGAAGCCGGAATCTCCAACCGAGCCACTACATGATTAACCTCCTGCTCACTCGCCTTAATCCGCTGGATAATCTCTTTACTCTTCAGACCCTGGAAAGTAGCGACTTTATCCAGCTCGCTTTCCAGCAGAGCTACAAACCGTCTTTCATCGGCTTCCGTCCAGGGCTTGCGGTCCGGCTTCGGGTTTGCGGGGGTTGGCTCGGTCACATATTCGGTTTTGAGGGCGTCCTTGAGATCTTCGTAGGCGATGTAGTGCCAGAAATAGTCCTTGATCATGGACGAGCGGAGCTGTTCGCCGAACCTATGTTGTGTTACGCCCAGGTTAGCTTATCTCTACTTTTGCGCTGTGCGACATGCAATCGACCAGCCACGAGGAATGCAGATGCGAGGAATGCGTCCGATCTGCAGCAACCTCTTTTCTCCTTTTTCGAGACTTACTTCATGTTGGGCAATTGAATATATCCGGCAGGATTCTGCAATTGCTAACAAAGATCCTAAGCTGTGGTGGTGGAGAGGTGGTGCTTACGCACGGTCGCCACCGGAAATACGTATCGTTCGTCGTAGCTTCGGTCGTTATCTCGAATCATGCACGATAAGAAACAGAGATTGCGAAACACCCCACCGTCATTGCACAGTATACACTCAATTGAACAATATACAAGAGATTGCAGCACGTAAAAGGTCCAGCGACAACGCAGGCGCTTAGATACAATGGTGTGTAGTAGTACTGGACTCGTAGAAAGAGAGATTGAAGATGAGAGAAGAGGAGAAGAAGGCTGGAGGGAGGAAAGTGGATCTACCGCAACTTCGTTCCAGATTTTTATGGCGTATTTTTCGTCTCGTATCCGTGAAACTTTTGATTGTACGGACGTACTATAATTACAGTACTTTCGCACTGAAAATTAGCTATTGTCACGGTGTTTGCAGAACATAAAATAAGGCCATACAGAAATCAAGGCACGTTCTCCTGGTGCAGCCTTTTTCTCGCGTTGTTCTCGAGTCCATCTGCGTACAAGGCCATACACGGGGTAAATTACATGATACAATGACGAACGCATACTTCGACCAAGCAGCCAATGGGAATGCCGGAGTGATTCACGTTCGATCTGCAACGTTGAGCTTGTCGCCTCTTTGGGACTAGCTTGAAGAGAGTTCCAGAGCTGTATGGTAACGGCTGTGTCATGTTTATCAGGTTACATCGATGTCTGTATACATGATACCATTCATCGCATACCTAGGTACTTCGTTGGGGTTCAATCGTACTATTAGACTATACATAAACTAAACACAAAGCTATCTGATGATCCTTCCCATACCGTGAATCTCGTCAAGTGCATGCCCAACTAAAAACGAAAGAAAAAGACGTCCTAAAATGAAACGGTATCAAGAATAAAACATATAGATGCAATCATAAACCAAAGAGACATAAAACGAAGCTCTATCAAATAGCCCCGCCGACTCGTCGTATGCGTCGTTGCGCATGATCGCCTGTAACATTGACCAGTCCCTCGGTCTCAAGAGCGCGGACCGCATTTTGGAATTCGGTGCCATCGACTTCGATGCTGCTGTTCTCGACCAGTTTCCGCTGTACTTCTGACCACCGAGGTGCTGTCCCACTAGCACCCATCTCATCCACGATACCGAGGACTGCTTTCTTTAGGTCATCGCGACGACGACGATCGCTGGCACTGGTACCTTCGGTAAGCAAGCTCATATCAAGCAGACCGGTGCGTGCGTCTGTTGCTGCTTGTTTGAGTGCGGATCGAATTAGTCGCACGGCTTCCTCAACATCTTCTGCCGTCACCTCGGTAGAAAGACGCATACGTGCGTGAGCTTCTGAGAGACGGATCATAGACTCCAACTGACGTGTAGTGGCTGTAATACGACGCTCTGCAGCTCGAATATCGTCTCCCAACTTGCGCATAGCGACATACGCATCTGTTAGAGCATCAGCGGCGGGTTGGGTGAGCACAGGGTGGATTTGCGTCTTGGCATAGGTGATATACGATGTCAAGAATTCAATAGGCTATTCAACAATGTTAGCAATCTAGATCCCATGTCGGAGTATTGATCCTTCTTACTAATATCTCTTCCCGACTCGCATTCTCGGGGGTGTCTTCCAGATACATGCCAACCAAGTGCTTAGCCAAGCGACGATCCTCTTGCTCATCGACTCGATCAAGCACTAGATATACCAAGTCGAATCTGGACAGCAGAGTTGGGGGTAGATCGATGTTCTGCGGAACAGGCAAGTTCGGGTTGTACTTGCTGCCAATTGGGTTGGCAGAGGCTAGAATACTGGTACGTGCATTCAGTGTAGTAATAATACCAGCCTTAGCAATGGATACAGTCTGCTGCTCCATCACTTCGTGCAAGACTGACCGAGTGGACTCGTTCATCTTGTCGAACTCGTCGATGCAGCAGACACCACCGTCTGACAAGACAAGGGCACCCGATTCGAGAACAAGCTGGCGAGTTTCAGGGTCTCGAGTGACGTATGCCGTCAGACCGACGGCGGAAGAGCCCTTTCCACTCGTGTACACTCCACGAGGTGCAATTTTGTGAACATATCGAAGAAGCTGCGACTTGGCAGTGGAGGGATCACCACAAAGCAAAACATTAATATCACCACGATAACGGGGATTGCCTCCTTTCTGGAAGGTCTTGTTTGTACCGCCAAACAACTGCAGCAAGATACCCTTCTTCACATCGTCCATCTCGTAGAGACTTGGAGCTAGGGACCTGGCTAGAAGCTCGTAGACATCCGGGCGGCGTGATGTTTCTGTAATTTTCTCGAGCTCCTCTGCCGTGACTTTTCGAGCCTGCTCAGAATCGCCCACTGCTTGTTCCGAAAGCTCCTGCTCCACAGTCGACACATCGATTCCCATTTTCTTCTTGTCTACTTTTTGAATATGGAGAACATCCACGTACGTCTTGAAAAGTGCTTTTGTAGTTCGTTGACGGGGGTTCACACGCACAGGATTGCATCGGAAAATGCCAGTAACCTCGATCCGGTCACCGGCTTTGCAGACATCGACCAGTTCATCATAAACGCACAGAGAGACAGAGTGAGGAGTCTGACCATCTGGAACACTGTCGGGAGTCTCTTGAAGTTTGATGACTTGCTTGTCAGCAAAGCCACAACGATTGTGGATCAACTGCATTGAATTAGGACTCTTGCATTGAGCCCGTGGGCAGAAAGTGGGCTCCATAATCTTTCCTCGGTCAATGTCAACCCGAATACTGTGGTTACAGATTTGACAAGTGAAGAAAGCTGTATCTCGATTAGCAGACAGAAGCAAATGTTGTAGATGCCTTTCTACTGACCTTCTTTCATATCGGGAATGACTGGAGTTGTGCGAATGACCAGACCTTTGATGCTGATAAGTTTGTCCATGTCTATAGATAATTCAGTTGTTAGTCCACCTTCATCATTCTGCCGTATTGACGACTGTTCTCACCTGCGGGGTCCAATTCTCGCATATTCACGGATTTATCCAAGCCAAAGGGCAAGACCTTGTATGTGTTGCTTTCCACTTGTTGGACCAGATTGGGAGTATTATCAGGAGCAACACGACCTGTCTCACTCATAGCGTCTGAGCTTGGCGGAGGCGCCGCTGAACTGTCTCGTGTCCGCGCTTGGTTTCGCTGAGCCTGGCTTCTGAGAGTATCCATTTCGTGGATAGCCAATTCAAGCAAGACATCTTTGATTGCTTGATCCATAAGTGGAATGATTTCTTGGGGATATGCATGTAACTGATGCCACAGTTTCAAGGTCGAAGGATATGCTTTGAGGTTTTTCGCATCAAGATTCAACCCAGTGACACCCAGCTTTCGCATGTTGTTCAGCATGGCGATATATTCTTTCTCCTCTGCGGCATCTCCCAGCGCCCTCGTATCATCCTCGGTGGCACCATCAGCCCACATGCGGTATTTTCTTGCGTAGTTGTAAAGAAAGTTTTTGAACGCGGACATGGAATCCTGGATGGAGATGTTGGTACCCCAGATCACACGTGTGGAGGTACCACCGAGCGCATCTGCCTCTGAGGTGCCGGGGTTGAGGTTGGTAAAAGTCGCGTCGGAGTGGGGATGACTTTCATTGACTGGCATGCCATTTGCGTCCACAAAAACTCTCCGACGACCTGAAGGTGTAGTACCAAAGGTATCTGAATGAATATCGCCTCGACGTGAGACATTGCGAGAATAGCCAGATAGTTCTGGGCGAGATGATCCGACAAAGAGACCACTGCTGCTACTGGGGATGTCAGAACGAATAGCCTGACGGTTGTTGTTGCGCGGTGGGCTTGAGCTGGACATATAACGGATTGGCGATGAGTCTGAAGAAATCAGCTCGATATATTCTACGTAATGAGACGTTTCGAATTTTGCTTACCTCGCATGGCGGTTCTAGTGGCTCGTGGCGTTGTCTCGCCATCTGCAACCGAAGACTCTCTGATCGGCGAGCTGATATTCATTCTCGGCTGCTCGCCACGCACAGGTGATGAGGATTGATACATCAAGGGAGACGATTCATTCTGAGGTCGTCTGGACGCGCGTGGAGTGGCTTGTGATCCATTTGCGTTGGACTGAGGGGTACTCGAGACTTGCTGAGATCTGGTCGAGCGAGGAGTCGAGGACGCTGTACTTCTCGGGGGGCGCCCGCGACGAGAAGCTGGCGAAGACATTGTGAATTAAACGTTTCGTCGATTTGAAAAAAAGAAGTACTATGTTAAACTTGTTGGTTGTGATATCGACGACGGGGGGTGTTAATGGAAAGATAAGAAACAGAAGCTGGCGGTGTTTAATTCAATCCCTTACAGGGAATTGCTTAATTTTCTCGGGACGCGTCCTGTACGCGACGCCGCGTTAAGTGCTTCCCCTTTGGGCGACCGCGTCTCGCTGCAGATCACGTGAGAGCACAGCCGCGATCTTTGATTTACCATCCGAATCAGGAAAGGCCTACAGCCACATTCTTGGCATTCACGTGCGACGCATTCCACGGTATCAGTGTCTGGAGCCCTGGACTGTCTGGTACCTGATCTGATGTTTTACGATATTGAAACCAAAATAGATGGAGTTCCAGCCCAGCGTCTCTATTTCGGGGACTCCCAATCATCGACCGATAGCTCCCCTAGACTTGATGAGAGTAAAACATGACAGCGCTTCGAGGGATCATCCACCAACCAATGAGCGACTGCTTTAGAGTTGAAGCTAGCCAAAGCGCCCGCCAAGAGTTTCAACTTGGAGCATCTGCTGGCTGATGTCATTATCGTCCAATTTTATTTATACCACTGGGACAACAAGTCAACAACCCCAACATCGGCCGGTCTTGCAAGATCAACTACTCTCGCCTGATGATTACACAGGGCGACTCCATCTTGGCCCGTCTCTTTTGCTTAAATCTGGCTCTTCATTACCTCAGATCCATCTGAAACTCCTTAAATGTCGGATCCCTGATAAGATCCCCAAATCGTCTCCTGTTGTGCGCCAATTCCAAGCTATCTTCTCCTTTCAAAGAGATTCTCTTTTGCTACGCACATGCTTCATTGAATGCGGGAGAGGACCTACGATTTTCTTATTCATTGTGTTGTTGCAGCGTTTTGATTGCTTGATTGTTTAATCGTTCGTCTTTCATTTCCCCCGCTCTTATCGTTCTATTGCCGCCCAGCGGCCCTGCTTTCGCATAGCATATGCTACTATTCTCAATTTCAAGAGTTGCAGGTTCAACTCATATCCATCATCAGAAGAAGAATTTCTTGACTTGAGGTGACCGACCACCTACCCATCAACATGTCCACGGACCTCTTGTCCGGCAACGGCACAAAGGGCGTTGAGGATCAAGGAATCTCTATCTCGACTTTCCTTGCCTCACTGGCCACAGGTGCCATCGTTTTCGCCATTGAAGCTCTCCTGTTCTTAATGCTGAAGGGGAACCTTCGCAGAATCTAGTATGTGACGTCTTTATACTTGTTTGGCATGCACTTTCATACTAATACGATGCCACACAGCCAACCCCGGACTTACCTTGTGCCAGACCGTGAACGAACCAAACCGCCAGCTCCAGGCCTTTTCGGATGGGTGTATGCTGTGTTTCAGACCACCAACGCTGAATTTATTCAGAAATGTGGCCTGGATGCTTATTTTTTTCTTCGATACCTCCGTATGCTCCTGAAGATCTTTGTGCCAATGGGTATAGTCATTCTTCCCATCTTGATTCCTATAAACAAAATCGGAGGAAAAGACAACAACCTTGTCAGCAATACAAATTCTACCACATGGAACGTGACCGGCATGGATCAGCTTGCTTGGGGTAACATCACACCTGAGCACACAGACCGATACTGGGCGCATCTAGTTCTTGCTGTGCTATCGATTCTATATGTCTGCGCGGTGTTTTTTGATGAATTGCGCGGGTATATCCGACTGCGACAGGCATACTTGACCTCCCCTCAGCACAGGTTGAGAGCATCTGCTACGACTGTGCTTGTTACTGCCATTCCCAAAAAGTGGTTGTCAGTAGAGGCTCTGACAAATCTGTACGACGTATTCCCCGGAGGAATTCGAAATATCTGGATCAATCGCCAATTGGATGAATTAAATGAAAAGGTCAAGCTCAGAGACAAGCTTGCTTTGGCCTTGGAGGCCGCGGAAACCGACCTGATAGTCAAGTGTAAGAAAGCCCAGATGAAACATGCTAAAGCCGAAGCCAAGAAGGCTGGGAAGAAGGCTTCCAAGGAAGATGAAAAGCAAAAGGAGGAAACAGACAAAAAAGCTGCTGAACTGGTAATGCAATCCGGTATCAGCTCGGGCGATCCTCACCAGGTCGCGCATAATGTGCAAGAAGCCCTTAAGAAAAATCGGGAGAGCAAAGACCTAGAAGCACGCCGTCCACGAAAGAAGAAATTTATTCCTCGGGTGGGTGGAGGACTTACCAATGTTGTTGGAAACGGCGCGACAGTTCTGGAAAAGAAGTTTGTTGGAGGCCTTAGGAAGGCTAATCAAGGCGTAGAACAACGTCTGGATAATACCCCTGGTTTTGCTGTACTGCCCGAAGAGCCCGCCTCTATTTCCAGCAGGGAAAACAGCAAAGAAACCAATGACCCGAAAAACCAACATAACCGTCCCAGCCTTGATAGCAACAAAGACTCAGTCAATTCAGTTCCCGAGGAAAATGACCAGCAGGCAGTTTATGCAGTCAACAGCAAGGAGCAAACCTCACGCCGCCCTGGCTGGAGCCGAAAATCATCTGCCAACTCCAAGCGAGGAAATCGGCCTCCCGAAGCAGATGAAATACCTTTGACCGAAGTAGAAACTAGAGAAAGCCAGATCCGTCCGGACACGGGCACCACTGACGATAGCGTATCGCGCAAGAAAAAAGATGGACAAGAATATCCTCTAGCATACAATGAGAAATGGCAAGAGGACTGTGGCGAGCCATTGTGGAAGAAGTACATACGGCAAAAAGATCGAGAAACCATGCGACTCCCTATATTTGGGATTACTTGGATGCCATCTATACCATTGATTGGCAAAAAGGTCGACACTATTGATTACTGTCGTAAAGAAGTGGCGCGGCTTAATCTGGAAATTGAAATCGACCAGCAGCACCCGGAGAAATTTCCTCTGATGAACTCGGCTTTCATCCAATTCAATCATCAGGTCGCCGCTCACATGGCTTGTCAAGCCGTCAGTCACCACGTACCAAAGCAAATGGCTCCACGAGTAGTGGAAATTTCTCCAGACGATGTCATCTGGGATAACATGTCGATGAAATGGTGGGAACGCTACCTACGCAGTGGTGGCATTTTCATTGTTGTCTGTGGCATGGTTGCTGGCTGGGCCATTCCAGTCGCCTTTACTGGTCTTTTGTCACAGCTTTCTTACCTCGAAGGAACATTTTCATGGCTTGCATGGCTATCTAAATTACCCCATTGGCTCTTTTCAGCTATTCAAGGTGTTCTTCCACCGTTGTTTCTCTCCCTCTTAATGGTTGTTCTGCCCGTCATTCTTCGATTTTTGTCCCAAACTCAGGGTCTACAAACTGGAATGGCCGTGGAGTTGATGGTTTCAAACTACTATTTCGCATTTCTTTTCGTCCAGCTGTTCCTAGTTGTGGCCATCTCGTCTAGTTTCTCGACGCTGATTGATTCAGTCACAAACATCACGGGCTGGCCTGAACTGCTCGCCGAAAACATTCCGAAATCCAGTAACTACTTCTTCTCCTACATGATCCTTCGAGCCATGTCTGTCAGTGCTGGTGCACTTGCCCAAATTCTCAACTTGATCAAGTGGTTTATCCTCGGTCCTCTTTTTGACAATACAGCAAGGAATAAGTGGTCGCGAACTACTAACCTGCATACGATGAGATGGGGGAGCTTCTTCCCGGTCTATACTGTTCTAGCATGCATCGGTCTCATATACATCATTGTCGCTCCACTGATCGCTATATTTATCATCGCCACCTTTGCTCTATTCTGGTTCGTATATCGATACAACACGCTCTACGTCACGAAATTTCGTTTCGATACAGGTGGTCTCTTGTTTCCTAAGGCTATCAACCAGATGTTCACTGGGTTATACGTCATGGAATTGTGTCTAATTGGTCTCTTCTTCCTTGTACGAGATGAGAACGACCGAGTGGCGTGCCAGGGGCAAGCGATTGTAATGATTGTCGTTCTGATACTCACCTTGGGTTATCAATACTTCTTGAACGAGGCTTTCTCCCCGCTTATCCGATATCTGCCAATTACATTGGAGGATGACGCTGTCCGTCGGGACGAGGAATTCGCACGAGCTCAACGTATCAGACACGGCCTACCTGTTGATGACGACGAAGAGGAAGAGGAAGACGCTAAAAACGGACATACTTCCGAATCGCGACAAGTGGGATATGACGAGCGTGATTTCGGAACCGATCGAAAGGAGATAGAGCTACAAGACATCAACCGAGACAGCAACGAGGAAGAAACAAATAATACAAACAGCCTCTTGACCAGAAACCTCAGCACTACGGGCAAACGGGTCAGCGGAATGACAGCTGTCTCATGGGCCGATCGCTCACGAAACCGCCGCTCCAAATACTACGGCACAAACTCCGGGTACGATGTCCCCAGCATCCAAAAGTTGCGCCAACAACTAGCCCACGCAGCCGAAGACGAAGAAACGCGAGGCACAGGCACAAACACCGTCGGTCGCGCTCTTTTTGCCGGTATTCACGATGAACTAGAAGATTTGACGCCCGACGAGCGTGATCAACTCGTCCAACGAGCCTTCCAGCACGAAGCGCTACGAGCTAAGAGACCCGTGATATGGATCCCCCGCGACGATCTGGGGGTAAGCGATGACGAGATTTACTGCACCCAACGGTTCAGTAAGCATTTATGGATTAGTAATGAGTATCAGGCCTTGGATGGGAAGTGTCGCACTATTTTTAGTCGCAGTCCGCCTGATTTTTCGGAGGTTGATTTGATTCAGCTATGATATGAGCATGGCGTTTGTGTACGCTGTGCATGACTTTCGTTTGCTTTTATTTGTATGCATATTCTTTTTAGCGGCATTGCGTTCTGTGCATTGGAGGCACTCGTTTTGCCTAAAGCTTTTCATCGTCAGACGTTGTACATATTTGAATACCCCTTTGCTTATGTCTACGCACTATTGAATTCTGTAACTAAGTAAAAATTAGCCAACAAAGATTTTCAAGTCTGATACCTATCGAACGTTCCCCGGTCGTGGCTTACCTCTTGAGAACAGGTCTCGAGACTCGCTCATATCCGCACATACCACTGACAAAACCCAACTCTCGATCATTTCGACAGCTTGGAAGATTACTTTAAACGGCATTCTCAAAATCTTGATACTTCAAGCCGGGCAATTCACCAAAAGTCATTGCATTCTAGAAGAGCATCGTTGCCACTGAGAAGACGGTTCTGCCATTCTGAAGAAAAAGGTTGCGACAGCGACGGGGTCATCCGTTGCTGTTTCGAACGAGGAGGAGAATGTTTGTTTCTGTTGGGAACTTGTTCTCTTGAAGACAAGAAGCGAGATGTTTCCATAGCTTGCAGAAGAAGCCGATGATCATATCCTTGTTTACTCTGAAACTTTGACGAATATACTCTGGCACGTACCTAAACACGTCTTCGTTTTGGTCACACCGCCGCTCGGCTTCGTCGTCACGATTTGAATTAAAATTGATAGACTCGTACGTGATTTCGGCAGTGCGAAGAAGGGTTTCGCGCATTCGGGGACTAAGAAATCCACCAAGACAACTGCCACATGTGCATCCATATTTCAACCGCGAGATCTCGGCTGGCGACAGTCGTTTTACTTGATGTCCCCGAAGTAGAGCAAGGCAAGAGATGGTAGCAGGATCAAATCCTGAAAATAAGTCTGATATATGTTCGCGTCTGAGAAAAAGGAATTTCTATGCTTGCTTTCGCCCCATCTGCTCCTCCTCCAAGTTAAGAAGTGGTGTGCTTCCATATCGATTTAGTGCGTGGCACAGGGCTGGATTGCTATGCATCAACCAGCGTGTGCTCTGGGGTTTTGGCGAAGATGAAACAAGGTGAAGAACGGTATCTCCATTGTCGTCCCTAGCATGCCACCTAGGATCATTGGAAGGAATTTTATCAAATATACTCTTCAGCTGAGTGAGACATTCTGTGTCATCAATCGTCCAGAGTTCCTTGACTAAACTGGCCATCTCCGGTCTCAACGGTTGTCTGTTGTTGAAGGAAAGTAAATCGAAATCCTGTTCTGGTGCTATAGCGTGACTTGGATGGGTTCGATCCGGTGTAAAACTGAGCCAGAGCGAGGGACCGACTCTTCTGAGGCCAAAGCTTCTCCAGAACCGAAGGGCATTACGTATAATCAGCTCATTGTTTGCGCCATTTTGGGACAGCCCTTCTCTATCAATCCCATGAATTAAAACCTCAGGTGAGGTCAGTGCGATGAAATTTCTTCTTTTCTTCCCAGTCAGCTCCAGGATTGCGTGGACTAGCTTTGAGCCTATTCCTTTGCGTCGTTGGAATCGAGATACTCGAATGTCCCCAATTATGAGTATATTGCCATCATCCAGCTCACCGTTCCAGACACCGCAGCCCCGTCTCAGGGGATGACTCCTGAACTTGGGTTGCAAACAGCCATATCGGTCAAACAGCTTAAACGCTCGTTCGTCCATCTGAGGATCAAGATCTGCCATGGCATCCCAGAAAGAATCTGCGATCTCGTGCCTTCGAATTAAATCGGCCTTGCACTCCGCAATTTGTGTCTCTTGTGAGAATAAGTCCGTTGAAGAGTGACTTTCCCGACAATCATTTCCAGCCACTCGAAATGCAAATAACAATTTACACAGCTCCTCCAGTCTAGAATTTCATCTTCATAATCCGACGGAATATATTCGGACTCAATATCTTGGAGTTGATCTTCTAGATGACGCTCCCGCATTTTTCTATCTTCCAAATCCGACTCTCTTGCCATCGTTAACGTGTAGTCTGGCGAAGAATCGGTCGAAGCAGCATGGCGTGGGTCCCATTTATCAGCCTTGGTAGGCGAAAAAAGCTTCAAGTGCACTCTGATATGGGCGGTGCTACTTTCCTTCTTACCGTCAGCGGTTCTATCATTTGTCCTCTGCTCAATGCCTCTGGAGTGTTTCCTTGAGTCCGCTGATGCGAGCATATTGAATAAGAGGGGCGTATAGTATGAAAGCGCTGGGTAAGAACCAAGCCGCCGAATTGGGGCATTAGATTTTCGTCGAAAGACTCCAGGTACTTATAAATATGCTTGTGCCTAGGTACCCTCAGGCGCCTTTACCTTCTGTTAGAGCGTGTAACGCAGGAGGCCGATGTATAGTGAATGCGCCTTGCTGCCTAGGCCACTGGCTTCTTCTAGATGTCTATTAATACGATGATTAATTCCCAGTGCATGAAAAGGGCGTGCCATTGACAGATGGTGATTTGATACGAGCAACGATTGAGATGAGCAGAGAGAAGACGACAAAATAAGGTAAGGCGAGAGAGACTGAGGAAGATGCAGAAAAGGCATCAGGATAGACTAAGTCTGGTAAATAAAAGCTATCTTGACTCAAATTCGTAAGGATCTCATATTGATTGCAAACATTTGGGGTATTGTATTGCTTCATATTCATCAGAGACACATGCGAATCCCAGATAGATACAGCAAGGAAAGAATAAAACAGAACACAGACTTCTTTTGCGCCATTCGCCATTTTCATAGTCCATAGATCATCCAGAATGCCGATAAATCAAACAATTTTATAAAGATATAAGATAGGCTATGACCGTTTCCATGAGGCAAAATCATCGCATACCGCCCTGCATCAACTGTTGCCTCAACATCATAATCTGACTCCTCTCCAGCGGCGGCAGAGCATCAATCTGTGATTGTGGCATACTCAATACTTGCTGCAACAGCTCTTCCTGACCGGGTATTTGTTGAGGTGTTGCAGCAGGAGGGGGAGGCGCAAATGGGGAGCTCTGAACGGGAGGTGTCGAAACCTGTGCTGGCACAGTACTATATGGTTGATAAGGGGCTGGAGTGGCAGCGGCAGCAGGAGGGGCTGCTTGTGACGCTTGTTCCACCACTGAGCCAAGCGTGCTATAATCAACTAGATTCATGAGGAGTAAAGCTTGGAAGATTGCGTATGCGAGTTGAGGCGCTGTCCGGAGTAATTCTGTTGCTCGTGCGGGGTCTGCGACGGCTAGTGACTTCATTTGAGAGAGGACATCGAGGAGTTGATTTGGTGGGAGTTGAGATAAGGTCTGAGAAATAGCATTGGGACAGTCGAGATGTGGAGGAACCTCTACACCTGGAGGCAGCGGAGGAAGAGAGCTTGGGGTTTGTTGTTGAGGTGGTTGTTGCGCTTGAGGTTGTGGTTGGTAGGGATCCGAGTAATCCTCTGGTATTGAGTCTTTTTCGTTATTATGCGGCCAATCTACCCTGATCTTTCGTCCCATGATCTCGTAGTCGTTCAGATTTCGGACTGCTGAAGCAGCTGCGTCGGCATCGGCAAAGTCGGCAAATCCGTATCCTTTGGGCTTGCCGGTTTCTGGGTTCATCATGAGTCGAAATTTAGTGACTGTGCCGGCTGTGCTGAGAATGTCTTTTACTTGTTCTTCTGTGAGGTCTGTACGCCTTTGAGCATCGTGAAATACATGTAGAGGACGATATAAACTCACTGTAGGGAATATTTCCCAGGAAGACACTCTTTCCCATTCCTGGAGCCATAATTGCTATGATCGGGTTATCCACAAAATTAACCAGATTATTCAACAATCACAGAGTCGCAAAACCGTCAGGTTGCTCAGAGACTTCTCAGAAGATGTACAATGAGGTCTTGACTGTCGCGTGGTTCAAGGCAAAGAAAGAGCTCGACAAAATAATGCCAAGCTTCTCCGCCCTACCAAGCCCAAAACAGCTAGACCCGTTTCCGATCTTCAATTGTTGCTCCGTCAGCGGAAGCTCTACGATTCCCTCCCAGACCTACCTTTCCATCCACATCAAATCCAACGCATCAAATCAATATGGCAGGAAGCCCGCGGGAACAGTGGGAAAGGCTGCAGGTTATGCTCCAGAACCGAGCTCGGTCTGGAGGCGGCGGCGGCGGTGGTTTTCGATTCGGAGGTGGTGCGCCTATTGGAGGTCCAGCTATTGCGCTTGCTGTCTTGGTAGCTGGAGGATATGCGCTTTCAACTTCTTTGTTTAACGGTGGGTACATGAATTTAGATCACTGCTTTGTTTAAAATAGAGTGCTGATGGTTTCACGCTTTAGTTGATGGTGGTCACCGAGCTATCAAGTACTCCAGGATATCCGGTGTTAAGAAGGAGATTTACAGTGAAGGTACGTTTCTCTAATTCGAGTGTATGTTTTTCGACCAGCTACTCATCATCAATGTATACAGGAACGCACATCAACATCCCTTGGATCGAAACACCCATCGTCTATGATGTTCGAGCGAAGCCCCGAAACGTTGCATCCTTGACCGGAACCAAGGATTTACAAATGGTCAACATCACATGCCGTGTCTTGTCGCGACCCAAAATCGACGCTCTACCCCAGATCTACCGAACGCTCGGCAAAGACTTTGATGAGCGAGTATTGCCCTCGATTGTCAACGAGGTTTTGAAGAGTGTTGTTGCCCAGTTCAACGCCAGTCAGTTGATTACACAGCGAGAGAATGTCGCCCGACTTGTCCGTGACAATTTGGCTCGACGAGCTGCTCGGTTTAATATCACATTGGATGATGTTTCCCTAACCGTACGTTTGTCCCCAAGTTCTGTGCCAGTGGATTCTGATTAATCGAATTATAGCACCTTGCATTCTCCCCCGAGTTCACCGCTGCTGTCGAAGCCAAACAGGTTGCCCAACAAGAAGCCCAGCGAGCCGCTTTCCTCGTCGACAAGGCCCGCCAAGAGAAACAAGCCACCATCGTCCGAGCCCAGGGTGAAGCCCGCTCCGCCGAACTTATCGGTGACGCCATCAAGAAGAGCAAGAGTTACGTTGAGCTCCGACGTATCGAGAACGCCCGAAATATTGCCCAGATCTTGCAGGAATCCGGTGGCAGGAACAAGCTTTACCTTGACACCCAAGGTTTGGGCTTGAACGTCAATGCCAGCCCTGAAAATGAGAAATAAGCGTTTTACACCATCTCCCAAAATGTTCTTTCATGTTGCGCGTGTCCCGTCACATCCTGTATAAATAGTCAACACAGTGCTTAATGCAGTACTTTCGCTACTCGTCTTTTTTTCCAAGCTAAATATATTGCTCAAGCCTCGTACTTCTAAACCATAACAAGCTCCAGATGTCGGAGCAACTATAGGTAATCTCCAGCTCTATAGCTCTACTCAACAGGACTTATAGATATAGCTTGTATTTATAATTAACCATGCTAGTATGTATAAACTAAACAATGTAAACACGAAACACGCATTTACGATGCGTAAGTAGCTTCTTGGTGCTCATTAGTTGAAGATCTACCTGGTTCTTATCGATAAGACAAAGAGGAACAATAAAAGAGTTTTGATACTCTTCCCCGCATCCAACTACTCAACCTACCTTTCAGTTCACCAACTTTCCATCTATCTGTTGTGCCATATATTTGCCAGTTAGAAACACACTATTCGCAATAGATCAATTGACTGAATCCACACATTATACGTGCCAAGATGGAAGACCCCAACATCGAAATATCCCACGTCCAAATAGATGTCGATCTCGACATCCAAGAAATTCTCCTCGCCGCTTCGCAACACAACATCCCCAAACTGCGGCAACTACTGCGCGCAAACAACGCTGGCGCCGAGAATCCGGCGAATGTGAAAGACCCTGAAACCGGTTACACGCCTTTACATGCTGCTATTGCGGCTTGTGAGCCTGATGAAGAGCAGCACCAGGAAGAAGAGCGAGTGAATGGGGCGGGAGAGGAAGAAGATGGAGAATTGGCACTAGCGCGAGAGACAGTTAGGTTTCTACTGCAGGAAGGCGCGATTTGGAATGATTTGGATAAGAATGATGAGACACCTGGTTGTTTGGCGAGGAGGTTTGGGCTGAGTGAGTTGTACGAGCTCATGGTTGATGCCGGTGTGCGTGCAGAGTTACTATTCAATCGGCTTGAGGGATACGAAATGCTCGCAGACGATGATGAAGAGGAGGAAGACGAAAACCCAGACAACGAAGGAGAAGAAAAGGGAGGAGAAGAAGAAGTATCAGCCACAACCACAGCCATAGAAGCCGAACAGGCCGACCCCAATGTCTCCAACGTGCGCTACCTACACTCAAACCTCACATTCCAAGACGATCGACTTCTCGACAACGATCAAAACGGTGTCATGATGGCTTGGGAATCCGATATTATGGCCCGCACAGCGCGCAAACTCCTGCCCACGCCGGGTCTGCGAGTGCTCAACATAGGGCATGGGATGGGTATCGTCGACGGATTATTCCAGGACCAGAAGCCGGCAACACATCACATCGTCGAAGCACATGCCGAAGTCGTGGAAGAAATGAAACGGAAAGGATGGCACGAGAAGCCCGGTGTCGTGATTCATCAGGGTAAATGGCAGGATATCCTGCCACAGTTAGTGGAGCAGGGCGAGATGTTTGATGCCATTTATTACGATACCTTTGCCGAGTCATACGCTGATTTCAGAGAGTTTTTATCGGAGCAGGTTATTGGATTGCTGGACACGGATGGACTGTGGAGTTTCTTTAATGGCATGGGTGCTGATAGGCAGATTAGTTATGATGTCTACCAAAAAGTGGTGGAGATGGATGTCTTCGAGGCTGGGTTCGATGTCAGTTGGGAGGATGTTGCTGTTCCTCCTTTGGAAGGGGAATGGAGTGGTGTGAGGAGGAGGTATTGGGTTGTAGATAATTATCGCTTGCCTTTGTGTAAGTATATGGATTAGATTCATTGATTTGCAATGCACTGAGAGGCCTATGACTTGTACCTCTTTGTTAGCTCAATTGTGTGTCTAGGATGTCACTTCAAAGTGAAGTCAACCACCAACCATCCCCCCTAAATCTCACGATGATTGTGCAATTGTCCTACCAAGCGACATCGTCCTACAAGGCGACACAGACTAAGCGGGTCTGTTAATAACATGACTGGACATTTCCATCCTGTTTGTTCATCCTGGATTTTTTTTTTTCTTCCTTCCTTTTTCTCACTTCTCTTTTTTCTTCCTGTCACAGTCTTGATATCCGCCCTTGGTTCATAACCCCTTCTCAGTCTATCTTGTTGGATTTTTGAGTTGAATCATATGAATCATCAATTTTGTTGAACATTTTCCTTGCTGTAATCCTGAGTGTTGAGGTCAAAGACTCACTCCAAGTGAGACTCCAACATCTAGACCTCACTTCTGCATCTCAAGCCAGTCCTTCGAGACAGAGCCACCATGCCACGAGCGATTCCTCAAGGTCGCTCAGCCAAGCGAAAATTGAGCAAGACAGATACAGACCACTCCGATCAAGAAGAGCAGTTGAATCGAGCTTATACTGCTGATGTTGATGAAGTCGCGTCTCGAGATGGTGAAGTCCGCTCGAGCGAGACGCGTCATAAGGCAAAATCAAAACCAAACACCAATTTCAATCATCGTCAAGTAATACGAAAACGACGATTTGTTGACAAAACTGTTCCGCTACCTAAGAGTGAGTATGTCGAGATCGAATACGTCAACCAGTTGAGACATAACTTCTCGCCAAAGAACGGTTTAGCTAGCGACTTGCCTCCTATCCACGACCTCAAGCAGATCTTTGAGCAGATAACCCTCCATGCTGTTCACAAAGATGGCTTCAGGGAGTTTCTCAAGGCTCTCAAAGGACGCGAGCTGCGTGTGGCCACAGTTTGTTCGGGTACAGAAAGTCCCATTCTAGCTCTCGAGATGGTTGTTTCACGTAAGTTCCTCTAACAGAAATTTGATTTAGGGTTTACTAACCTGTTCTGAATGACCATAGAACTAAAAAAGATGAAAATCGGTCCTTTTGCCTTCAAGCATCTCTTCAGTGCGGAAATTGTCGAGTACAAACAAGCATACATCGAGAGAAACTTTCGCCCGCCTCTACTCTTCAGGGATGCAATAGAGCTTCATAGAGGGTTTGCGTATGTATCTTCTTGCCAACCGATTTGACAGCCACTGACGTGATACACAGACACACTGCATATGGAGCAAAAAAGAAAGTGCCCACACGACCAGACCTCCTCGTCGCTGGTTTTCCCTGCGTTGATTACTCAAACCTGAACAACTGGCGCAAGAAATTCGGCGAGCGTGGAGAGTCCGGCGATACCCTCAGGGGTCTCGTGGCGTACTGTGAAATTCACCGCCCCAAGATCATAATACTCGAGAACATTACCAACGCACCTTGGGTTGCCATTGGACGTGCTTTTGAGAAAGTTGGATACTATTTTCGCCACGTCAAGGTAGACACCAAGGACTTCTACCTTCCACAGACGCGTGAAAGAGGATATGCTTTGTGCATTGAAAAGTCCCTTGTTGAGAGAGGCGAGAGATTGCTTAACGAGTGGGTCAGCGTTTTTTCTGGCTTTGAGCGTCGCGCAAGTTCCCCCTTCTCCAAGTTTATCGACGCCGACGCCGACGTTATCGAACAGCGAAAGCTGGAGCGTCTACCTGTAGCTGAACCCAGGTCGTCACCTGTCTGGTCTCTTTACAAGATTAGACACGCAGATGTTCGACGAGCAACCACTTTCGGTAATGGGAGGCCAATCACGCATTGGGAGGAAGGTGGCAAGTGTTGTCCTGCTACATGGATGGACCGGCCGTGGTTCTTCTCTCAAGTGGAACGAGTCTGGGACACAATTGATGTGAATCATTTGCGAACCTTGTCAGTTGGCGGCTATGATAACACGTCCAAAATGTAAGTCAACCGATATGCCCTAACTATTCGAATTGAAGAGTTCTAACTGTCTGCACAGCCGCTGCATCGACGTTTCTCAAGGCGTTGATCGAGATACGGATTCTAAACCATTCGGTATCATGGGCTGCATAACCCCCAGTGGTATGATATACTCTACAGCGCGTGGAGGTCAGATCCAAGGACGTGAGTTGCTATCAATGCAGGGGTTGCCGCTGAATCGGCTGTCCTTGACAAGAGAGTCGCAGTCCCAGATGCAGGATCTAGCCGGCAATGCCATGAGTACAACTGTCGTCGGACCAGCGATCATAGCAGCTCTCATAGTTTGTCATTCTGTTTTGAAAGTTCAAAACGAAGAAGAACAGATGGTCGAGACTGACGACCCCGTTGAAGAGAGGATGCCCACCGCCTCATTGATGAGTTCCTATCTGAACAGTATGAGATCTGTGGCCTCATCGGACAAGACAAATTTCAATTGGCTTGGTCAACTCCAGGCATTTGCTAAATTGGCTTCGAGTCTCTGCAGTTGCGAAGGTCCGTACGGTATCGGGCGATACGGTCTCTATCGATGCGTGGATTGTGGTTTCACAGCTTGTGCGGCTTGCAAAGTGAACCCTAACCACAACTACCGTCCAATTCCGATAGTACAGCTCAAGACTCGCAGAGATCCAAAGATCTTTCGAGAATGGCTTTTGTACAGTCTTCCAGCTTTGATACAACCTCCACAACTCCCGATGCATCTCTATCAAACAATGGCAGGCCAGTATTCAGCAACGCCAGAAACTGCAAAGATATGGAAGCAGTATCTTGAAAATGTCACGCTGGTATGCCAAGATACTCTCATGTTCAAGTCTATCAAGCGAAGACACGATTGGACTGTAGTGTATGAAGGAGCTTATTCCACTCTGCAACTGACAATCGACCCGCATGGGATGCACTGGAAGTTGTTCGCAAAGGCACCCGATGCTGAACCTGCGACAAGCTATTTCAGAGAGGTGGTCCGACACCCAATAGCAAGAATGGAAGTACTTCGACAAGGTTCGTCCCTTCTAGAGGGAGAATGGCAGATCTGTGGTCCGCTATCAAAAAAGGACAAAACAATTTTTCTGCAAGGAATTGGTAATCTGTTGCCCTCTTATGAGAATATCTGCGGCCTCCCAGGTTCAGCTCAGAAGAAAGTCTGGAGCGGAGTATGTGTTGGGGGTGACGAGGAGGCTATGAAAGGGCTGACCTTCGATGTTCGCGGGCAATACGAGCGAATACCGGACTGTGGAGGAGCATTACAGTCGTTGCATCGCCGTGTCTCCCCAGGAACAACTAAACCAGATTTGTTTCTTTTTTTGGATCCTAGGAGTCTAGGCCCGAGCCAACTGGATTCATGGGTATTCTCGACTGATCCGTATCGCAAGACTGACGATTCGCAGAGAGACATTGTTTTGCAATTGGACAGTAATTGGAGTTATGAAGAATTAATGCGTTCAAGAACTTCTTTCGTTCTGGCTTCTCACCGACAATGGGTTGATGCCGGAATCATGTCTTTGATTGACCGCGACTCAGACAATGGATTTACCAATCGCATACTCAGCTCCCAGATCACACTCCAGCTAAATAGCCATAGCTGTTATGACTGTTATCTCCCGCTTCTGTCAACTTCTACCGACGTGACAGACACATTCGAAGCACAGCATCCATGGGCAGTGGCAGAAACAAGCAACTTCCAGGGGATGAATAAACTTGCATGGACCTGGGCCAGATTCTCAACAATGTCTCCATGTGAGAATTGGAAGTCTGTAGACACCAACTTTGAAACCTGTGAACGTTGTTTTCCAAGGCACCCCAGGATGGCATGGGCAATTCTCAGAGGCAAGGAGCGTCCCATAGAAGACCCAGAAGATGCAGCCAGATGTGAGCGGGACTATAAACTGCGACCTTCACCATTCTGCCTCTTCGACAAGGTTGATATTCCCAGGTCCGAAGACAATAAACAAAGACGCCATGATTGTGTTGCCCTGAATGTCAAGACAATGTTCCATCGTGCTTGCGGGGCTATAGCGCATCGTCGAGACGATAGCACGGCAGTGAACTTTTACTGGCGAATAACCAGCAACGATGACACAGATATTCCTCGTCCAGGAAGCTATCGGATATTGAACAACAATCTCGAAGCTGGTGCAGCACAGCCTCCTCACTTCAATATTCGCCTACGGCCTGATCAGCTACGATCCCTTCGATGGGTACTATCACGCGAGTCGAATGAACAACTAGCTTTCCCGGAGGAAGAAGTAGAAGAAGCTATTTTGGGCCCCTTGAACTGGAGAGCAGAGGCAAAGGTCATCGTACATCGTAAGATCAGAGGCGGAATTCTAGCAGACCACGTTGGCTTCGGCAAGACCGCCGTGATTTTGGGTCTAATAGACTGCCAGCACGAAAACGATGTCTTGGAAGCAGGGGAACCGTGTGATAACGCGATCTCACTAAAAGCAACATGCATTGTCGTCCCTAATATTTTGTTCGACCAATGGCGAGGCGAGATTGTGAGGTTTCTTGGAGACAAGTACACGGTCCTCGAGATTGAGAGCTTCAACATATTGAACTCAACTCCAGTCAAAGCATTTCAGTCGGCAGACATTGTTCTTGTTTCATGGACGACATTCACGGGTGCTACGTACTTCAAGAGACTAGAGGAAGTTGCTGGAGGGCCATGTTTGCCTAAAATGAACAGCAGTGTCCGAATGTTCGAAGCATGGTCCAAGGATGTGCTTGATTCAATTGAGACCCAGGTTAGGGTACTGCAAAGTGACGGTCCGGAAGCTTTTCTACAGGCTATTCTTCGTAAGCGAAGCTCCGTATGGGGTACTGATGCTTACAATCGCTACCTGCCCTCCAGAAAGCTTGCAGGAAAGAGGGGAGGGAAGCTCAATCCTGACGAAGACCCCCTGGCTGCTGCTACCCAAGAGGCTGACGACATACCTAAACCTTCCGTCGGTCGTCCGCCCTTGAAACTGACCTTTGGCGGCAAAGATACTTTGCCAAAAGAAGACGCCGAATCGAAGACCGAGGCGAATCAGGACAATATGCTTGACAGATCAGCTTTTGGCATCCCGAAAACCAGACAGACCTCGATGGAAAATGTCAAAAACACCGTGTTTCACATGTATCGATTCCAAAGACTGGTTATTGATGAGTTCACATACTTGGACCAAGATCGCCATGCCCCGTTAGCTTCCCTCAAAGCACGTTCACGGTGGATGATGTCCGGCACACCCCCTATCAAAGGCTTCGCATCAGCAGAGCAAATGTCTCGGCTTCTGAACGTGTATCTCGGGAAACCCAGTGATGAGGACTATGAGAAGAGCAAATACAAGCGCGCAGGTAAGCAGCAACTCTTCTGTCTTTTCAGGGCTTTTTCTCTGACGAAAATAGAATCCGAGAACTTTCATTTCTTCAGAGAGGTACCGAGTAGAGGATGGCATTTCCGCCGCAACGGCCTTGCTCAACAATTTTGTGATGTCTTCATGCGTCAGGTAAGTGAGCACATAGCCAGCTTGTCCCCATAGCTAATGAATTGCAGAATACTCCGGACATACCACCTATCAAGTGGACGGTTCACTATCGTCCGACTGTTTTATCTGCTGTTGAGAGGGTGGTATATCTCGAGCTGAAGATCTTCTACGAGTCATACAACCCCAACACAACGGGTGAAAAAAGAGAGAAGTACAGCCACGATCAGCGCGGCAGAGTAAGCGAGATTGTCGATTCATGCGATACTCCAGAGCAGAGCCTGATCAAGCGCTCCTCATTTTATAACGCCTTGCCTCGGTGGAGTTCTGCGGGTGAGGAAATCGATACAGCAGATAAACTCGTGAGACATAGGCGCAGAGAAAAAGCGAAAATTCTTAGCGAACTCACGTTACAGGCAAAGGCTATCGCTTGGCTACTGGATCACCTTGGCCAAACCGATCCTCGATTTGACGCACTCAAAGCGAGCCTCGACTCGAACGATTATGGTGACTCTGATGTTTCGCTTGATGCACAAGATATACTAGACAAAGCTCGCAGATCGTCTCGACAAGATGACTGGAAAGAATTTTGGTATTCACCGAACGAACGTCCGGTCCAAGCTGTTAGCGCCGTAGCTAATCTCGACGGTGATGAGACACAAGAAGATGAAGAAACTGCCGATGAGGAAGAAACACGTCGAGGAGATCAGGTAGATGCCAATAGCGAATATGTCCCGCTAGCTCAACGAAAAAAACGGACAACCCAATCCGATCTGAGAGAACTCCCCAACGCCAAATCTGAGACGGAAAAAGAACTTCGAGAATGGACCAACAGGTTCAGGGTAAATGTCCTTGCTTTGGTGGAGCGAATGCGGGCGATGAGATTTGCCGAGTCCGCCTATATGTTTCAGGATCGGAGTATTATACCCGATTGTCAGAGCTGCGGACTGAGCGACCCACGATCTCGCAAGGGACATAGCGTTCTGGGTAAATGTGGGCATATCGTCTGCAAGGATTGCCTCGAAGATGTGCTCTGCAACAACAAGTGCACCGTCCGTGATTGTCGCGCAGCTGTAGACAAGCAATATGTGATCCCAGGCCCGCATTTCGCCATGTGTCGAGCCCTCAACAATCCTACTTCTCCGGGTGGATCAAAAGTTCAAGCGCTCGTCAGGCTCTTAAAGGACGAGTGGTCGATCCCCAAAGAAGATCAAGTGATCCTCTTCCTTCAGTTTCCGGATCTCGAAGAGACAGTGACAGCAGCATTTCAACAATACGACATCTCCTACGTCTCAGTAGGGACGACCGGTCGACGTGGCAGGAGCAAAATCAAGACTTTCGCAACCCACGACAAGCGAGTCGCCATCCTCCAATTGGGCACTGAGAATGCTGCAGGGCTCAATCTCCAGCATGCCAATCATGTCATATTCTTCGCCCCCTTCGCAGCAAAGAACCACTACGAGTATCAAAGCACCATCACTCAATCAAGTGGCCGCGTCATCCGCTTCGGCCAAAAGAAAGAAGTGCACATCTGGAATCTGGTGACGCTCAACACGCTCGAGGTCGGTATACTTCAGGGACAGGATGGGCGAGTTCTTGTCAGGCGTGCCAACGGGGAGTACGAACTTGTTTTGGAAGATGAGGTTCGGGTGAACGACGTGAAAGGGTTCGAGGTTCCCGTGTTCGACTGGAAGTAGCCTCCCTCGCTCCTTCCGTTTTGGGACTGTCATGTTCCTTCCTGTTTGGGTAGATTAGTCATCCTTTTCTTTTGTATTACTTTGTTCAGGAATGAAAATGTGATATGCATGGTTTTATTTTTTCTTTCTCGCATAAAAACCACAAACTATGGCGACGGTATACTGTACACTGGAAGAACAAGAAGGAAGATTCTCAATCACCGTCTCCATAAAGATCTCGCCAATACCGAAGTCGCAATCCCAGCTCTATAACATAAGGCGACTTCTGCAAGTATAGCATAAAAACAACAAGTAAACGAAGGTCATTGATATTTCGCTCCGCTTACAACTCTCCGTCCTTCCTCATCATCTGTTCCGGGTTCCATGTGACCTCCTTAAGATTCGTTAATCCGGCACTGTTCTCGCATGTGTCTCGTCCGCTGAGAGGACCAGGAGCAGGAACTTTGGTGGCAGGGTTGGTGGCCGATTCTTTGAGGGCAGTCAAGAGTTGTGTGATGGACTCGGGAGTCAAATCTTCATAGTAATCGTCGTTGATCTGGACCATGGGAGCGTTGACGCAGGCACCGAGACATTCAACCTCGATATAAGTGAAGAGACCGTCCTCCGTGGTGTGGCCGGGAGTGATGCCGAGGTGCTTGTTGATTGCCTGTACGATCTTGTCGCTTCCGCATCCGCCGAGTTGGCAGGGTGTCTAAACATCTCAGTCCGCGCTCTCGTCATTCAATGCAAGATATTCGTCGTGTTCTTACCGTTGTGCAAACCTGGACAAAGTGTTTTCCTACAGGCTCTCTGTTGTACATGGTATAAAAGGTCGCGACTTCGTAAACTCGCATGGGAGGCATTTCCAACAAACGAGCAACCTCGTTCATGACGCTAATGCTGGTAAATCCGTGCTGGCGTTGTCCGAGGTCGAGAAGAGGCATGACGGCAGCCTTCTTGTACTGAGGAGGGTAACGCTTGAGGATCTCATCGATGATTTTTTCGTTCTCTGTGCTGAACTTGAAAGGGATGGATGGGTTGTTGTCGGGTTTGTTGCGGTGCTGGATAGGTAATATGTCAGTTTACAATTTCGAAAGTCCATTGAAGCTAGTATCAATCGTCGTTGGTCGTTGAGGGTGACCGCGACACAACGCATGATGTAGGATCTGCTTACGACATGGAGCGTATCGCTAAGCTTGGGCGCAACAACAGAGAATGACCGCCATTGAGGTCTGGAGATCTGTGGAATAATCTGACGGGACGAGCGCACAATGGCGGGGAATAGTTTGGAAGCCATTGCTGGCGAGAATGTCGTTGAATTGAGAGGCGTGAGGTTGAAGGGACGAGGTTTGGTGAAGTTCGGAGCGCGGAATTCGAAGTGGTCGGATGGGCAGCTGGCCGGCCAATCAGAGAGAAGTCATTCATCTTTAGTCAGGCCATCAGCCAATCATATTTGTTGATTAGTTATTTGACTATCTACATGAAGCGCTTTATAGGGCTTGGAATTCGAATGGAAATTATAAGAAAATCATATATCAAAGACTATTAGGCTTGCTAAGATGGGCATTGGCTCGCGGAATGAAATGTGCTGAAGCTGTTGCTCCTGATGATGATGATGCTGTAGATACTCGACCACCATCATCATCCGGTCTCCAGTTGCTGAATCAAACCTCCTCCAACTCATAAACCTCATACGCGGGCTCCTCATACGGATGCGCCTTAACCAAGGCCTTGACAGCATCAAGCATCGTCTCTCTGCCCGCACACAAAATCTCAACCTTCATCTCCTCGACATGCTCCAAGGCACCCACAGCACCGATGTTCGGATTCGCGCCAACCTCAGGTAAGAATTGTCCAGTTCCTGGTGTCTGGAAACAGCATTTGGTGTATTTACCTCCGGGAAAGGAGCCTGCGCCCGTGGAGAAGATGGCTTCTTTGCAGGATTCGAGTTGGGGATGGGGCACGAAGAAGATTAGTTTGTAGCGATCTGGTGTTGCTGATGACATTCTTGCGCTTAGAATGTTGTGAATAGGGAGCCGGTGATGTTTTCGAAGTGAGTGCCCGGTTATACGCGTTGTAGCGCTGAACATCAGTGACTCGTGAAATGTCGAGTTTATTGATACTCTGATCGGTGAATGAAGAAGTCTGCGCGACACGAGATGGATGAGTTGGCGATGAATCTGTGGTCGGATTAGTCATCTGTGCATCTACAACGACGAACTTACATACATAGGATTACCTCTGGGAATATTCAGGAGAAGATATAAACAATAATGAATATTTGAGTGTGGTGATGGTATGATTCCATTCAATTTTTTCTGGTGGGTATCGTCCGAGGTATGATCTGGGTATAGTTACAAGTATTCAATAGGTAATGTATACAATCAACTCCGATCACTCCGATCACTGGTGTGCCCGCACATGCTCATCCACCTTATTCAACAACTCCAACTTCCTCTCCTGCTCAACCCAACTTCCATGAATACTATTCTCCGCAATCGTCCTCCACTCCTCAATACTCAAATCAAACGCTTCCTGAACGCTACAATAATTATGCAAAATGAAACCCCCAAAGTACGCCGGATCATCGCTGTTAATCGAGAATTTGACGCCAGCCTTCAAGAATGTCCGGATGGGGACTTTGCTTATATGATCGAAGCATCGTAGTTTGACGTTTGAGACCGGGCAGACCGTGAGTAAGATTTCGTCTCGGGCGACTTGCTCCATTAATTGGGGGCTATCGATCAATCTGATGCCGTGGTCGATTCGTTGCGATTTGTAGGACTCAAGCGCAGCTTCGATGTATGTTGGGTCCCCTTCCTCGCCAGCATGAGCAGTCCTTCGGATACCCTTTGAATGAGCCGTCGCGTAAATCTCCTTGAACATATCCTTGGGCGGACCAACTTCAGACGACGAAGCGCCGATACCATGTAGTGCGCCAGACTCAAAATGACCGCCATCAACAGCGAGATCAAACACCTTTTGTGCGTCGCTTGCAGGTAAATGTTTGACAAAGCACATGATAAGCTTTGTCGTCATTCCGTATTCCGTTTCAGCTCGTCGACAGCCCGCAACGAAGCCATTCACAACAGTCTCAAAGGGTACACCTCGGTTGAGATGCTCTTGAGGATCAAAAAATACCTCCGCATGATGAACGCCATCGGCATGCGCCTTTTGGAAATACTCCCAAGCTAAGGCCTCAAAATCAATTTGCTGCTGGAGCACGGACATGCCGATAAAGTAGTAACTGAGAAAGTCGTCTAGAGATGTGAAATGTTCGTATCTTTCATACAGAGCCTCGGGAGAGCTAAACTCTGGTCTTTTATCTGTGTCTGGTAGACAGACGCTATTGCGGGCTGCGAGATCGAACATGAGCTCTGGTGTGAGACATCCTTCGAGATGGACGTGATGTTCGCATTTGGGGAGATGCTGCAGAAATTGGTGGAGTTTTGTATTGCACATTTTGTTTGGTTCTTATTCTCTAATAATGAAGTTAGATCGAATATTCAGGTATCAATGTGATTATCATACCTAACAGGCGCAGCAGATGTATGTACAAAATGATGTTTGTATGTTCGGGTATCTCAGTGATGCAACGAAGGGTTGGGGGAATGGATCCTCAAGGATTATATATGCCTCGGTCTATCATCAACGCCATCGAGGTAAAGATTTTCTTTGATTCACAGCCTTTCGGAGACCGTAAGTATGTAAACAACGGAGATAGCCACACATCCAGAAATTCGGTGTGGTTGGGAGAAGAAGTCTTTTTTGTGGTATCCACGCTGATAGGCAACCCGGATCTCGGCCGTCTCCGACGCAAACCTTCACTTAACTAAAAGAAAATTTGATAAAGGTAGTTACACACCTGGTATTGTGTATACACAAGAATACATCCCGTTTGATATGGTCATTGATCAATTGTCTTCTTACGATACGGAGTCTCAAATACAAATATTTGGCTCTATGTGTTCGAGTCAACTACTACTCTGAAATGACTTCCCAGGTTTCATAAAAGGGAAATTCCTTCGACCTTTGGAAATACACTAACATTGACATAAAAACCTCGCACACAAGCTTCTGAACAGATCCAAACCATACATCCTCATCTCCCTTATCAAGCACATCTCTTTACTTTGTTCCGGCCCGGAAATATGCAGAAATGCATATCTTCAACTCATCACGACATTCCTCACCTGGTGGATAAAACAGTTTTGCCCTGATGTTTCGCCCATTAACTTCCAAGACAATTTCATACTCTAGCGAGAAGTACTCCTTGTCATTACTAGCTAGCTTGGGCTGAATTGAGCCGTTGTCCCTATATTCATTCAAATTTGCTTCAACAATTCCAACAACTTCGGCCTCTGGACAAAGGAAGCACGAGCCTGTCAGCAGTGGAAATCTGCGATGAGATTTTTGTGTAATTTACTTACTAGCGTTATAATCATGTTCGATATGGTAATGATCTTTGACAGAATCCGGAGAGCTATATATCCTCTGACGGACAATCCAATCTTCCCCAATATCGAAATGCCGACAGAGGGTTGATCTGTATGAAACTTGCAATCCCACCCTATTGTTCTTTATAAGTTTGTTAATTAGCAGATGTTGAAAAGGAAACATAGAGCCAGGAAGCTGGAAGGAGAGGATAATATACCATTTTGATAAGCCATTCGATAACGTTAATGGCCCAACCCTCAGCAGGATCCATCGTGCCCTGTGTGATATACTGTAGGGTGTGGCCTTCAAGCTTGTCATTGTATCTCTCATCCTGAAGCAAGCCAAAGCTGGCCATGATTTTGCGTTCAGGCCCGTTTTCTTTGTTTAATGCACGAAAGACAGCACCATGGGAGACAACTGTAGAAACATCCCTTATGTTTCAAAAAAAGACTGTCAGCTGTCTGATGGTACAAAGATACAAAGTGTTCTTAATGATGAAATTAAAGAAAAAGGCATGCCTCACAGTTTTTTAGGTGTTAAGATATTCACACCAGGAAACTCTTCTTGGACTCGCTTTTGCAGGGCATTCGAGGAGGGGAATCCTCCAGCTAGAATGATTTTCTGCTCATGAAAATCATCAGTTATAGTTCTCCTAGAAGTGGAAAGGAAGGATTACCGCAACGTCCTCCTTCTTCTCGGCAGTCTCCTTCTGTTCCCTCAGTAACTCAATCGTTCCCTCGATGCTCTCCTTGAAATGTAGGGCCATTCTTTCGCTGATGATCTTGTCAGTGATTTAAAGTAGTTAAGTAGGTATCAACTAACGAAGGGGAACTTGGCACCTTGTAATATAAAACGAGTTTTCTCCAATATCTTTTGCATCATCTCGTCGAAGACCCACTATTGGAATGTGGACTCTGGTCTTCTCTATGCCTTGGTATTGTTTGTAAGTAAAGTTTCTTTTGATCTTAGTCTCAAAAGCGCTCAGTATGTATTGTTGTATAAGGTATTCCTTCGAGACGTTTGACATTTCAAGAAGTGAATTATCCTTCAACCTCTCTGCTGCTTCTTGAAACATCTTCTCATTTATGCGGCTTGATCCACAGTCACGGCCTATTGTTGTATACTAGTTAGATAAACTTAGAGTTTTGGTTTATCTTACAGAACTATTCAAGAATCGCACGGAGGTCTTACCTGCAGGCTTGATCACTTCTTTGAACCTATATGGATTGACTTGTGTCACGCGATACGTAGTAGCATCCTGGTTTTTGAACACTTTTGGTGAGTGAAGGACATCTCCCCTAAGCGAAAAAGTGCACATACTACCGTCCCTCCACCAGCATCGCAAACGATGAATGTTTGTCCTTTCTATGTATACACGAGATTAGTGACAGTTGTAGGAGAGAGAAATCAGAATTGTTGAAGATAACAATATATACCTTTGGAGCAATATCATTTCCTTTAAGTGCGTCGGACGGATCCATACTTTCAAGCAAGTACGCAGCAACAGCCTCAGGTTCGTTGATTATGAAGGGTTCGAAGTCTCGCCATCCAAAATCCACTTCTTTGGCAACGTCCTCCATGATCCTTTGCATATCTCTTTGAGTAGCAAATGACCAACCAGCTGGGAGACACAGGACAAGCTCTACGGCACAGGTGTCGCTGAAGTTCTCCTCCTCTATCAACTCTTTCTTAGTATGGCTGAAGATCTGAGTGAGATAATCCGTGATAACCTCGTGCACAGACTTTTTTAGTCTCTTTAACTGTTTCCGTAGCGGCATAGGGGGCTTTTTGTTATGGTTGAGGAGCAGTTTCGAAAACTTGATCACGTCTTGAGAAGGCTTGAAGTCTTGAGCGCGCTGCTCACACATCCTCTGCTGCACAGTATAGCCCCAGATATATTCTCCATCTAAGTACCAGCTCTCGCTCGGTACATTTGCGTTATGATCACTTGTTTCATTTTGGCCCGACGCTGCGTCCGGCCATCCACGTATGGATTTGATGTTAGTGCTGTGTACGCTGCCTGGACCCTTTTCAGGATCAAATTTGACATACGACACTGAGGTGTTTGTGGTTCCGAAATCGAGCGCGACTATAAACTTGAGTGGCCGTTCGGTCTCGGATTCGGATCTCGATGCTTCTGTAACTGTGTTATCCTCGTCTGTAGTGCTGTTAGCGGTCACTGCAGATCCCACTTCCGCCCAAGAAAGATAATCGTGGTACAGCTTGCGCCGCACTCTTCGTGGTGGATTTACTCTTGGCGACATCGCGATACTTTGCATGGGGAAGAATTCCTATGAAGAAGGGTACATGAACGAGATAAATACCTGATCATCTTTTCCTCACCGCTAGAAGAAAGTTTTTTCTTGTCTCCTGATTCTAGTGCAAGGCTGAATGAAGGCAGCAAGGCACTTTTGACAGGGGTTTGCGTGCTAGCCTGATGAAGCTGTCTCGCCTTGACTACGCCGCATTAGCTTCTAACCCTCTGATTGTGGTAAGCATTTGTCGAGGATGGTGGTTAATTTGAACCGCATCAGATTCTCGATTACTATCACATTTCAATTCTTGCAAACAACGCCCTTCCTAGAGCTCTGTCATATCATCACATCACGGCGGAAGAATGAGTCAACCCCCTCGTTCCAAGGCAACGTCCGCAAACTCGCGCCAAAGCCCAGGTGCTCGCCTGTGGGGAAAAGGTTGGATATACCTTCCTCCCGGTTCTAACGAACAACTTTCGCCAAAGGATTCGCGTTCCAGTGCAATCGATGAGGGCCATATAATTGGCAAAAGACTTCGTTCCAATCTCAACTCTGAGCAGACGCCATCAAAGATAAAAAAGACAGATATTGATCGAATCAAGAAAATATACAGGCCAAGTTTTGAGAAGCTACATGAGTCCAAAAACCCCAACGATGCGGTTAACACCAAGAGGGAACGTGAGAGTATGGTAAGGTTTAGTTTATATTGGGTTAAACCCGGCTTCATACGTCACGCATTATATGCTAATAAAACTGAACTCTCTAGATCGACTCTCTGAAGAGCGTGCCGGTGGTGAAAGTAAATGATGACGTTTCGACCTCCAGCAGCCTCACAGATTTAGATGACATATTATCAGAAGCCAGTCAAGGCGAGGTGGAGGTCGTGGTCGATACAACGCCCTGTCCTAGCCCGGGGCAAGAAGAAAATAATCGGACCGGCGCAAAGATCAATCACGAAGATAATCTTTATACAGAAACATGTCTCAGAGAGAGAGAGTGTACTTTCTAGAGCAACAAGTTACCGGGCTTCTGGTTCGAAAAACCGAAAAAGAAACACAATACGAGCATACCATAGAGACATTACTCGAGCAGAACTATAAGCAGAATGCCAGACTCGACACTTTGAGAGCTTGTGAGGGTAAAAAGCCAAAGTCCACGGCCAATGATGACAGGGTGGACCTTCTTATAGCCGATCTCTATGCACAGGATAAAGAAATACGACGTCTTAAATCAAAACTGAACGAGGCTCTTCGACTGAATGACTTGTTGTCCCCACAATCAAACAAAATCTACACCATTGGCTTGGCCAATTCCATTCGAAACTTAATGCGTCAGATCGAATCGTCCACCATCTTGGCCGCTGATATGTTGTGTCAGGCACTTTCGACCCAACCTCTAGAACAGTTCCTACAGGAAGGGACTAAAGCTCTTATCTCAGACAGCATCGGCAATGTAAATCTCCTCCAGAGCCATTCTTCGGCTGCCTTTCGAGCCATGATCTTCAGATTTATACGTGACCGTATTTTCTACGCCACAAACATGTGGTCTTCATTGCATTTTGAAAGTTTGATGTTGGGGGCATATCAAAGTACTTTACAGAAAGCAGGTGAGTTATACCTATTCGATTTGCAATTTCTTCTTCTGGAAGATTTTGACAAAGAACAATAGTTACTCCTGAGTTCCTTGAACGATTCCACCGAGCAGTGCTCCACCACATGTTACAAGGCGGTGGTAATTTCAGAGATGTTTTTGTCATACCACATGCCAAGTTACTGATGACTGACCTGATGAATTTGTTCCGACCATTTCTGGATAATGCTTTGCTACAGAGATCTCAGCATGACGAACCTCTAAGGACATGCCTGAAGGATCTGTTTTGCGACGCTATTGAGCTCCGAGCATCATACTTTCCGCCCCCAGGGACGCGATGCGAGTTGCTACAGTTCAAACCTGATACTATATATACCTCTCAGCTGATGCAGATCCAGCCTATACCCATAGAGAACCTGAAGCTACCGCCCAATGCTAGTGAACCTCTACACATCAAACTCTGTGTCCACGGCTGTATTATTGCGCACTCAGTCAGCGAAACTTCATCGGTAGGATTTGATAGGATCAGAGACTGGAGCCAGCCTTTTATTGAAGAAGCAGAAAACAGGGGTAATGACAATATCTTGCGGAAAGGGAAATTAGCAAGTCAAAAAGCCAGTGTAATTCTAGAAGAGAGTGTTCTAAATTAGTTTTGATAGAAGGTCGAACTCGGTATCAAAATTCCTATTATTGATGATAAATGGTTGATAAATACAGCTAATCATGCATTGAGATTCTCGTGACCCCTGTGAGTCTCAAATCAACATGAATCCGAACCTTGGAACCGAGATTGATGTCTTTGTAGAGTATACAGGACTTATTGATTGGTAGTTACCCATACCCCAGTGGTATCTTCTTACTAGCAGAGTTGCTATAAATATTGTAATAATACTAGCTTATATTTCATTTCACAAACTATATTATCAGATTCATAATACGTCCATATCTTCTCCAGAGATTTCAGTGGTGGCGGGTTCATCGTCCAAAATGATCACTATCGGTGGTTGCTTTGACTTGTCACTGTCTTGACTCTTCAAAAATTCTGTCCAGACTGCAATTGATTGGGGGTCTCGTCTCAGATTCCAGAATTCAGTTGCACGGGGTGGCTGGTTCAGAAAGCCAAAGTAATCTCCGCATCGAGACCTCAGGTCTAATGGCATTGTACTGTAATAGCAACTTTCCCGTGACAATTGTTCAAGCAGCTCGGGCAGTATATTTATTTCAGAAAGACGGTCAATAGTATAAAGACATCTTTTGGGTATCTCAGCACTTTGGTGAAGTCCATCGACCAATATACACCCCCTTCGATGGACAAATAGGGGCTTAAGGTGAGTCCACATTCGAGCCTTCCCAGATTGTCTCGCTTGCTTGGTCTTAAGACAGGAGTAAAGTAAATAAGAGTCACTTGGTGGCCTACGTCCGATTCTATGCAATTCATATATTGTTGTCACCATATCGAGCACACCGGGGGAGTTTTCTGGGACAAATCCAAAGAAAGGCGCTGTCTGGCGTCGAACCAAGAGAAATTCATTCTGAATAGGCCCAGAACGTCGCTGTACTGTGCTGGATAAACACAGAGTGTGAACAGCGGCACTTAGGTTTTCAACAATTGAATGGTCCTTGAACATATCAATGCGTCTGAGTAGTGCCTGTTTAGGAACCGACGACTTTCCAGCAGTCTTGATGATGGATTCAATTGTACTAGACATTGAATTCGTCGCGACTTTACTAGCCATCAGCTTTAAAGCTGACTCAGACACCGCGAGATATGTAATCTGTCGTACCGGTTGCCACTCTGGTCCGATGTGCATGAGGATTACGATTCGGGCATAGAATATCTCCTGCCTGTCAAAGTACCCACGGTCCGTCTGCTCATTGGAATCGTCACTTGTCCAGTGGGCTTTAAGATCATGTAGAGTACCAGCATCCATCCGCCACGCGTTTTGCATAAACTGCAAAATAATATGAATGACCTTATACGAGCTTTCGGCGGTGGAAAAAGAGAGCAAAAAGCTTTCCACATCATCCTCGGTAATATGTAAAGCGAGAAACTTTGATTCGATAATGGATGCGTCACGTACTACTCCTTCGGGGTGAATCAGGATCAAGGATTTTGAAACTGAGTCCGTGGCTTCTTCTTCATATAAAACATTTGAATCCTGAGTTGAGCGTTCCCTTCCAGCTTCATCCACCCGCGCAGATAGTGAACGTTCGATCGTTGAGTATATATCCGGGACAGAGACCATATCAGCAATGTCATCCGACGCTAGTATGTTCAGTTCATTCAGGATGGATCGCTGGTAGATGTCGCGAGCCAAGTCAAAAATATAATCGACAATCAAAAGCAGCTGAATTGCCCCGTCTTCATTGCGAATATCTCCGCTCCATAAGTCAACAATAGACTGTTTGTTCATAGTTAGGCAACGGATGAGTGTGGCTATCCTGGGCAAAAACACTCACGTAGTGTGCGTCGCCATTGACGTTTTCCACAAAACATCCAGTAACTGTCCAACGCTCGCCATAACAATGGAAAAACCATACAAGAGGCCCTGTTTTCCATTGCGACTCCTGTCCCGTTTTCTCCTTGAGATTCTGCTGTAGCAAAAGGAGCCGTCTTATGCAGAAGGCACTTTGTAATTCGACGGCAGCTGGGTCTCCTTGCTTGGAAGATTTGGCCTCCATGATCAGAAAAGGAAAGAGAAGAGGTTCCCGCTCCTCAAAGAATGGACTGATCTCTATCGTGTCTCGCAATCGCTTCGAAGGGTCCGATTTCGCAGCAGAATTCAGTACGAAGTTGAAATCCCCCGCTTGTTTCAGTCCATAGACTCGATCCGGCTCTTCTTTATCCTGCTGATTCCTCTTCGGTTTTTTGATACGCAGCGGTGGTACGTGTTTGATTGCTTCTTCAGCTCTGTCCGAGAAGATCATATTGATTCCCGGCTCGTAGCTGGTTCAGTCCGACGTTAGTTGCTAAGACTAGTTCTCCTAGATCGATCATCTTGCTTACATGTTACTTCCCATATACTCGGGACATTCACACGCTGTTCTCTTTAAACGACGTCTTTTCAATGCTTCTGCAAAGGGTTCTAGGTCGTCTACCGCAGCATTGAAATCCGATTCCCACAGTCTTGAACGGCATTCGGGACTATATAATGTATCCGTCCGATGTTAGAAAAGAAGAGAGAAGAAGCTCCATCAATGTCAATGCTAAATGTTCATAAGACTCACCAAATAACCTCGGCGCTGAATCTCTGGAACACCTCTGGTTCAATATTAAGCCTCCAGCCCCTTTCCCTAATGCCCTCATCGCGATACTTCTCACCCATTGCCGCGAGCTTTTTGGCTCGCAATTCTGTTCGTGCTCTCCATGGCTTACCAATTGAGTCGACGGTGATACTTTGTATGCCTTGAATTCTTGTTTACCAAGCTGCTGTACGTCTGCAAACAGTCTACTATGAGTCTTTGGCCAACGACCAGACTGCACTGGTCCTAGGAAGCAAATATTGAGTTGATCTGCGAGCTCGCGACGAGTGAGGTATTCCGGTGCTTGCATTTTGGGACCCCCAGTATTCGCCTCTCAATGTCCATCTCAGAAAAAGAAAAAGAAGACAAAAAAAAGACGAGAAAAATAGGAAGGAATTCACGTGGACATGGATTATTTGAGCAATCCAATCATCCTTTTCAATATATGATTTTGCATTGTCTGCAATGTCTGTGACCAACAGACGACAAGGCTACTGCACAAACGTACAGGGGTCCTGGCAAGGCACACTGCGCTAATTTGATAACCATGTAGTTAGCCAATAATTTCTTTGTAAATTACTATAGCGACATAGTCAGGAGAAATGAAATAATTGGATGGAGGGGTAATTGCAGCAGTAGTTACATGTATGGATACGGGGCATCTTTCGAAGTAGTAGACCGCAAGTCCCTAGGGGTAGCCTTTCTTAATCACCTCTCGCATTGGCCAGCCAATCATTCTGACCAAACCTGTTCTACAAAGTCGGCAATATCATCTGCAAGCTCTTGAGGACATTCAAGTGCTGCAAAATGACCTCCCTACACGAGAAATAAGCATACACATAAGTTCTTTTTCTGTTTTGTATAGGATGGAAGTCTCACCTTTGTATGTTCCCTCCAAAACACCAAGTCACCCGTCAGCTCAACCCACGATCGAGGAGCAGGTATGAGCTCCAGCGGGAAATAGGAGAAACCGAAGGGTTTATGGATGTAATTCTCGGGTTGCTGTGCAGGAGGCACTGGTGGAGGAGGATAAGTCTATTTTCAATGTCAGAGACATATTATATTGTTCAAAAAATAATGCTCATACCTCGCGATAGGTGTAGATGGATCGTGGGAACGTCTCTGTCAACCAGTACAGCGTCACTTCTGACAGGATCGTTCGAAGCGGAATTGGGTTCTGTTTGTCAGGCCAGTCTATGAATCTCTCTCCAATCCTGATGACGTGAGTACGACCACACATTGGCTCTTTTATTACGTGTTCTTACCATGTGAGGAGCGCAACTGGATTTGTGGACAATATATGACTGATTGTGCTTGGACGAGTAGCATGATCGTAATAATAAGCAGTGCCATATGTTTGGAACCATTGTGCCCTTTTGAGACCTTCTTCCTCGACAGCCGAGTAATTCTGCTCTCCTTGGGGTGGTTTAACCGCTCCCAAGAAGTTCACTGGGGAAGATTTAGCTAGAGACTGGCTTCAGATCATGGCAGAGTACGTACGGTGAACGGCTAAGGAAAGAAACGTTAGCCATCTTCAATTTTTGTTTTTCACTGGGCCGGATACTATTCAATTCTACTCACCCTTGCAAGAGTCATGCTTCGCACCCAAGATGCGACTGATCTTAGATCCTACATCACCACCCTGGGCAATATATCCACTCTCAAATCCGAGATTGACCATCAGCTGATTCAAGACTCTCGCGGCATCAGGAGAAGTAAAGTCTCGGTCGACTGGCGGACCGGATGAGAATGTATAGCCTGGCAAAGAAGGCACAATCAGGTGGTAGGGTAAAGTAGATGGTTCGTACTTCTCGCGGAAGATTGATAGTAGTGGGAGGAATTCTAGGAAGCTCCCTATGCAAAACCGTCGACATCAGTAACTCCTTTAGAAAGTTATTCCATTCCAGCCAAGAAATACCAGGCCATCCGTGGAAAAAAGCAATTGGCTTTGCATCTTGCTTCTCAGAGAACAATGCCACAAAGTGGATTCTTAGTCCTTCGATCTCATATGTAAATTGGGGAAACCCATTAATCTCTTTCTCGGTTTCTCTCCTATTTGATTATGTTCAATCCAGATGACTTTCAATAGCATATATGCTGAGATGTAACCTACCAATCAAACTTCTTCCACTCCTCTTTCGCACTCGAAAGCCAACTACTTGGGACTCCAAGTCTGCCATCCTCCTGGGATCCTTCATATGTCGGCGGCGCAGTCTTAGACAGTCTCACGAGAGTCTTCAATTCTTCAATTTGTTCATCCGGGATAGATACTATAAAAGGCTTAGGTTGGACCTTGACGCCCGTTGGTATAGTTGCGAACTTGGGAGCCATGTTTGTCGAGATTGAATCAATGCTGGGGCGAGTACTTGAATGGACTACGTAGGTACCATGAATGAGAAGAGAACCAGCGCTTATAACCTCATACATCGACTATAGATTACCAAGAGACCGTTGCCTAGTAAGACTGACTGGTAGACCGGCACCAATTGATGGCCAATTAATATAAAAACGAGGCCAATGAGGGTTGTATACAAAGACGTCATCACCACCAATCAGCTCGGCACTGATAAGATAAAAAAACCTCAACTAATTTTGCAACACTCACTGACTCATAGTGATTCATTGCTCCACATCAATACATCCCCGCCTCACTACAGAAAAGTCCTACCTATGACTACTTCGGTAATCGTGTGCCCAACAACTGCGCATAACACTTTGGACACAACACAAGTCAATTGAAGAGGGGTCACAACGTCGCGACGGTCACGATACCACTCAAGTTCCCACCTCTATCGTCAGCAACTACGTATTCGGAGACGATTTCTAGAAGTCTAATTACTACAAAACAGCCACACTGTTCTCCTCAATCCGCCGTACTTTATGCCGCGCCCAGCGCACTCTATCCACAATGACCGAACGACAAACCCGCATCCTCCCCGTCCAACGCCTCAACAAAACCCTCGAACATAAAACAATCGCACAATGGTGGGCCGAAGAAAAGGCCAAAAAATCACCAGAATCTGCCGCCGTCCTCGAAGCAGCTGAAGCTCTACGTACAAGCGATATCCCCGTCGGATTCCCGACAGAGACTGTATATGGCCTCGGCGCAGATGCGACGAGGAGTGGTTCAGTGCAGGGGATATACAAGGCCAAAAAAAGACCGTCAGATAATCCCTTAATTGTGCATGTAGACTCGATTGAGATGGTGAATCGACTATTGAATCCAAACGGAAGCTCGAACACAAAAATCCCCGCAATATACGAACCACTCATATCCCGCTTTTGGCCAGGACCACTTACAATCCTCCTGCCCAACCCGAAGGATTCGCTGCTGGCGAGAGAAGTCACGGCGAATCTACCCACGTTTGGCGTGCGAATGCCCTCATCTGCATTTGCGCGACTCCTCATCCACGTCGCCGACAGACCACTCGCCGGACCCTCGGCCAATGCATCCACAAAACCGTCGCCCACAACAGCACAACACGTCTATCACGATCTACAAGGTCGAATCGACCTCATCCTAGACGGAGGACCATGCGGCGTCGGCGTCGAGAGTACAGTCGTCGATGGCCTGTCCGATCCACCCGCCATCCTGAGGCCAGGCGGTATTGGTATAGAAGAAATCAGAGCTTGTCAGGGTTGGGAGAATGTGCAGGTTGGATATCATGATAGTGCGCTACAGAGCAAAGAAGCGCCGAGAGCGCCGGGGATGAAGTATAGACATTATTCGCCCAAGGCGCGGGTGGTTTTGTTTGAGGGTGGGTCGGATTTGGGTTTGGTTGCGGGTCGTGTCAAGCAGGAATTGCTTAGCAAGCAGTCTGGAGAGGGTTCATCTGCGCGGAGAATTGGCATTGTGAGGACAAAGACGTGGCCTCTTGCTATCCAGTTAGCTTCAGACGCGGAAACATCATCTCAGACCCAAGAAACCTCCACACACAACGACAATACTCTGTCCATCCGCCAAATAACAACCTCCATAGAAGACATTCCCACCATGATTTACGACATAAGTCTAGGCTCAAGCGCAGAGTCCATTGCTCGCGGCTTATTTGCTGCATTGCGAAGTCTGGACGCCGAGAATGTGGATGCAATCTATATTGAAGGCATTCGTGACGATGAAGGGGATCTTTCGGCGGCCGTGATGAATAGACTTAGAAAAGCGGCTGAGGTATTTGTTGCTGTATAGCATGTTGAGAATAGAAAGAGACATAGACTTCGTGCACATACATAGGAGTTCGAAGCATATCTATATAATCTATCTAATGAACTCAAAGATTCCGCTCAATCGGTTATGCCTTATATCGTGACATATATTTATCGGTGTGTCAAATATCATCAAAACACCTAAGCCATGTTAGAAACAGTTCTTGCTTCAAAGAACGAGGAAGTACTTACTGCACCACCAATTATGAATAGTCTCTCCTCCTCTTTTTGCACCCATTGACGGATCTTATTTGCACCTTGTGATAGAGCGGTGCGAGTTGCATCTGGTCCAGCTACACAGTAGAACTCAAAGATGGGCGTTACCCACGCAAAAGCACTTGCGGATTTACTAGTGCCATAGTGTATTTTGACGTGTGTGTTGCGCGCATGCACACTTTCGTGGAGGGAATTGTAGGTTGATATCAGCCTAGAAGACTTAGCATGAGCAGTCAATCCGTTTGTTTCATCAGATATAGTGCATACCTTCGATGTCGAGTAAGAGATGTGAAATCCGGAGCATACGCAGACATGACGAATTGGACATGCACTTTGGACTTATACAAGAAATGCCTCAAGACAGTATCTGGGACGAGTTCTGTTGGCGAAGGCCTGCCCTTCTTGATTGTTTCCTTCATAATCTTCAAGCTTCCGCTTTTGCGCATTTGCTATTGATAACAGTGTTAGTGAGTGACTCGTAAAAATGATGACCGGCACCTATGCATACCTCGACGAGTTTATTGCGCATCCCTTGAAGTTGGAAAAAGCTCTCCTTATCCGCACTGATGAGGACTATTGCCACAGACTCGTCTTTTGGAGTATCGTCATCCGTAATCACGTCTCCCGACTCATCATTGAGGTCTATAAAACTGACATACATGTACAAATAACCCGTACTATTGAAACCAGGTAGGCAAACAGGTATCCAGCTCTCGCCGCCACCGGCTTTGACACCATCTGCTTCAAAAATCATATTGAACAGAAGCTGTAAATCACCTGGGTGAAGTGAATGTTTCTTTGGCCGTACTACACTAACCAAGCGGCCGCCAGCGGCTACCAGACCATAGAGTAGTTTTTCCGCTCTGTTCTTTAATAGAATATTGTTGATGACTTGGCGATGCGCTTTGCGCAACTTCAAGCATTCCAAGGCCGACAAAAGGGTCGTGGGAGAGCCCTTTGTGAAAGAATCGGCAAGTGAAGAAAGTAATGTTTCGGTACCCTGTAGAGGTCTTTTCAGATCCGTCGACGGTCGGATGGAGAATAAATGATTCAACGCCGGGAGTGTCAGAGTTGATAAAATCTGCATGTACAACGCATCGAGTTGAAGCCTCAGATGACTCTCGCTTTCCAATAATCGACTGATAGCAACCAAATATAGTGGGGTCTTCGAGAGGATTACGATTTTCGTATCTCCTGCAGTGAAATTCCGTAAAGTGTCGTCTGCGTCGTGATAGAATGAGATAATCGTTTGTATAATACCGATATAGCTCGAGACTAATCCGCTGTCGCCATGCCGAGTATATATCGGCTTTCCAGCAGCTGATAGAATCAGGTAATGCTTTCGCTTTTCTTTCCATTTTCGGAGAAGTGATTCTGTTACAAATTACTTAGCGATTTTCCAAATATAGATAGACCTGCAGTGCCTACCTTCATTTTGGCCATCCTCATCCAGTTCCCCTATAGGCTCAAATTCATCAACAAATTCGTGCTCAGTGCCATCCTGAGGATATTCATCATGGCCCAGGACCTTAATATTTCCAGAATCATCCTGCAAGTTTCGTTCATTTGCGAATTCGCCAAATAGACTTTCATCCTGGTCCTCCTCAGAATTCGGCGCATAGCTTATCACACTTGCAGTGTCGCCGGCTTCACTACCACGAGCACTATTTAGTTGACTCAAGCTGGCTTTTGCTCGCAGTCCCCGCACTAGCAGGGTACGTCCAAATCCTGCAACAAACCCATCTCTTCCGTCCGCATTCGTTTGACCGGTAATGTCTGTCAATGACAGTGCTGTTGTCGCGTGCGACTGGAGGTTCGGTCTACTCGTGGACGTACGAAAAGCATTGCCTTCATTTAGCAGATCGATAGTCTCGGGACGCGGTGGTAACGGTGGCCGTACTTCCTCAGCGTCGTCTATTTGACTGCTGGGGGTTTGAGGTTGTTGGCTCTGGTCGTTCTGGGCTTCTGCTTCATGTTGTCCCTCTAGTGTAGTTGAGGGTACGTCGTTCGCAGGCTCCATCTTCTTTCATGTTGCGAGTGCAGACAGGAGAAGTCTCTGGCTAGTCAGTTATAAAACTGAGAGACTCGTCTATCCATGTTGTTGTTGTTGGAAAAGAGAGACGATAGAGAGGGAGGAAGGAAGAGGACTGACGTAGCGCCGATAATCAATGCGGGCCGGGAAGGAGCTCGGGTCGTGCCTGCCGCCTGCAGAGAACGTCCGTGGCTTCCTCAGCCCGCTGCATTCGTGGCCTTTGATCAAAAACAATTCATTCCTCACGGACAAGACTCGCAGTCTACCACGACATCGCTTCCTATTGCGACCCCGCGATCTCGATGCCTCAGTTATGAGCCCTTCACGAATCACTGCAGATAGCCCGCAACCCCTGCCATTGGCATCATGAGCCTCGATCCAGGCGGATTCCCTAGAACCGATTCCCCCGCAAGCTCCGATAGCTCCCTCACCCGCTCCAAGCTTCGTACAAATGACGACGGTTTGTGCTTGTTTTCTCGACGAGAGGCGATTCAAAGGCTAATAGTTCCGAAGAGCATTTAAGAAAGGACAAGAACTACCGGCGGTATGCATCGACTGTCGAGCGAGCGTTGTCTCTGTTCGACACGACATTACAAGAATGGGCCGATTACATTTCGTTTCTGAGTCGCCTTCTAAAGGTGCGCAACACTTGAACAATACTCGGATTCTCTGTTCGGGACGCTCTAACAGCCGTCAATAGGCGCTTCAATCACATCCACCAGATTTACCGGTCGTACCGCATAAGACTACCGTTGCGAAGCGATTAGCACAATGTTTAAACCCGTCGCTCCCTTCTGGCGTGCACCAGAAGGCTTTGGAGGTTTATACATATATCTTTGGCTTGCTAAAGGTAATTGAAAATATTGATTTTGTTTTAGAGACTGCCTGGTACTGACAGCATGTGTAGCCTGAAGGCCTTTCACTAGATCTTCCTCTATACTTCCCCGGCGTCGCACCAACTCTTACATTCGCCTCTCTTTCTGTTCGACCACTGTTCATATCCCTTCTAGAAACATACCTACCGGAACTGGAGCCGATGACAATCCGTCCCGCACTAAAGGCTATAATCTTAGCATTGCTGCCAGGCTTGGAGGAGGAAACAAGCGATGACTTTGAACCAACCCTCCGCACGCTCAACAAGATTCGCAATGTTGCTAGTCAGATGGACACACGGAGATCCAGTATAAGTTCGAATGCAGGCGGCCAGTATTTTTGGCAATGCATGTTTCTCGCTTCAATCACGAACCCTAGCAGACGGCTCGGTGTTTTGGCATATCTCAATCGCCATCTTCCCAAGTTGGGACTTGAGAAACAAACTAGTTCGGACGGAGGAAACAGCCAACTAGAAGGAGCAGATGCAGCAGCTATCGTCGAGTCTGTTATTTCCCCAGAGCCTGGTTTACTGATTAGATGCTTTGCTAGCGGCCTGACGGACGATCAACTGCTTGTACAACGGAACTTCCTCGACTTGTTAGTGACGCATCTGCCGCTACACTCTCCAGTTCTTCAATCAAAAATTAGGCGCGATGACTTAGAGAAGTTAATTCTAGCTGCCGCTGGTGTCGTGCTCAGGCGAGATATGAGCCTGAATAGGCGACTTTGGGCCTGGTTTCTCGGCCCAGAGCCCACCCAGGCTCTCGTTACATCTCCTAACTCTAATGCTGAAAAAAGCCAGGAAAGCTCGACAGAGAACCAAGAGCAATCACAATCTCGGTATTTTAGCAAAAATGGGTTAGATTCTTTGGTTCGCGGTCTTCTCAAGTTGATCAATCAAGATACGTTGCAGCCATCTCAGAAAAGCCGGCCTTTGCGCATCGCCCTATCCCTTATGGATCGCTGGGAAGTAGGCGGCTTTGTTGTCCCCTCTGTTTTCCTTCCGATTATGCGCAGCGTGCAATCGTTCGAGGGAACAGCTGACAAGTCGCACTTTGAAGAGCTGTTTCGGAGCGCAAGTGCATTCTTCGATGGCGTTGAAAGTAGTCTCATCTTTTCAGAACTGTTATATCTCATTCATGGAGATACAAGAGGACAGTATGAGCACTTTGAAAAGAGAGAGAATGACCTTAAGCTCGCCCAGTTCATACTTGCGAATTTCAATGTCCGAGAAGAAGAGATGTTGCTTCTTCACATTCCTCTGTTGACACTGGCGACCTTGATTGAAACCAACGAAATCATATTGACGAATAGACCAGGGTGGCCATCAGAGCAAACTAACATTTACACTCAACAACTTTTCAAATTGCTCAACCTGGTGCTAAACCTCTTACCCGAGCGGGCATTTCTTGTCAAGGTCGCTTCCGAGAATCCAAAAACCGATCCCCGTGAATTGGATAATCAAACGCTTATGAAGAATATCCAACAATTCTATGATTGCAGTAAGGAAAGTCTTGAATTACCTCCCTTGCCATTTGCCCCACAAGTTCTCTCGGAATTGATATTGCGTGCGGCATACCGTCTGTCCATGTCGGCTTTAGAAGACCATCACTGTAATCTTTCTGTGAAAGAGACTTTGGCTCTTCTTACCGGACTTTTAAAGAAGGCACCAAAATCACGAATATTAGCAGATGGGCATCTGATACAAGCGTTTCATAAGACTTTGGATTGTGATATGTCGCAACTCACCACGCAAAGGTTTGCCGTTGTTTCCTCGGTTGCTTCTGTCGTTACTGCCCTGTATAGCATTCATGCCCCTGGATTCTATGTCACGTACGAACAACTCTGTGATCTTTTGCCGACATTAATGGATCACCTCTGGGCATTCTTGTCATCTGAAAGCCCAAAGTTTCATGTTGAGGCTGTCCGTTGCATTGGTTTACTGCATTCGATTACATGGCAAGATCACATCGTTGAGGCTGCCATTACGTCTCTGATGGTCGAAGGTGATTCTCCTCAGAAGGCATCAACCTCCAACGTTCAGCATGTTGAAAGATTTTATGTTCTATGGAATCATAGCCTCCAGTGGGGGCATGAGTCACAAAATCGATCTTCAGAGGGAAATGGAGTGAATGGAAAGTTTTTAGCGGATCGTTCTGCATCTCATGTTTCTCTACTTAAACGGCCTTTGTTCGTAATTTTGGATTTATTATCACAAAATTCTGATGAGGTCTATCAAATTGTCCGCGATTGGATTCAAGATATGCCATCAATCCAGCGGTGAGTGTCTGACTTTTGCTTTCATTTTGTTGTCTATACTAATAATCTCATTAGAGTTCTTCATATCATTGTATCCAAGCTTGAAGAGCTTGTGAATGTTGATGGCAATGGAGAAAAGGCGCAAGGCTTGATCGATTCCGATGACCGACGGGAATGCCAATATTTGCTCCAGACTCTCTCCAATCTCATGTCATGTCTTTCACAGAATGGTTGGATTACCTTAGTCTCGCAATCTGTCTCCCAGGCGGAGCAGCTCCATGAGTCAGAGACTCCAGAGAGTAAGTTTATCAGGCAGTTCATAAGACATTCGCTGATTGATATGGATGCAGCGGAGCAAAAGACATTTCAGATAGCGATTGCCGAGATTGCAATTGCTTTGGTTGGATCTCAATCAGGTCCAGACACTCAAATATCGGTTGAAGAGCAGACCCTCCAACGTACAGCGCTTTTAGTCCTTCGACAGTTGCTAGTCGGTCTTGGTGCTGAGCAGCTTATTGATACCAACATACACATAATTCTCATTGAAAAGCTATCCATTGCACTAGATCAAGGCAGTCATATACTTCAGACGACAAATATTGAGACGCTACTCGTTGCGCTCAAGGCCAAATTTGCTCATGTCTTGCACCCCCCTACGCAAAAACATAGAAGGACAGGATCAAAGGGTTCTATACGGAGTGCTTCGCTTCTTTCGCTAAGTACATCACTAAGTACAGATCGGGTCGATAAGCTGCATCAACCGCCACCTGTACCACAACCCCCCGAGCAGCTTTTAAACTGTCTGTTGAAGGGTATCAGCTCTCCAAACTCACGCGGTTGCCTAGAAAAATGGGTATTGCTTTTGAGTGAGAGCCTTCCGTTGTATGGTGAATCCATTTTTCAAATTCTCTTGATGCTTGTGGAGTGCTTTTGTCGGGAGATACGAAACTCGTTCTCCAGTCTACAAGAGATGTTTGAGAAAACAGAAGACTGGGCAAAGGACCGATCAGAGCACGTGACAATTGTTTTATTAACTGGTCTTGAAACGTGTATAGCTGCGGCTCATGAGCGTCTGCACGCCGAAGAAGTGACTATAACGACCGCTCGTAGCCCCGACCATCCGCAAACCTTTTTCGGAAATATGGTGTCTAACGTCTTTGTTTCGGACGGAGGACCAGTGCGGAATGTCGCTAATGACAGGCTGACGGTATTACTGTGCTTTCAAGATGCCGTTCGATTGTGCTTCTCAATTTGGTCTTGGAGAGCGAACAGCAAAGGCAAGATGTCTCTCGATACAGAATCAGTCGCATCGTTCCAGTATACCTCTTTGCGGATGAGAAACCGATCTCGGGCTTTGTTAGAGCATCTGTTTACGGCAGAAGCACTAGAGTGTCTCGAGACCTTAGTGGAGCTCTGGAGCAGTTTGGGTCCGTCAGAGACGAGTAAAGCGTCTCATATCTTCAGTCTTTTGCATACACTTGATAGAGCTCGCCCAAAGGTCATTATTCCGGCAATTTTCAACTCGATATACAGCCGAACCAACCCAGCTGCTTTGGATCCTAGCCGCAAGTCAATGTTGGCCTCAAGTATTTCCGATTCTGAACTTGCGGCATTTTTAGTCACCTATGCTCGGTCACTCGATGATGATGTTTTGGATGAAATCTGGGGAGATTGTACGACATTCTTGCGTGACGTTTTGACCAATCCGTTTTTACACCGACAGATATTACCTCGGCTTGTTGAATTTGCCGGTATACTTGGCGCGAAGATGGAAAATACCAGTTTCGGAGATGACCGTCGAATGAGGAAAGAACTCGGTGTACGTATGGACGTTGCTACGTTTCTGTGAATACGTGGACTAACGAGATATAGGACCTACTACTGCGCCTTTTAGCTGCCATCTTTACCAGCAAACCAATAGGATTGTCCCAAGACTCCGGAATCTCTTCAAGACCATCTGCTGACGCTGACGGCTCACCGACGCCGCATGCAAGCCCAGATAATATGCTCAGTATATTGATCTCGTCATTGCCGGCCTTTTTGACTGCTCTTGGTGAGACGGATCGGATCACCAATGCAATATCTAGCATCTCTACCAATGTTATTTCACCAACGTTGCGCTCACGACTCTTTCCGAATAATATGAATCAAACTGTGCTTGATTTGCTACAGCAAATTTCAAAAATATCCGCAAGTTCGAAAGTCTGGAAGAAGGATATTGCGGATGCATTCAACGATCCTAGGTTTTTTGGGTCTCGTGTTGATCTCGTCAAGAGTGGATGGATGAGTTTGTTACGGCAATGGATCCTTGTAGACAAGGAACGCTTCCCTGAGCTGCTGTCACGATTGACACCTCCAACTACAGCAGGCATCATGTTTGGGGTGGGGGCTACGGCAGCGAGATTAGAAGCTGATCGCAAGACTCAGCTCAATTTGCGCAGGATTGCGCTTCTGATTCTTTCCAATGGCGAGGATCACTTCGTTATAGACTACCCAGCTTTGATGCAAAAACTAGAAGACCTCCTCCAAGCTACGCATATCTCATCGCCATCCTCGGTTACAAGAGCAGAATTATTCATGGTCGTCCGAGCACTTGTACTTCGAACTTCGACGACCCACATGGCTCCGTTCTGGCCTTTAATTAACACGGAGCTACAAGAAGCCATTTCTGCGGTACCCCGTCACCAACAATCAGAGCTTTATGCACCTTACTCTCTCCTTCAAGCCTCGAAGCTTTTAGACACACTACTGTTGTTGGTTCCCGATGACTTCCAATTACAAGAATGGCTGTTTGTGACCGACACAATCGACGCAATCTATCCTCCCGGTCGATGGGAACCTGTAGCCCTCGCAGACGAGATAGCTAGGACGTTGGGTCCACAGAACGGAATATCGCCTCTACCTGGTGATCTGAGCGATAAACAGAGACTCAACAAACCGTGCTTGAACTCGGATCGTATTCGCGAGACGCCAAAGGATGAAATTGTCGATCGGGTATTGAAGCCGTTCTTCGAACGCATCAGTATCCAGGCGTTTGAGAGTACATACAGTATGGGCAGTCCTGATCGAGAAGCATGCGTGGATGATCTGTTGGCGGATATTTTTAATGAGAGTACCATGGCAAGTTAAAGACATCTATCATAATATCCAAACATTATGCTGTCAAACCCGGTTCAACTCTCATGTCATCTAGAAATCTGTTGATCTGCAAATCTTATATCGATACCCGGTGATGTTTATTCATATATATATATTCTAGACTTGTCTACCTCTGTATGGAGTATCTCTGGATTACTCAAAAGCACCACCAACTTTTAAACCCCACTGGCCACTGGCTTTAACCTCTGTTCCCCGGTACACCAGACTAGGTGAGGTCATCATCGTTGGTTAGCTACAACAGCCTAAAATTACGTTATGGCAGAGTCTAAGTGCAACAAGACCTCGGGATCAACATTTGAAGCTTTTCATCTCCGAAGGGCTCCGGTTACATATATAATGTTTCCAATGTTCCGTTGGGCAGCGTACGACACGACGGGAAGATTAAGCATAGAGAATAAGAATAAGAACAGATATTAATTTAATTTACTGGACATCTCCATGTCATATGAAACATATAGGAAGACACTTCAAATATTGACAATGTGGCCGGGCTTGACCGATATGCGACAGATTGTTTCAGACGCACCGCGCTGGATGGAGGCTACCACGAGGAATAAGTCCCGCATTCTAGCCCTCTTGTCACAAGTTAAATCAAAAGAAGACACATCCTGCTGTCAAGTCGTGGGGTTCAAATAAATGAGGACAATGACCTGTAATGTAACATTTGTCAAGCTCCTACGTCACCAGGCCATGCCAGCCATTGTTCAATATGTTGACCCAGGGGAACAAACAGATACCCCAACAACAGCAAGATGTGTTTGATATCAACCTCGAGGGTTGGACGACGTGGGATGTCCTGTCGGATAGCCAATGAGCCAACAGCTGATTGGGGTCTCTTGGATTCGTCTCAGACTTACCGCCATACAAAAGAGGGCGTCAGTTATAAGGTGAACTCTAGGACCAGTCCAACAATATGGTGCTGTGTGGAGTGAGGCGTTCTATAGGAGCTGGTTAGGGTTACCTGTCGGGTTTCCTCGTCTGGAAGCCAATTCCGTTACTCGGGCCAGGTCAAGATGCAATCGACCGACAGTGTACAAAAAGTATTATTAATGTATCATTCTTCAGTAGTTAAGGAAAATGAGGATTCAGCGTCTCCATTCCACCTGCTTTCAAGTTTCACTCAACAAACACTACAGGGCTCATCGTGAGGCGATCCCAACCAACCAACCAACCAACATGGGAAATGTCTACCAGCAGCATGTTTCCCGAGCGCTTCATATTCGCAAAGCACATGAAAGCAACGATTTCAACCGTTCTAATCGCGTGGTTATTACCATGAGGGGCTCGCCCTGACAGGCTTGGAAGTTTACTATCGGAGCTGCTGTTGCTGCACGACTCAACTCGCCATCCGCACAGCCATTCGCAATCTTATTTCTTATGAATAGCTTCCACCAGACTCAAGAGTGCTTGGATGGCCTTGGTAATGCTGGTGAAGCATATTTGAGTCCAGGGGCCCAGTAGAAATTTGACGCACCGGGCGTCCTGTATCTTGAGTCGGCGATAGAAGGCTATGATTTCGAGTATCGAAGAAAATTTTCTACCATCACCTCATGTAAAGACTGGTTCAAGGGGAACTTCTATTCGTATGCAGACTGATACGGCTAATGTCAACTAAACTGATAAAATAATTCAAAAATTGCATCGGTTTGGTTGGTTGGTTGGTTGGTTGGTGTTTTTAATTAACATCCGGTGCGGCTGCCCTATTATTTGGCTGCATGCAGACTTCAAACTGGCTAGACACATGAATCCTGCTTCTTCATATCTCAGGCCCCACAACCTCCGTAATTCCACCATATTTGCTAGGGATCTTGTTCAGATGCTATATACATAATATGTTAAGAGGGAAAATTTCAAAAACCTCTTAAAGAACCGTGAAGATATTCAGCATAGAGTAATCCAAGGGAGATATGCATCGAGAACCATATTGCATCTCTTAAGAATATTTCCTGATTAGTGCACGCCCGCAAAAGTTCTGCGAAAGACCGAATTGGGTAAGGTTCCGCATCCGCATTATCTAGCCCTAACTTCCCAGACCTACTTGCTTCTCTTACATTTAGACGCTAGTTTCATTTTCTATAGAGACTCATTACAGCAAAGCATATTTCGTCGATGGATTTGAAACATTTTCGTGGTCTTCTACTTGGATCTGTTGGGCTAAAATACACCACAATACCTGCTACGTCTTCCCACAGTCACTGTAAGTCAAAAGAACATGGCATCGTTGAGGCTTAAATGGATGCATAGTATAATCATCTGGTCTCACAGCTTCGGAAATTCCATATACAATCGCTTGGTCCAGCAGCCCCTGATGACCTCGATATGCTCTCTCTCCCGCCTTCTTCCGTACATTGCTGATGTTAAAATTTCAGGACTCGTTCATGACGGGTGACATTCCAGCACAGAAGGGATTGAAGAAGGCGAGTTACAACCCTCGATTTTATTCGGACGGCAAGACTCGGTCTTCACAGCGGCTATCCCTGGTCGTCCATGGAATCCAACTACGAACCTTGATCTCTGACAACGTTTGTCAAATCAAGTAATATTCACGCTGATGGCTGATACATGGTTCAAATTTCTGCAGAGGAATGTCGCAACATTGGCAAAGACCAAGTACAACCATCATTGCAAGACTCTGGTTCGCTAGTTGACCGTCCCAACCCAATACAACCAATTCCATGTGTGAAACCTATGCTCTACTTTAAGAATATATGAATACGTTAGTAAATTAGCTGAAATGGCTCAGAGAACCAAACTAAACGTAGGAGAATATAAAATTAATGAAAGGTCTGCTAGTTACATCAACTATCTTACGTGTCTATGTTGACTCAAATTTAAGCGTAGTAGGTACTAGATCCAGTTTGGTAATATACACGGTGGTGGTCACGATGCAACATTTGAATGAGATTTGTGGGGTCGATCTTTGACATCATATTACAAATCGAAGAATGATCAACGGTGCCTAAATATAATAATGTGTAAATACATAGTATATAAGCTTGACTTCTCCAGGGCTACCCCATGTAGAACCACTCAATTGAATGAATAACTTCAATGTTCACATGTCCATAGACAATCACACCAAACCCTCTGAAAATGACAGCATCTCAACTTCTTCGTCCTCTCGACCCCATTGAATCAAATGGACCATTTGCTCAACTCCCTTCACACGTCTGTGTAAGGCCGCAACCATGCAAAATTGACATTCCGGCTACAGAAATTGCAGAACTTCGGAGTCTTGTCCGGAAGGCGAGACTTGGTCCTGTGACCTTTGAGAACTCACAAGCCCGAACCAATACAGAATTTGGACTTACGCGGTCATGGATGAACGAAACTGTTAAGACGTGGACATCCGAATCTGCTTTCAACTGGTCAGTTAATCCTACACGTGGAATGACAATTAACTAACGACATGACCAGGCAAAAAATACAAAACAACATCAACAGCATCCCCCACTTCACCAGCCACGTAGACCATAACGTACAATCCTTCTCTATTCACTACATGGCCCTCTGGTCCCAACGGCCCGATGCAACACCCTTGGTATGCATCCACGGCTGGCCCGGCTGTTTTCTTGAATACCTCGCAATAGCGAAACTGCTGCAATCAAAGTATACCCCGGAAACGCTCCCGTATCACTTGATTGTTCCTTCTTTACCTGGGTATACATTCTCGTCCGGACCGCCTGTAGACGGAGTGGACTTCTCGACCTACGACGTCAGTTGCATATTCAGAAAACTATTCAATGATCACCTAGGATTTGAAAAATACATGGTCGCCGGCGGCGATATAGGAAGTCGCGTCTGCCGAGCCCTCGCAGCAGATGACGAGAATTGTATCGGCATCCATCTAACATTCTGCTTTGACTTCGACATGCGCAATTTCCCGCGCCAGGGTCTGACGGACAATGAACTCCAGGACATAGACACAATCTATGAGTTTATTCGCACCGGCGCTGCCTACGCACAAATGCATGCTACGAGATCATCTACCATAGGCTTCGTGCTCAGCTCCAATCCCGTAGCCCTCCTAGCATGGATAGCCGAAAAGTTTCTAGAATGGACTGACATCACTCCCGACATCGAAACGATCCTGACATTCGTGACGCTGTATTGGGTCACGGATACATTTCCACGAAGCATATATCCGTACAGACATGATTTTGCGCCGAATGAGAATGTGCCCTGTCATGGAGACGCAGCTCGTTGGCTAATCCCTAAGAACAAGATATTTGGGTATAGTCATTTCCCGAAGGAGATTTTACCTGTTCCGAGGGCTTGGGTGGAGAGGACGGGGGCTGCTGGGGAGGTGACGTTTTGGAGGAAACATGACCAGGGAGGGCATTTTGCGGGGGTGGAAGTTCCAGGGGCCTTGTTGGAGGATTTGGAGGGTTTTGTGAAGCATGCTAAGCAGTCGTAATCCCTGAGCAATATGAAAATCACTAAGCACATATATTGTTTTATAGTCGTGTTCGTTATTGAAGCATTTAAGTCATAACTCTCGCTAGCAACAAACATAATCACAACCAGGTACTGAATCATCTCGTCGACTCAATCTTTCCGCATAACACCACACATCCTTATAAAGCAGCCCGTCCAAGCGTCTTCTGCACAGCTTTCGCCAACCTCTTCGACACCGACGTCTTCTTAAACGCCTCCTCAATCTCTTCCAACGACCTTCCCCTCGTCTCCGGCATAAAAATCGAGCAAACCAACGCCGTCAAAAGCGAGCATCCACCAAACAAGAAGTAAGCTCCATAACTGCTATTCGCCAACAATATCGGCGTCGTCAACGCAACCAAGAAATTTGCGCTCCAGTTACTTCCATGTGCCAAACTAGTAGCCGCAGCGCGCGTGCGTTGGGGCTGAATTTCAGCGGCATAGATCTTGATACCTACGCCCCAGGAGAGGGAGTATAGCATTGCAAACAGGTAGATTGAGACAATAACAACCCATCTACCGGCACCGGAGTTGTTATGGACTGCTGTTCCGGCGTAGAGGCCTCCGATTAGAAACATGATGATTCCGAGGCCGATGCCGCCGTAGATGGTGCTGTGGCGACGGCCCCAGCCATCGGCCCAGATGAGCGCTGGGATGGTGACGCCAAAGATGACCAGAGCAGAGACTCCGGAGGCGAGGAAGGATGCTTCGGAGGATGAGAGGCCGGCTTGTTGGAAGAGGAGGGGGGCGTACTATCTAATCAGCTGGCATGCATCGGTAATCAAACGAGGGGTACTCACGTATAGAACACCATCGATACCACTGAGTTGCTGCATACCCATCATGAAGACTGCAAGGAATGTACGATCACGCACATCATGCCTAAAGAGTTCCCAGAAATTATTCCTCTTCTTCGCTCCTTGAAGGGTATCCTGTGGAGTTGCCGCGCGCGAAGCATTTGTTTCTCCTGATTCGGTGATTTCTCGTATGTGTTCCACAATCTCAATCTTTTCGCGCTCTGCATGGCTGACACCCAGAATGTCCCAAGTTGCGGCTGCTTCTGCTGTACGACCGTGAAGCGTAAGCCAGCGTGGCGAGGGGGTGAGCCATAGCGAAGCCAGCGAGAATGAGAATGCTAGAACAGACAAGATCGCGAATGGTAGTCTCCACGAGAGAGAGGAGCCAATATTAGTGGTACCGTAGCAGATGAAGAAACCCACACATAGTCCCATGGTGATGAGTAACTGGGGCGCGGATGTGAGTGGTCCTCTTTTGCTGGGAGGTGAGATTTCACATATATACCTGCTTTTGTTAGCAAAGGAGAGTATTACTTTCGAGAGAGTCGCACATACACAACCAATGTACCCAAGTACAGCCCTTCGCCAATACCCTCAACACATCTTCCAACAATGAACATGGCCAAATCAGCAGCACCGGCCTCAAGAGCAGTACCTAGACCAAAAATAAAAGCCCCGAGACTGATTGCCTTTGGTCGACCGAGAATATCTGCAACTTTTCCGGCAAAGAAAGAGGAGATGGCAGCTGGGATGAGAATGGTGGAGACGATCAGGCCGTGGACGGTCGATGAGACGGAGCCGAAGCTTGCGACGTAACTGTTCATGACGGTTACGGGGCCGATGATGCCAGTGTCCATTCTGATCTGTCAGCTTTCAATTACTTTCTACAATGGTAGGATGCAAACATACCCGAAGAGAAACCCGCCAAACGAGCACAGGATACTCGCAAGCACATATTTTGGGGGAACACGAAGAGTGATCATTTTGACGCTTTTGACCCGGGTTGTCAGAATGCTACTGGGAATTAAAGGTACAATCTTATCGTCGAGAAAATTCTGCGATGAAGACAAATGAAGCGGTGACGAGGCGAGGATATATCAGATTTGCATATCATTGATTTATAATCTAGTATTCTCTGATTGCACGAGTCGAAATGAGTCACTCATGAGACAAGAAAGTAGCATCGATCGTCGAAGATGTATGATGCAAGAGTAGCAGGGGTTTTTTTTTGTAATCAGTTTTTATATCAGACTGCTACCAGAGAGCGACAGAGTGCAACACCATCTCACAAAAATGGCACGGTTTTTTTGTTACCCGCAGCGTAAAATTTCCTAACATAGTAAGGTATATCCACTTTTGGCAAATTTTCCGTGTCTGTGGACTCTTATCGCACCTGTCAGCTAGCGTTCGTACTCGTATGAGTGCTTGATCGCTACGTAGTAGCTGTCAACCATGTCTGTCAGTTGACTTCGAGGCGGTTCCAGACTCCAGGAAGTTTTCCACCGGTAAATGACCAACTAATCAGGGGATTTGGTCAACCGGTAACTAAAGACTGGAGACTGACTGGAGCTTCGAGACGAGGGCCGGAGCTCGTCTAACTTTCCTTTTTGGTGCTTTCCGGATCCGGTATCTTTGACGACGACGGTTTAGAGCTGTATGATTGGGATGAGTAATTTAGTATGCGTGCCGATACAGAGAGTGCAAGCGCTGTGTGTTGGCATATGCAGGACATGTCATAAAGGCTAAAACAGCCCATAGAGGTAGTTATACATGCTGAACAATCAATCATCAAGCCTGTCAAATATGAAGGAAGACGCTCACATCATCATCAGAGAATCCAAGCTGAGTAAGTGCCACATAATCACACTAACCCGTATTTAGACTAGCCCGACACAAGCTCGGATGGAAGCGGAGTCTGGAGAAGAACATCAACTTCTTCACCCTAAGTTACTAAGTTACCCTATTTAAACAACAGCTACAACACTCTCCAATTACTATCCTCTAATTGATCGCCGAGTCTATTACCTGAACTGAATTAATGAGCATGATGTTGCGCCCTGCGATATCCTCGCTGCGCGCCGGCCGTGTTCTCGCCACATCTCAAGCTCCCGCGATGTTCTCAACGTCATCCCATCTCCGAACAGACATTAGCAGCAGCGCATTGCCTAAACAGAAACCCGTTGGCGCTTTTCGCGGGGGGTAAATCTCTACTTCATTGGCTCTGTATAGTAAGCGTACGCTAACTGTCCTGAAACCAGGTTATATGGCTTCTTGCTAGGATCTGTCGCGGCGGGCGTGTCCGTGTATTACTACATTCTCAAAGAGTACAGAGTATCGAATGAGCTTTTGACGGAGGATATCTTCGTATGTTACCTGTTACCCTGCCTTGTCTTGCATTGCATACATGATCATACCTCTCTCCTAGTGGTATGAGAAGGGCGATACTAACTTATATGCTAGTCCCTTCAAAACGCCTCACAAAAGCTAAACAAATACATCACCGAGCTGGAGACCAAGATTGATCAGCTGAACAAAAAGAAATAAGCCTCTAGAATTTACTTCTCGGGCGAACAGTCTTTACTTTCTTGATATCTGTCATTTTGCATGGATGGCGCTGGCGAATATACCAATTTTATGCTTTTTTGTTATTGTATGTTCATCGTTTATTGGACTATGTGGTGAAGGGTGATTATCTAGATTGAGACTCGAGAGCTATATGCAGGGACATGATGTTCTTTATCTTGGTTATGTGTGTTGTGATACAGGGTACCGCGTAGCTTTGAGGTTCACCAAGATTGAGCCGAGAGAAATATCGAGTGGAAATTTGTATGAATAGTATCTCGATTCGAATATGCTAGTTATTTTACTCATTTATTAGGAATCTCGTGATATAAGTGCATGTAACGACAAAAGCTAGCACTATGAAGATGATATCAAAACAAACAATGCAAACATAGCTCCCGCGGCGAGTATTCATCCGCCGAGCTGTCCGCCAACTAACTTTCTCCCTCATCCCATCAACAAAATCATTATCAACATCACCACACAACCCAACTCCGACGAGAAAATGCCTCTGGTCGAAGTCCTAGGCACATCGCGCTCCCACGCAACCCCGGGATGGGCCTACGTCCCCGAAACCGCCCTCCAAAAATCCTCCACCACCATAACCACAAGTCGCAAACGCGGAATCCGCGAACCAGGCCGTACGGGCACAGACTTGACATCACGACAAAACCACGCCATAATCCGACATTTAGCAGAACTCGATCGCGAAAACCATCGCGATAATGTGCATATACCGGTTCCCGTAAGGAAAGATGCGATTCAGAGGGATAATGGGAGAGGCGCAAGGGCGAAGACGACGAGTAATGTGAGAAGGATTATGCAGAGTCAGAAGACGTTCAAGAATTATTTGGATGATGAGGAGGCTGCGCTGGCACATTCTACAGCGACTACTACGGGGGCTGTTGCGGCGGTGCCTGTTGTTGTTGGTGCTGCTGCAGGAGTGTCGAAGGTGGCGAGGGTTGCGGCGAGAAGGAGTTTGACGCCTGCTGTTGCTGCTGCTGCTGCTGCGTCGACTGCTACACAGGACACGCTGACGGAACGACAAAAGCGTGCGTTGGCGAGAAAGACTACCTCTACCGATACACCAGCGACCAAGAAACAAAAATCAAAACCAACCACTACCCAAGACCCTCAAGACAGCGAAGCAATGCAAATCGACACCCCCGAACCAATACAAGACGGCCTCCTCAAAACCCCCCACGACAACGACCACCTCCTAAAATCCTACATCCCATTACCACCCTCCGACCGCCTCATGGCTGCTCTTTTGGCTGAACCACCATTACGATACCACGCCGCTCGCGCAGCGCCGTCAGCCACAAACAAACCTGCGCGCCAGTTTTGTACGATTTGCGGGTATTGGGGGAAGATCAAATGCAAGAATTGTGGGGTGAGGACTTGTGGGTTGGCATGTTACAAGGTTCATGAGGATTCGAGGTGTGGTGCTTTCTTTTAATTACAAGGCACATTGGTTAGAATTATAGCGTGGTGTTGGTTTGTTTTAATAGATACCCCTGTTTAACATTTATAATATAATATGTACTGTATATGCATTAAATCAAGTACAATCAAAAACTCAACTTAATCCCCTTCCTCTGCTCCGCCTCTCGTATCTCAAACATAACCTGAATACCCACAAACAGCGCACCGCAAGCACCGAGCATGAAACCCGCGCCTTTCCACGAGCCTAGTATTCCCGCCAAAAACCGCTTTAATCCGTCGACTCCTAGCGCGAATCCCACAAGATTCGCGGCCATCATAGCCAAGATAGGGCCGACGGCACCGATACCGCAGATGATGCGGTACAGATTTGGATGAGAACGCCAGCGCGATGCTGGGAAGAGTAATTTGGCAATAACCTCGGGGAGGACGAATAACGTTATAAGCCATCCCCACATGAGAAGACGGAGATTGATGTCATGCCAGACAGCGACAAAAGTGAAGACTATGAGTTGATTGAAGATGCCACGTGCTCGGGACAGAAGTGAAGAAGTCGGTGGTGGCGAGTCCGTGGTAGTCGATTTCGAAGATGATGATCGACGACCACCGCCAAGCGGGAAATATAGATACCGAAGAACCCAGAGATGGTATGATCGGTGCCATGCGCGCCAAAATGCCAAACCAGAGTAGTTGTTCGACATGCATCGAACCATATTTTCGGGCGGATCGATGCCGTCGAGAAGAGCCCACAACCGGAACAGTCGCCATGGAATTAGGAGTTTCAACCAGATGATTTTCAGATTGAAATAACCTAGCATACTGATTTGGCCGGGTGTGTAAATTGACCAATCACTCGTTGACTTTGAAATGGCTACCGTGTAGATGAAGTGGAGGACAAGTTCCATACACAGCAGAGTCAAGAGGAAGCGAATGCCATATAACATATTTCGTGTTGTTGTCAGGGCAGGTGATGGATATCGCTGCTGGGATATGTAGTCGTTGAAGCTGATGATGGGTCCGGACAGATAGAGGGGAGAGTACAGCACGTAAGCAGTGTAATACAATGCATTGTATGAAGATGGGTCTGCCGGTATTGTAGAACGATCCCGCTCCGACATTGATGATGGATCGATTTGCTTCTTCTTAGGAGTGTTAGTCATATGCACAGAGAAAGGGTAAAGATCTCGAAGCGTACCTCAATAGGACTGTCTGAAGGATAACTCAGACTCCAGTAATAGTCCATGTTGAAACTGATCAACCGCAGGATGGTAAATTTGAATAGAATCTGCCACCGCGCCATTAGGCCACCAAAGCCATCTAAGAATTCTGCCCATGCAACGAGCGTGGGCACTTCCTTTGCCGCCGCGACCTCTGACGAAACGAAGAATCTCGCAATGCTTGCTAATGGATATCCGTCACAGAGCTCATTAGCGAACAGAACAATCAGGTTGAATATCCATGTCGCGGCTGGACTGTAGGCCCGCGGAAGTCCCTTGGCAATTTTGTAGTTGATGAGTAGGATCGTCAAAATCTTGAATACGGATATTCCATGAAGTCCAATCAGGAAAAGAATGGCAAAGTTGAAGTCAAAGACGGTCCGTTGTTTGAGCCGGGCGTCGGCGGCAGTGTTGAGTTGCTTGCGTCCTTCATTCGGTGATGCTGTGGGGATAGGATTGAAGTAATTGTATACTCGACGGAGGAGGGGGTGGATGATTAGGAGTATGAAAAGGTAGGGAATATTATCGCGGAAGCTGGCGTATTGGGCGTCGGAATTGTCCTAACTCATACAAGATTAGCATGTATAGCATTCGAACAGGAAGGATGGACGTACGACTTTGCGTCCCGGAATCCATCCCGGAGATAATAAATCAACATAATTCTTATATGCAGGGTGATCAGGCTGCGAGACATCCATGACCATCTTGAACATCATCGGCACCACAGTGATGAACACGAAATAGTAGAAGTAGAATTCCGGCGTATTCCATTTTGACGGCTGAGCTCTGGAAGCAATCTCCTGTGCTCGAGCATCTTTGCCAGCGGTGGGATCTCGTGTCGAGTCTGAGATGGCGGTTTTGATTGGGGTGGTGGATGAAGTGGTTAAACGAGTGTCGAGCGTGTCGAGGGAGTAGAGCCTTCGCAGGCCCTGGATGAGAGAACCCATTATCGACCGCGTAGCATTGCGAGGCTGTGGTGTGTCGTGTGTTGACTGTGAGTGAGTGTATGTAGACAGATGGCCTCGGCTGGTGGAGACGGAAGAGCTTCACAGCCTCAGGGGCCGCGCTCTGTCATTGGTCCCCGCAACATCTACCTACATACTTGGTTCTCAACCAATCGTTCATTGACCTCCGACGGGAGTCATTATACAGTGATACAAGGAATATGACGACTTCATATTATATTCAGTATATAAATCGCGCGAGTAGGCGGCTAAACTATGACAATTACACCCCCTTGGACGTTAACAGACTTGAGCCACTAACGACAGAAGCAAAACCGACGTCAAGGAACTATCTTCACTATTGATCGTGTGTCGCTTCTGATGTCAAAGACCTGGCCATATCATCCCCAATTTTCTTCCTGCGACTCATCTCTTCCACCAGTTTTACCTGCCATTCGTAGTCGGTCGGAGGCGGAGACGAGAATTGTTCTGGTAATTCGGAATCGCAGGACTCATTGAAACCTCTCAGCTGCTCCTTACTCAAGCCTCCAGCACGAAAATATTTGACGAGGATCTCCTACATCGGACTAACATGCCTAAAATAGATTGAACAGTTGGTCTCGTTCCATCCATGAGCACGTAAGTAATCGTAGATTCTATGCTCGCCAGGAGTCATAGATGCAATATTCCGAGGTTCCTGACGCATCCGATGGAGGAGGTCGGATTTGTTGAGGGCTAAACTGAGAGGCGCCGTTATTCTGCGTATTGCGGAAGTCATCCTCTTTGTTATCTCCTGCATCATATTGCTTGCGGAGGGGATTGAAACTAGATTGAGACGACATCGTTGTGGAGTTTGCTTAACGAAAGGATCGTAGAGGTAGTGAGGTGATCAAAGTAATTGATTACAATCGACATCACATGTTATGGAATTGGGAAAAGCCATGGAAGCTTTTAAGTCTGCCCAAGCACCTACGTTCTCTCTCTCCGGACCGCTGCGACCTACAACGAGAGTCGAATACCATGTATTACCAGTTCTTACAAGAGCAAGCCTACGGAGTACGTACATGCAATTGAAATACCCAAGAAATACCCCGTCATGCAGAGAAAGTTACGGTGGCGTTTAGGGCCAGTGTTATGCCAACGTATAGTCAATCATAATCCTAGAATTTATCAAAAATTAACAGGTATACGCTTATGTATGTCGTGTATAATACAGAGCGCATAATTTGCTTAGTACATATGTGCCGCAGATTTCACTGTTGGACAATCCGTCTCGTCCTTGGTTGCAGGAACCGCCACGCTTAAAGTTGTTAATACCCAGACATAACTCAGACGGAGGCATGGGTTAAATACTCATGTCTGAATGCATTCCTATGATCGAAAATGATTGCTGCCGGGTGAAGGTGCCTGGCATAGCCCTGAGAAATAGACAGCCAGCTAGCATACCTAGGTACACATCAAATATATATCCTAGACAATCTCAACGCTCGACCAACCCAGTCATGAGATGTGACAATGATCCAAGAATTCGGGACCAAACAAAGAGAAATAAACCCACCAATATAAGAACAAAGGCATTATTAAATCAATCGATACTAAAAATCGAAAGTAATAAATTGTATGTTAATTACCCCACACAAGCTGCTGTAATCGCGATAAGATACGTAATTTAGCGTAACGCTAATACGCCCTGAGCCCCGCAATGATGTTATCCATCCATAAACTCCAAACAGCTTTTATACATCCCGACAACACGAGGATATACTGAACAATGGCATTGACCAGGGTATGTATCCATAACACTAAGAATATACTAAATGATACTCACTTCAAACTCTTTGCAGGTCAGATTCAAAGTCCACGGGACGGTTCAAGGTATGCTATATCAATCGATTTACGTAGGTATGTCTGACTACAGATTGATGGACTAACATCGTCTCCTATTGTACCAGGCGTCAGCTTTCGGTATGCTTACCTCCACGCATCTCATTCAGATGAATAGTTGCTAAACCAAACAGAGCCTTCACCCAAAAACGAGCAACCGAATACGGCGTAACAGGCTGGGTCCAAAACAGTCCTGATGGCAGGGTATGTCACTCTTTCTCAAACTCTTTGAATGAATGACATGAGCTCAACAAAACAGGTCGAAGGCGAAATCCAAGGCGAACCCGACCTCGTCCAAAAGCTCCTCAAAGACGTCGACAAGGGTCCCCGCCACGCTCACGTCGTAAAACTAGAAAAGAGTGATATCGACACACAAGAAGATGAGAAATCTTTTGAAATTCGAAGATAAATTTCAGCTGCCTCTCTTCCATGTTTGGCAAATGATGCCATCATTCAGTAATGCTAAATTGATCATATGAAAGTTTCTTTAGACTGAGGTGTTTTGAGCTAAGTCATGAATCATAAAGCCGACTCGGTCGATAACTAACTTCTCGTATTTTGCATAGTACTGAGTGCTCACCGAAGATGAATCACAGCCTTGTCGACGAGAATGTTTCGGGCGGGTTAAGGCTGAGTTGGTGGCCGCCCGGAACATCCCGACCATCTCAAATACAGTAATATCGTATTCGTAATACGGACATCTCAAATCTTCTAGATTAGTGAATGATCGCCACAGGCGTAAGAACATAATGGGAAGGTGATTTTAATTGATTCTACTTCGAGTCGGATTGCATCGTACGAGTGCTGGTATGATGCTAAGTTTCTGCTAGTTCGATGGTATGACAATGACACGACAGTGCTTGGTTTGAGAGTATGCGAATCTTTTGTATGTGTATCAGTATTGTAACAAAAGAATCTCCCCAGAAATTAGCCTTCGTCCGGCATGCCGAGTTGGGTGAGTCACATGGACCATTACGAAGTTGACGGCAGTTAGAACGGCGACCACGTACGGCGGTGGCAATCGTGTAATTTTACATGTAGATATTGTGCGCACGCACTTCTGTTCTTTGGGTCTGGATCATAGTGGTCTATGATTGGTTCAGGAGATTGAGCAATTGAATATGATTTCTACAGGCTCTACCACTATCTGAAATAACTTGCGCAAAAGTGTCTATCTTCGAGGCCAATAAACATTCCTGCTTCTCAAGTCATTAATGCAAGTCTCGCACTTCTTCAATTGAGGCTATACCGAAGCAAACGTCAAGAATCTTCGGCCTTTGCGCGCACACAGTAATCAACAACGTCACATGGTCGAGCTGCCCACAAGTAACTTACTAGCTAAGAATAAATGAGTAATCAAATGAATTATCCATCAACTCAGTGATCAAAACTATGCCGTAGCGGAAGTAATACACATCTCTAACCGCGAATCCCACGCATGTCAAGACAATAACTCAACAACCAATCAAACCCATCACGTGCGCATAACGCTTGATATTCCGTGCCCATTAACCCATACTAGTGCATTACACGCCTTGCCCATCCCGACTCATCTCGATTTTCGTACCGCCACGAAAACAATCTAGAATTTTCCTGACTGGCGTGGCGCATCTTGAAGAATGGAGGAAAGTGAAACATGGATACTGTACTGAAAACTCATTCCTGTTCCTATCGATATTCGTATCCGATGCGTTTTTGTTAGGCATGTGACGTCTAATCTTCGGGGAGCAGTTTTTCATAGATAGTTTTCATTTTTTACATGTGCCTAATTAGGTTATGGCGCGGTGACCTGTTGACTGGGTTTGATATAAAAGGCCAGCCCTGGGTAGGCCGGCTTTTGCCTGAGGTTCTTCGTATAGATCATCAACGCATTCAAATCAAAACAAAGCAATACAACTCCACTCCACAATTTGGTTGTAAAGCATCATCTTATTGATTGACCTTTCAGTCACAAAAGATCAATGTACTCTGTCACAGCAACTGCGCCTTTACGGCTCACGGCCACGGCTATACCGAAGACTGTCTATGTCGGCAGTCTTTGCGTACTTGCTGGAGGTCACCATTATTCAACGCTGCCATCGACCAAGGCCCGTCAAAGCCCTTTTACTTCGACAAACAGACGAGGCATCTCATCAGGATCGCGCAAGTCTGCTATCACAGAATTCTTCCCCAAAGTGGAAACGAAACAGATTGTCGAGACTGAGACGGCATGGCGACATCCAGTGTAAGTCCCTTACCTCCTATTCTCTTGGCTAGATTTTGGGTTATACTGACAACGTCAGATACACCGAAGAACAAATGCGAAGCATCCACACCGAACACCGCGAAGTCCGCACCTGGTCCGATCGATTCGCGCTATTCATGGTCCGGGGTCTGCGCTGGGGCATGGATTTCGTCACTGGCTACAAACATGAACCCAAAGGCCAAAAGGATGGCAAGGCAGTCGAAAAATTCAAAATGAGTGAACGGCAATGGTTGAATCGAATTTTGTTCTTGGAGAGTGTTGCCGGTGTCCCGGGGATGGTTGCGGGGATGTTGAGGCATCTTCGTAGTTTGAGGACGATGAGGAGGGATAATGGATGGTAAGCCCACTTTCCTGAATTTTTTTGAGTGTTCAAGACTAACGGGCAATAGGATCGAAACCCTCCTCGAAGAAGCCTATAACGAGCGCATGCACCTCCTCACATTCATGAAAATCGCCGAACCAGGCTTGTTCATGCGCATGATGGTCCTCGGCGCTCAGGGCGTGTACTTCAATGGCCTCTTCTTCGCCTATCTCATTTCTCCAAGCACCTGCCACCGCTTCGTCGGCTACATCGAAGAAGAAGCTGTACATACCTACACACGCATCATCCAAGAAATCGAAGCAGGCAACTTACCCGGCTGGGAGAAGATGGAAGCACCCGAAATCGCAGTCAAGTATTGGCAAATGCCTGAGGGCAATCGGACGATGCTCGATTTGATGTTGTACGTACGTGCCGACGAAGCGAAGCATAGGGAAGTGAACCACACACTGGGCAATCTGAACCAGAGGGAAGATCCGAACCCGTACACGGCTGTGTTTAGAGATTCGGAAAAGCCACGGCCTAGTAAGGGAGTGGATTTGATGAAGCCCACGGGCTGGGAGAGAGAAGAGGTTATTTGATTAGATTTTGACGTTCTGTTTTCGTACAACTCTTCTCAGGGGTCAAGGAGTTTTAGGGATTGTGTTTGATATACCTCATTGTTCATTTTTATTGCGGCGTCCATGAGCACTTGAAAGTTTCGCGAATAGATCAGATTAGATACTGAACAAGAAGCATTTTGGCATTCTAGGCCTTTTTCCATCTCATTCTTGACCAAGTACGCGACTCTTGCTTGACGCTCGTCAAGCGTAAGTCTGGAGGGAGATGAATGGGACTCTTCACCGTATTACAGTTCCATCAAGCTTCCTCATCACAATGTCAACAAATAAACATGTGTAGCTTGTGGTAGAAACTCTAATCTTCTGTTGTGGTGTCTCATTCTGTATTGATGGGTGACCTAATACTAGGCTGCAATAGGCTTAGTGCTGTTACGCCAACCAATCACGGTGACCAATGGGTGAAATGACCACCCCACGGCAGGCGCGTCCCTGGCCTCCTTAGCGTTACTGTTTGTGTACTAGGGAAATTCTTAATCTAATTAAACTAACACTCGAGGAATCGTGAATGGTCAGCAACTCTCCTTCTTCCTCCTTCTTTCCTTCTACTGCATAATGATACGTATTCTCGATTTACTTTGACATCCCTATAATATATATTCGACTATTGTTCGGTCTACATAATCCTTTGTTGCTATTGCATCCGACGACAAACTATTGATTTACCGCCGAAACCTCCTCGGCAGACTGACCCATGTGCGAGTTGCTTTGAAATCGACATCGATACCACAACTCGATATATACCTATATCCCTACTCAGAGCGATACATGTAATTCTTGGAGATATTCGAATAAGCCACATCAGAAGACATGGACGAACACGACAAAGAGCCTGGCGCTTCCCCGCTAATGTTACGCTCAGGGTCACCATCACCCTCCATTTCGCCAACACCAGCGATTTCCTCCTGTCCCTCGCCTGACCGCAGCTTCTCGACATTTTCGACCGTGTCCTCCGTTTCCAACTTTTCCGCTACGTCTGCCACGTCCAACGGCGATAATAGATCTTCCATCTTGTCCGCCGGGTCGAAACGACGTGGTTATGTCCGGCCCCAGGGTGTTGAGTTCGCCGAGTCGGCTAAGAATAGAGAGAGTGTCATGTGTTTAGGAAGCATTGCACATTTACAATATTACTTTGCAAGGACGGGGTTATTGGATGGGAAAGGCGCGCAAATGGCTCGGCCGAAGAATAAGAGTCATGTGAATGAGACAAAGGAGGTTCCGAAATTATTGCTAACGCAGGACCCTCAATTTACGGCAGAGATGGTGGATAGTCCCGTTGATGATATTGCTCCCGATCAAGTCGACTTTGATGTCGAATATGACGATGGTGAATTAATGCTGCCTCCTACAGTGAGCACCTTCAGCGTCAAAACACATCATATTCCGCCCCCGCCGAAATTGAAGGTTTTGCGAAAGGATCTGGTGGAGGCATTGGATAAGGCGTCATTGGCAGTGAAGAAGTCAGAGTCTGATAGCACGGAATCGTCGCCTCGGTCGTCATCAAATAGTCTTTCGCCTCAGTCTGATGCACAGGGTTCAGCATCTCCGTCGTCATCACCAAAACCCTCCGGATGGCATGAAATCCAGGGTATGCATATTCTTGATCTCGTCACATTAGCGATCCGTTCAGCTCGGGTTTACTACATCAACCATGAACGACCGGAGCGACTAGCTAGTATTAAGACGGAACGTAAATTCCGAGAAGAGTTATTGGCGGTCACGGATGTTTTGAAGGCATGGGCGTCTCGAAACTTCGCCGGTGGGTTAAGGAATACTGAACGGGCTGCTATTCTGAGCTGGATGGCTGGTGTTCTCATCGTTCTAGACGAAGAACGTCGGCTAGAGGAGGCTGAGAACAAGGAACGTGCTAGCTGGAATTGGGCTACTGGAGATTGGACAGGACGTGAAAGGGAGCGCGAAGAAGCCTTCCTTCAGACATTGATGAATGGAATTGGTCCCGCCTTGCCGCAATGGACCTCTCCTGAGAATGCGGTGTTGCCAACCCCGCTTCTCAGTCGGTTGCGAGACGGACGCGATCTTATTCGCATGCATAATCAGGCAGTCCGCAAATCACGACGACTTTTCGGCGAAATCAAGACTCCTCATGAAGATATCGCTAAACCATATCGCCGTGCTGAAAATCTACGATACTGGCGCAAAGCCGCTGAACTGCGGTGGGAGATCAAACTCGATCTAGACGTTATGGGAGTTGTCTATGGCAGCAGCGACGAGGCCTGGAAACAGTTCGACGCTGCACTCCTTGAATGGTGCAGGGGTGTCCGTGAGGAGATGCTGGATGACTGGAGGAACCCGCGTAAGGGGTCCGTTGCGTCCCTTCATGAACTGCCCACCATTTTTGATACCGAAGCCCTGACCGCCGAAGCTGCCTAATTTCTAAGGCTTCATATAATTTGTTTTTCCCCCTTATTTTATTTTCCCATTCTCGTCTGGTTGGTACCTGAATAACTCTCTGGCCCCAGCCTCTCATTTGATACCCTTTTTTCTTGTCATTCCAACCATAGCTCAATCTGTGGGACTGGTTCCAGGGTTATGTCCTGACCCAGACTATTATACTCATGTCTGCCATCTACACATATTATATGATCATTTCCCCTGACGATAGTCCCATGTCTGCACATACGGTGTTAGTGGCGTTAGTACATTACCGTTTGATTATGATTTTCAGTTCGTTTATTGACAGCAATCTACGAAGTATTTGTTCGTTGTATGATGCCGTCAGTGTGTGCTGTCGTGGGGGCTGCTGATTGGAAGCGTATCTAGTAGTTTGCGTATGATTTGAAAGCGCACTCGTGCCTGACAGCAACTGTGCTGGCAATTTAGAAGCCGTCAATGTGATTTTATGTCAGTATTAAACATATAAAATAGATACATTGCGTAGTCGAAATAAATTCTGATATTCTATCGAGCATCAACTGTGAAGAAACTGTCAGTGCTCCAGTCTACCGGAGCTAGCTGTTAAATTAAAAAAGCAGATGGACAACAATCAAAAGAGCGGAACCTTCCCCTTCTCCGTCGTCGCTCATCTCCTGAACTTTACCTCCCGACAAACCACTCGGTCCTTGCAGTCCCCCCGCCATGTAGACCCCGATCGCTACACTCTCAACCTCCTCAACAGCAAAAGGCGAGTGTACGAGACCGTTGTTGACAGATTGCAGAGTGGGCCAGTCAAACGCGGAGTTGCTGTTGGCCGTGCTACTCCTCGCGTCGCCGCCAAGTCATCGGCATCATTGTTCTCGCTCCCTTTATTATTGACTGCGACAGAAACAATCCCTCCATTTCAACGACAGCAAGTCTTTTCAACCGCTACCACTGCCATTACACCGACAACTGCGTCTACGAATCCGAACACCCAGAGCATAGACAAGGTGAATGGTTCGCAGACTAGCATTGTTCCCATGCCCGCGATATCCTTCGTGCCTGGTTCATCGGCAACGTCGACGACGACAACAACCAGCACCAACGATAACAACAGTCTACAAGCTAGCTACTCCCTCCGATCATTGACCAAGAAATTCTCCGCCCCTCAATTATCGCAGCCGTCGTCTTTGTCTGCCGGTTCGCTAGACGTTCAGGAGCCGGTCACCCCTGCCGCGGTAACCTCGATAGCCCGCCGATTCAAACAATCGCCAGAGGACAACAACACGTCGGAACGGAATTTGTCTTCTGAAGATACGCAACGAGCGTCGATATTTCGAAGGCTTTCGCCTGGCCTTGCGGCTCGAGTGAAACTTTTGAGCGGCTCGACTGATTCTACTACCACCGGCCAGACGAAAAATAATAAAGGCGCGGTAGGAAAAATTCCGGAACATCATCTTCGAGAGCTGGAAAGTCTACACCAAGATCTATCCATAAAGGTTGAAAAGCGAGGCCGGGCCTGGCCAGGATTGACCATCAAGCGAGAAAGAAGTGCCCCTGACTTGCTGCAATCGCCCACAAAGAAAGAGCTCGGCACAGACAACAAGGCAGAATTGCAACAAAGCAGCTTCCAGCAACCACTGCTCACCCCTAACAACGAATCATTCCCAGACCGACGACGATTTTCTACCGCTGACGCCACCGAACAACTGGCCGACGCCCGCAACTCCGTAGACGGGGTTGCTGCGTCGACGATGACGACAATTGAGCCTGCAATGGCTGATGCACCCAGCTCCGTACCCCAAGATGTTGAACCGGTGCAGGAAGGGTCGACTGACCTGGAAGAATACCTCAGACGCAGCACACTTGAAGATCAGGCACCTCCACCTCCACCCAAAGATACTCCGCCCGTACCCTCGACACCGTCTTCAACGAACATGCAATCTTATTTCACTAGTCCTTACAAGTTGAACCGAGCAGAGTCGATATTTTCGTTTTCTCGAGCGTCTTTTAGCAATCAGTTGTCACAGCTTACGTCGATCACTTTGCCGCAACCTGCCGCTCTGGAAGCGAGCATTACGTCTATTATCAATGCGCCCACAGCAGTCAGGGCTCTTACTGGTGCAGCGGAACAGATTGAGAAGTGGATGAACAAGGCATCGGAAGTGCTCAATGGACTCGATGCCGAGGACGACGTTGAATGGGCTGCGGCCGGTGGACGAGAAGGCCTGGAAGAAGTGGATAAAGCGGTTGTCAAGTTTGAGAGCTTGGTTGATGTCTATGTAAAGGCAATTGAGAATGTCCAACTACGTGACGATATCGATGATGTTCGCGCTGACGATTTGAAACTGATCGTTGTTCAAATGGATACCACGTTGAAGAATTGGGCCAGTATTCGGAAATTCCTGAAAGGTGTCAAAGAACAAGTCGAATTGGCCATGGAATGGGAAGAATTATGGAACAATGTCCTTGGCGACGTCGGCCTGGAAATCGACAACCTCAGCAGATTGATCTTTGAGATGGAGGAAAAGCGACACAAATCACTTGTCCCAGACTCGGATGCTGAACAAGGTAATGGTCTCGATATTAATGAGCTCGAAACTATCGTGGAAGAGTCTCCTATAAATGGTACGCCGTCCGCAGCAAACAAGCGACTGAGCTTGGCTTTGTTTCCCGCAGCCGATACTTCGAACGCTGCGGCGGGTAATAGCAATCCACAGGACGATGCAAACCTTATGCAGCTGTTTGCTCGTATGCAACCGTTGAGAGCGTCATTAGACTTTCTCCCTATGAGACTTTCCATGTTCCAGACGCGGGCAGAAAAGCTATTTCCAACTGCTTGCGAGGAACTTGAAGACAGACGAAAGCGACTTGAGACGACTTACAAGAAGCTGGAAGGTGATGCAGAGGCTTTGCGACGTGAGCTTGGTGAAGACCGATGGATTTTGGTTTTTAGAAATGCTGGGAAACAAGCGGAGAAGATGTGTGGTTCGGTTGAGCGCAGTATTGGCAAGCTACAAGAGTCTTTAGAGTCGGGCGATCCTGTGAACAACCCAACGGCACTCACCAAGAAGATTGAGAGCTACGAAGCGAAAAAGATTCATTATGTACCGGCTATTGCACGAGTGATGTCGATTATTCAAAAAGGGGTAAACGACCGACTGACTGTCAATGGCGAGGTTCTCACGTTGCTTTCAGATATGAACCAGCGGGTTGACGCCCTCAAGGCGAGCATGAAAGTTATGGATACGGTGCTTGAAGAGACGTCAATTTCTCGAAGTCAACAATTGCGTGATTCAATATCGAGTATCATTACGACCGATAGTCCTGCAAATACCAGCCACTTCGGTACCCCTGGCAGCTCCCCGGCATCATCTGTGATCATGACCGGATACACTGGCGGACTACGGACGCCCAACGCCGGGAATGGCGGATCCAGCAGAAGGGGTAGCTCGGTTGGCAGCACATCTCGTTCAGTCATGGCGAGCTCGCGACGATTATCGGGCATTCCGACAGCAGCTACTGGCAGTCGCAAATCATCAGCTGCATTGTCTGTTCACTCACCACCGTATTCTTCAACAACACCAACACCTGCGTCGCGCACTAGCCGTATACCAACGACACCGGCTATTAATCGACCACGATGGAATGCTAGCACCAACACCGCTGATCTTGACACTGGCCACAACTTTAAACTGACTCCTCCATCTACATATAGACAGAACATTCCGATTTCAGGTCGCACCTCGCGATCTGTCTCTTCATCATTACCGGTCCCTAGCCCATTGAGCCGGGCAACTTCCTCTTCACCTGTTCCTACTGGCCGAACGGGCAGCCGTGTTGGCTACCGTGCCAACAGCCGACTAGGCGCAGTTTCACCATCACCGACCTCACCTGTAGCCGTGCGCTCTTTCTCTGCATCGACATCGTCTGCTCGACCATCCGTTCTGGATCCACCACCATACCACAAACTGCGCAAATCAACCGCAAACCTACCAACAGGACTCCGCAATCGACAAAGCTACGGTGGCCCGATGACCATAAAACAAACCGAAGAAGAGAATAGCTCTACTAAATCAACACGGCCGGGCACATCGCTCGGCCATTCGAGTCGACGAACAAGCCTTTTACCTCAAGCAAAGAAGACTGGCCGAGAAAGTTCGGCGGGCACCAATAAGAACAAACCTGATGAACGACCTCGATGGCGATAACTTCATTCTCCCTTCTTTTTTTGTGTGTTATCTTTTTGTAATAATGAGACCCATCTCTCGTTTCAGCGTTTCCTTTGCCTCTGTCTATGGTACGGACAGTTGCGTCTCCTATGTCATGTCATCCTCTTAACTTATTGTGCACAATACCTCAGCGCTTTCATCTTCTTTTCGTGTCATAGCCAATTTGTTTATGACTTGTCCGTCTATCAAGGATATTCCATTCTCTTTTGTATGTACATATTCAATTCACCCAATAAATACTTTTCCCACTTTTCTCTACAGTAGGCTGGCTGCATGAGAAGAAATTCAGACTAAACTCCGCCCATATATCAACGCATCAACCAATTCCTCACTATTCGCCAGTCTACCTGCCCCCGGCACACGACCCAGTACCTGAAACCCGAGACGATCCCATATCCTGCTTGAGGCAGGATTGTTGGCGAATACGAGGTTGAAGACGGAGTATTTATATCCCTGCCAGCCTCTACTTAGAATGGGGAATGAAAAAAGGGAGCGGGGGATACAGGCGGGGAGGAAGAAGGACAAACCAGTTTAGGAGCGTAGACGAGATATGTTTCGCCCATCACGGAGCCGATTCCCTTCCCGCGAGCGGCGGAGCAGGTTATGAAGCCTGCGTTGCAAATGTGTGAGCAGCGTCCTACCATTTATCACCCATTAGCAGACAATCCCCGAGACTCATTCATTAGAAGTGGTGCAGGGCAGGGCAGGGGCATGGGGATATACCGGGATAATTAGGCTTAACATAAAACGTCCCCAGGCACACCTCCTTCCAATCCACACCCCTTCCATCATCACCCTTGAGTAGGGACTCAGTTTCTAGCCTTGATCCCTTCAAGACAACAGCAGCAAAAGTCCCAAACCAGTAATCCCTAAACCTCTCAAGGCTCATGGGCTCTTCCATGGGATATGTGCATCCCTTCAGGATTTCGGCGGAGAATTCTTCGTGTAAGTATGCAATAAGCCCTGAGGGAAGGGAGGAAGGGCCTTGCGTTATTGGGTAGAGAGTTACTGGCACCCCGGATTTGGGAAAGGCTTCAATGGGTTGTAGGAGAGAAGCGGATTGGGTGTGGTGTGTTGGCGCGGGGAGAGGGGGGTCGGTTATGTTTTCCATGACAGAGCCTGGCATTTTCTCTTCCTTTTTCGTCCGGGGGTATGGATGTTGGATTGAATGAAAGGTTTGGGACTAATTTTTCGGAGTGAAATGGCGAGATTTGAGGCGCTACTCTGTACAGGAAATTTGATAAGATGTGGGGTTGATTTAACCGGAGTTGTCCCGATGGTTTGGATGAACGTCTGATTGATCAATTGAGGAGGATGGTTGACATGAATTAATTGAAGGATCAGATCAGATATTTTATATCGGATTAGCATAGAACATCAAAGATAGGGACATGTAACAAGGCGTTGGCGGTGTAATAGGGCGTGAAGATATCGCCAAACTCAGGAATTCCTGACCCAATCACAGACTGCAATGGATCTTCATCGGCACGAATGCCGATATCTTTTCCGCCTTCCCAAGAAACTTCCAGACACAAATTAAGATTGATCAGATATACATATTGATACAGAGACAGGAGAGTCCAAACATAATACACAACATGCGAAAGAAATATCACTTCTTCAACCCCTTCAAATACATCACCCCAGAATCAAGCAACCACCACGACGCCACCTCGTGCAACACTCTCGGAATCTTTCGTTCCAACGGCATAACCACGCCTTTCTTGCTGGTGTCGCGCCACATGATCGTTTCACTATACATCTCCAGTGAATCTCCGATTGGTCGCATACCAATAACCAACCTCCCATCGAATCCTTGCCCTGATCCTCCCTCCTTTGCATCTTGGCTGGTAGATGATCCGGGTTGAGCTATTCCGAACTCAACGACCACATCCTCCTTTCTGAGGACTTTGTAGATACCGCAAACGACATCACCGACGACAAAATCCAGCTTCTCGATAAACGCCGGGTTGAATGTCTGCACAGCTTCAGGGTTGGACTTGCGAATCATCATTTTTATGATTCGGGCTTGTGGTAGATAGCGCGCGAACGCGGACATGTTGCGTCGAAGGTAGGCTGTGAGTAGTTTCTGCTCGTATGAGCCAGTGTTTCCGCTGAGGGCGGTGTTTAGGTCCTGGTCGGATGGTAGATCATTCTCTCTGTTGAGGATGCGCCATGCTCGATCGTAGACGAGGAGGTATTGATCTGAGGCCAAGACATTATCCGGGATGGTGGTGCAGATTGGTTGTATTTCATCGTGTTTGTCATCGCTTTGTTCTGTAGCAGCTACGAGATCCTTCCCACTGCAGGATTTGTATACGTGTAGTGTCGACCGAGCTAGTCTTCGGTGCAGAAGGGATACATACAAACTCGAGGAACCCACTGCCACGGCCGCGGCGGCGATGGTGGCCGCCGCGATGAGTTTGATGTGGGATGTAGAGAGCGTCATGATCAAGATGCGTATCACTTCACAACAATAATGAATGAAATATAATAAGAATGAAGATTTCGATGATGTCGTCGATAGAAAGACGTAGAAAAAATTGCACGTGAAGAAGAGCCTCATGACCTGCCGCTTCGGGAAAGCTCTCGTATTTGGAGCATTGTGATTGGCTAAATTTCGAAGTATAAATTTAGTGCCATTATTGGCATGGATAGCTACTAATTTCCTAATCTAGACAGATTTGATTTATATAAAATTTAGGCTATTGATTATACTTCTGAAGACATCTCGTCAGGAGGTGTAGCAAGCCCATTCGCCACTACCGATCGAACTATGTCCGCTCGTTTCGTCGGATATTCATAGTCAATCTTCATCGACACATTCATCTCCTGCGCGTCTCGAGTGGCAATATCGAGATCAACAGCATCGGCCAGAAACTGCACAACAATCTCCGCCGCTACTCTGGAGTCATCATCCCCAAGTCCACATGCATTAACCATCCGTAAATACTCCGCAACCATTTGCGCATCCCAACCGCCCCTTCTCCCGAATTCGATTACTGTTTCAGTGTTGACGAAGATATCGAATTCGAAGTGGCCTTGATACGTTAAAACTCGTTCAGGGTAATAGAGGCCCTGTATTGGCGAGAGTGGTGTGCTCCCAATGTTAAGCCAGGGTTGAGGGAGAGCTGTTAATGCGGAAGGAGGTAACGATGTCTCTGGTTCATCAGCAGCCGAAGGATTGCAGCCAACAACTCGATCTCCATGGATAAGTTGAATATGTAACTTCCCACCCTTACGCTTATTTAGACTCGTCGAAAACGTCTTCCCTAACGCTGTCGCAGCAAACTCTCGACTGATCTCAATAGGCCGAATACCAATCTCATACCCCATCGGACACGCCTCAACCCTCACAAACGGCGACCCTAATTGTTCTCCTGAGTTGTCTGCGAGTAAAGCCTGCGCAATAACCTGATGCCCAAAACACGACCCAAAGAACTTGACGAGCGGATACCGACTCCATACCCGCCTAATGAAGTCTTGCAGGCTCGCGATCCACGCGTATTGCTCGCCTTGGTAGTATGCTGAGGCCGCTGAGCCGGTTATGAGGATTGCGTCGATTGGTCTGAAGACTTTGTCTTCTTCTTCTTCTTCAATTTCTTTTTGTCGCTCCTTGTTGAGGGGAGGAGTCTTGCGTAACATGCCCAGTGCCGGGTATGAGCCGCCGACTACATCGTAGGCTGATGTGTGAATTTGTATTTGTGGAGCGGATGAAGAGTTGTTTTTTACAGACTGATTCAGTCTTGATGCTGCAGATTGAAGTAATACCCGGAACTGAGAGCTGTACAAACCGCGAGCCGCATAGACAGTGGGTACGGGGACATCTGTATCGAGGATGGCGATGTGGATATGTCGAGTTATCATTTTGGATATTTATATTAGAGGCTCTTCTGTCAGCAGTTTCTCGTTGTTCTATGTAGAAAGAAGCCTGAATAGCTCGCAAAAGTTCGAGGACAAAATGAACGGATCCACCGAAACGACTGGATCGGATAGGATTTCCTAATTAGGAAAAGATGAGGATTCCTTATCAGGCGGGGTTTAGCTTTACGTTTAGCAGTCTAAAGTAGGTACAATTTGTTCTTCTTGCTGTGCACAGAGCCGTGGTGAGAGTCAAACTTATATTGTGTGTCGGACTTTTAAGTCCATGATCGGAGTTTGAGTCCGATATCTATACCTCACTATCATTCCAATGATAGATTAGATATACTTTAATACTATCCTACCTAGGTATCAGTGTTCAATGTAAGATAGACTATTCAGCATCCAACAATGCAACAGGCGGCTGATCATCAACCTGGATTCCACCACGCTTGTTCTCATCGCTATCCCAAAACGGCAACTTCCATCCCCCTTCACTCTCCGGCGTCGCGAGCCACAACCTCATCAAATGCCGTCTTGGAGCTGGAGGGGCATAATCCTTGTACGCGGTCCGGGCGTGTAAAATGTGGGTGTTGGCCAAAAATTGGATATCGCCGACTTCGAGGATCATGTGCAATGAAAGGCGTTGGGCGGTTTCTTCGAGGACGCGGAGGGCTTCTTGTTGTTTGTCTGAGAGGGGTGGAATGATGCCCTTATCGGAAAAGCGGGTGAGTGAGCGGACGAAGTAGGGATCCCATCTAAATCTGTTAGTACATCCCTCTCTTCATTTCCCGGGGAAAGGGACGAACTTGAGGTAAACACGAGGATTCTCTTCCGTCCTCTCCAGATAGAATACAGTCGTCTTGATATATTCCTCCTGGCCTTTCGATGTCTCCCCCTTTCGATCAAAATACCAGTTTGGCTCCGTCAATGTTTTGAGGACGTCCGGCCGCTCTTTGGCGAGCACATTATAAACGTGATGAGAAGAGACCAAATCCGATTCTCCGCCTTCCAGCGCACGAGCAATGCAAAGTAAACCGACGATGTCGCAGTCATCCACATGAAAGAATTGACTATTTTTATCAGCATTTACATTTCACTCCTAGGGGTGTAGGGGCATACCGAGCATTCGTCCTATAAATCCTCACCTGATCAATCTTGGTCGGATCCTCCCCCAAATCCTTGACATGCCCCAAAACATGACCGCGACTATTCTGACTCACAAAGTAGCCGAGATATGTACCGAGACCCATATACGCAACGGCCGATTTGTGGTTTCCCCATTCCGTAACGGGTAGACCTTTGAACAGGATGAAGCCTTTGCCGTTGAGTAGGTCATCGCGTAGTTCGTTGTAGAGATATGGTCCTAGGTTGGGGAGGATGAAGTTTTTCTACACAAATTTAGTAAACCATTGTTTCTCTCTGAGGAATGGAGACATACCTGGGAGATACCAGTCAGCGGCGTCCCAGCAGCAATAAACCGATCCGCCGCAGAACTCAATTCCTCAACCTCCTCAGCGGTGAATCGATGAACCCATTTTTCGGGATGATCTTTGTAGTATTCGGCTTTCCAGACTGTGCGCCCCGTAATCTCGGAAGGGAAATCTTCGAAAGGATGAAGGTGTTCTGAAAGTGGTGCGTGTTGGCCGGTTGTTTTGAGGCCGTCCGGGAAGAGGGTCAAGTCAATTTTTGGACTTGGAGAGGATTGAGGGAGTGAGTTTTGCAGCTCATGAGGAGCTTGGGTGTGATGCGAGCTGAGAGTGGTGGTCATTTTGTTTTTTATGAAGTGTATAGTTGAAATGCGATTCGATCAGATCCTAGTGACGACCTAACCCCTCATCAATTGGCGGGATCCGATCCCAGTCAATATGTCAACGAAATAAGCTGGTCAAAGTAGAGGAAATTCTCTGACTTGTGTGCTTGTACTGTGAGAAGAATCTATCTTAATTGACTTTTGTGTTTTGAGAGAATCCGGACAAATGGCCGACACGATGAATTTATATGATCGTTCCTGGATCCATAATCACGCAATTTGGTGCGATTTGATGTCACCATCTGCGATTGCGAATCGTGCAGTTCGAGATCATTTCAAGGATTTTCATATCCCTTTGGTCGGATGATCTTACCTTAATATTGTGTAAACTGTTTATCGGAGAATATCTTTCAAACACCTTCTTCTTGGAGCCTATATCGCACCTGGACACTCCCATTACCGAATCCGGCGAAATTACGGCATCCCCCGAAAAGTCGACGAGGCTCAGATCATGTTTATATATAAATCTGACAGAATAATTAAGCATATATAGTAGACAGAAAAAGCAAATATCCAGAAATTGGCAATGATGCAATCTGCAAGCCATATGGACTAGCGGAAGTTTTGGCCTTTTAGGGTTATAGAACTCATACTCCCAAGTTCCATGTGGTCTAGGTGTTCATACGTCTCAAGATCCCTAAAGTGTGTATTCGCTCATAATGATCTATAATTAATTTAGTCTTATCTATATATATAGCTCACAAGTGACTCGATATTTTGCAGGTCAACCGTGGTGCTGATTTCACAATAATAGTGACAGGTATCGATCTTCGACTTCAAGATGACTACCACCACTCTGAAAACACCTACAATCTACTCCAAACCCCAAATATCCACCCTCCAACCAGAATCGTTCCCCCCTCCTGCTCAGCAAGACGAGCTCTCAAAAGGCGACATAACATGGCACACCCTCTTCTCATCAACCACAACTCCCACAAACTCCCTATCAGCGGGTGTCGCAACCTGTCCTCCTCAAACGGGCCATCTATGTGCGCATCGTCATTCCCAAGCTGAAGTATATTACATCACCGAGGGGAAAGGAATAATGCGGATTGACGGCAAGGAAACAGAAGTTGAGGAAGGCGCTGCGGTGTTTATTCCGGGGGATGCAGAGCATAGTGTTCGAAATATTGGAGAGGGGCCTCTAAAGTTCTTTTACGTTTTTGCGACAGATGCGTTTGAGGATGTTGTTTATAGGTTTTCGTGAGATGCTTTCCTTTGCTTTGTTCAAAGAGGAAATTAGGGCTAATGACTGGGATATGGCACCAAGAATGAGATACGCTGCATTCAGGCACCCATTATTAGAGAAGCGGTCGCAATATATGTCTGCGGTTATTATCGGAGCTTTATATCTAGACCTAGCTTTTTATCTATACGTATTTTCAACTTGGGGCTTGCGTAAGCTGAAATCAACATCATCACAAATAGCATAGCGGCGCCGACAAGTGGAGACGGGGAGTTGTGCACCTTTCCCAGGTCGCCACGAGATTTGTTAACGGCTTCAATTTCCCTGATAGATAGGATCCTTATAAGATTTTAGGATCATGAGGTCACTAATTTGTGGAATAATTGCGAATTAACGTGCCGCAAAGTGTCCGGATTGATAAGCGGTTTCCATGATGAGGGCAGTATAAAGCAGGTCTCTCTTCCTGAGCGCAGGAAATTCTAGACCGTCATACTCAGCTGAACTCCCATACACAACAAGAAGTAAGTCATTCGTACAAGGTGAGTACACCTAGTACTATTGGAGCCACTTCATCTCCTGAATGAATGCTGACCCTCGCAGAAATAGTTTCATCAAAATGATCCAACCCCGACAAATACTCATTGTCAGCCTAAGCCGCTTTCTACGAGGCGAACCCCTACGCGGAATCCTCGACAAAAATTGGGCCCCCTACCCCAGAGAACTCACACTCTTCAACAACGTCCCCTTTGACTTCGACGCGAATGACATCCCCACCGCTTTGAAAGACCTCAAGTCTACCATTGAGGCTCGTAAATGGGACGGTATATTGATCGGATGGTGTATACGTGGAAACCCGGAACGAACACCGTTGTTCGAGAAAGTGGTGGCCATGTGTAGAAAGGCGAGCCGGGATAATGCAGAGACGAAGTTGATGTTTTGTACAGGGCCGGACAATCTTGCTGATGCTACATTGAGGAATTTCCCAATGGATAGGGAGTAGGTTAGGGCTGATTGAGGAGATTATGTTGTGCATATGTTGTAGTGAGATGATTTGAGCAACATTGTTTTCAAAGAAGATCTAGTTGAAACAAATCCGGGGCCGCACTTCATTTGGTTCTATTCGACCATGTCCGATATCATTGTCTTCATCTTCTAAATTCAGGAGTGCACAATTCAACTCTAGGCTGTGGCAGCTGTGGGCTATTCCTGTATTGCCCGAGACCTATATGAACACCAAGATACGTGATTAGATTGTCGATTATACATAGTGTTTCCTGAATTAAAGGCATATTGATGAACAACGAAGTGAAGGCTATAAGAAATGTAAACAGATCAGCTTTTACGTTGGAATAAGCCACGATTTGTTTCGGCCTTACCCTAACCCTACATTTAGGGTTAGAAGAAATGCTCAATCTTTGAAGTCCCCGAGGTCATCTTTCGCTTGAGCATCGAAACCGAGTAGAGACTACCCCACATTAACTGTTGAAACGACACATCACTACAAAATATCTCACGTATGCACTCACCTCCATCATTCAACATCTGATCATTTGCAGACTTACGTCTCGACTCACAGAAAAGGGCCCCGATTCATTATCTTCTACAGAGCCCGACATCAATGCAATATGCTGTCCGGAACTGATATTGACTACTTACGCCGCTGCGTGGAGCTTGCTCGTGAAGCACTTGAAGCTGGCGACGCTCCGTTTGGATCAGTGCTAGTGAATGCTGCTGGCGAGATTATCAAAGAGGACCGCAACCGGGACACGACCGAGGCAGACGTCACATTGCACCCTGAATTCACAATAGCCACCTGGGCCCAGAAGAATCTGACCCCGAAAGAGCGCGCTGCTGCAACGGTCTACACGTCTGGCGAGCATTGCCCGATGTGCGCAGCAACTCATGCATATGCGGGGCTAGGAAGAATAGTATATGCCAGCTCTTCCGCTCAGCTTGTGCAATGGCGAACGGAGTTAGGAATAAAATCTGGGCCTGTTGCCCCATTACCAATCAATCAGGTGGCGCCAGGTCTTGTTGTTGAAGGGCCGGCTGTGGGCTTGGATGAGCAGATTCGCGAGTTGCATCGTCTTCGACAGGAACGAAGTATTTCATAAATAGGGGTGATGAGGATGGGAACCTGGTTCAGACTATAGAACTCTACGTACGACCGACGAGATTCCTTCGTGGTGTGATGCCTGGTACAAGTTTTGATATCATTAGTCAAGATACACGTGGGCCAAGGAAAAACCTCAATCAACCCTATTCAATGTTACTATACGGGGGACCTACATGTATCACCATGAATTCATATATGACCAGGTACTTGCCCAACATTTTCAACCACAAAGTGGGTTTTAAGGATGCAAAATTTGTTGGGTAAGCATAACTTACGTGTATTTTTTCCTACCCCGAATAGAATTGATGGAGCAGCACCTACTACCCTAGCCCTAGCTCTAAGAGGCAAATGGCTTAAATTTGACCTACGGCCCAATTGCGTCCCAGTAACTATTGCCATGAGTGGATATTTATCATTCTCTTTCTTCCAAGAAGACGTAATTAGCTTCGTAGTCTAATATAGAATGATTTTTCTATCGGTGCAAAGCCGCTGTCCTGATTTGGAAGACCCAGGATCGTATGTTCAATCTTGGGCCTCCTGGCAACACTTCAGATGAGATGGTAAAGCTATACGAAGAGGTCATGTTTGCAGACTCACAATTGAAGAAGATCATGACTGAAATGTCTATCTTCTACAAAGAAAACGGAGTGGTTGATGGGCAGCTACCAGCTTATATTATCCACCGGAAACAAGTCTTGCTCATCTTCATGGCACATAAGGCAAGTTCGTTATCGATCAATTAGAATATTACCAATTCTCTGCTAACATTCCCTAGTTCTTTACCTGACATCGCCATTTTCACATACTCAGTTTTGAAAATGCTTGGTACTCATTGTCTAAGGTTCGTAAATCTATTCATTGCATACGCCAAAAACAAGTCGGGGCTTACCTTCTCACAACTAGTTATCCTGTCTCTCCATCGCTCGGAAAAGTCTAAACGCACTGAACTCATTACCAAACGATGAGTACACCTGGACAGTACGAAACTTGTGGACTGTCAATGTCCAAAATGTCACGGAAACTGTGCTATTACTATTCGAGGACTTATTCACGGCAAACGATGAGCTCCGACTGATAGATGGCACGGAAATCCAGCAACTAGCGCACGACTGCTCCTTGTAGTTCAAGGAGATTACCGAGAAGAGCGACATTGCCAAAAGAGGCGCTAAAATTATTGATTTTCTGGTGGGCTTAACCTCGGGTGTCAAAACGGGTCGTACTGAGCGGTTTGATCTGGACCAAATCATAGCCATTATTCAGAGCGAAGATACAGATTTGACGGCGGCAGAAGTCAGCTCTGATCAAGCTCCAATTCCTACTGAGGGTACGAATTGGGCGCCGCCGGGCATTGATACGTGGGAAAGCATTCTTACGTTTATAGGATGTTATCCTGAGTATGCTAATGGCGCTTGACATCTTGATGGGATATTTACATGTCATAGTAGATTAAACTAGATTCCACATGTAATCAGTTGCACCAGTACCTTGGTAGTCCAGTAAATTTCGGAGCTGTATACTTTACCGGACCTCTCTCAATGATAATAAGGTAGTCTGACATATCGAAGTGTCTTGTTGGAGGGCCAAGAAGCAAATTCACAACAAATTATCCATCTCCAATACCTAATTCAGACTGCTTCTCTTAAAATTTGGTCCTTACGTAAAAAGCCCGACAAAATACGTTTTCAGATAAGAAATTATGTAGATAGCTCATCTCATGCATACCTACCGCCACGGGTCGGCCGCGGGTTGACTCCTGATCCACAGTCCCTTAGTGACCACCACGGTCATCCTAATTTTACTTATATGCACGCAATCATAGCTATCCGCATAATCCAAGATATAGCATCTTGACCACAACAATGGCCGCTGTTACCCTTTTCAAATATCCGGTGGCTTCCCCAGCGGACACCTCCCCTCTCTCGAAACTACAAGAGGAAGGCTACTCACCAACTGACGTTGTAGCATTAGTTGGATAGACGGAAAGAAATGGCTGCGTCAACGACTTTTCGAGAACTCTGGCCGCGCATGTCTGGGAATCAAGGTTACCACCTTCCGCAGTGACTGTTTTCTCCGGAGGCACCGAAGGCGTTCTCTCTCCTCACGTTAATTTCCTTGTTCGCACGAAGGAGCCAACGGGTTTGGTTGCTTGCTCTGGGCATACGCGCGATTTTGCGCCGCATGAGGTCGGGACGGAAATCCAGAGCCGAGATGTTGCTACTAGAATCTCAAAGATGATCATTAAAGCCGGCATAGAGAAGGAGGATATCTGTTTAGTTCTCATCAAGTGCCCACTCCTCACATCTACGGATATTGAGCAGATCCGAGCAACTGCGCAGACGCCTATTACAGCAGATACGTACGAGTCCATGGCGCGGTCCCGATATGCAAGTGCAATAGGAATTGCGCTTGCACTCGGCGAAATTCAGGCGGAAGATGCTCCTGCGGCTCTGAACTTGAAAGAGAACACAGTCTGGAGTTCCCGGGCAAGCTGCAGCTCTGGCGCAGAGCTCAAGAATTATCATATTATGGTTCTTGCACGCGGCAAATCTGGTGGAAAGGGCCGATATCGAGCCAGATCTGGCTACATGAAAGATGCAATGGATGCGAAAGTTATCTTGGACATGTTGGCTGGTATCAAGGAGGAGAATGGCAAGGTAGTACAGGTGTTTGTCAAAGCGGAGGCAGATCCAACGGGCTCTATACAAGGAAAACGACATACGATGAATACAGACAGCGATATTCATAGCACACGGCACGCTCGAGCTGCGGTTGGGGGTCTCGTGGCAGGGTTGGTTGGAGATTCTACAGTCTACGTGAGTGGAGGAGGAGAGGGTCAAGGTCCTCCTGGAGGTGGAAGTTTGTGTATCGTTTATGAGTGTGAATAGTTCTAAGAATCCATGGATATAATTGCCATATATTCAATAGTAAATATACAGAAAAACACAAAACACAGTATACCTAGGTATTCTTCGTTTCTTGGCCTTCGACGTCAATAGGTCTGGTCCATCGATACATGTAGGTTATTTAATGGCAGAAGATCAATCTTGGTAAATGGACAGCTAGGGATGATACTCTCCACCCAGCAAACCTTGTTAATAAGCTGCTCATATTTTAAATACAAGGGATACTTTCTAGACAACATGGCGCGTGGTATCGGGGCCTTATCATCATTTCTTGGTATCAGTTCTGATGTCCCGCGGCGCCCGCGGGCTGGTGAAGTTAAGCAGTATCGATCCATGGGCCAACACTGATTTTCTATTAGCTGTGACTTATCATTGATCTCGAGAGGCTGCGCCAGAGACCCTACCTGTTTTCGTACCTTACATCTTCACCTTGACGCGATATCACCAATCATTAAAGATGCGTTCGCTCGAAGCTACTGCTGAACAACATGATCTTAGCATTGTCTCCTTAAGGGAGCTGTACAATACACAAAAAGCTACCCCAATTGATGTCATAAACCAAGTTTATGACCATGCTGAGTCCTACCCGGACAAGGGAGTATGGATTCATCTCGTTCCGAAGATACAGCCCTGGGAACAGCCTCCTCGTTGATTTCCAAATATGCTGAACAATGGCCACTTCCCGCTCTCCACGGCATCCCTTTTTCTGTCAAAGACTCCATCGATGTTAAGGGCATTCCTACTACTGTCGCATGTCCATCATATGCTTACACCCCCAATCGAACCGCGCCGGCAGTTCAAAGGATTCTAGATGCAGGCGGAATATTGATAGGCAAGACCAATCTCGATCAATTCGCGACCGGGCTGGTGGGGCATCGTTCTCCATATGAAACACCGCGATGCGTATTCGATTCGGACTACATTTCGGGCGGTAGCTCTTCCGGCTCGGCAGTCAGTGTTGGGTTGAAACAGGTCTCGTTTTCCGTCGCGACTGATACAGCTGGGAGCACCCGAGTTCCAGCCACTCTGAACGGCCTTGTAGGTCTGAAACCAACACTGGGAACTATCAGTACGGTGGGGCTTGTTCCTGCGTGTAAGACTGCAGACTGTATTACTGTCATTGCAAGATCCACGGATGATGCAAGAGAGGCATGGAAGGTGATGAAGGGTTATGACGATGAAGATGTATATGCTCGCCCATTCCTACCCTCGCTGCCGACTTTCCCAACAACCATTCGATTCGCAATCCCGCCAAGGGAGAAACTCTCGGTGCTGTCACCTTCGTACATGCAACTCTTTTCTCATGTCATTGATACATTGATTGGCTCGGAGCCTGTGTTTCAAAACTGCCTCATCGACTATACACCATTCCAGTCAGCAAACGATATGTTATACGGCTCCTCCATCGTCAGCCAGCGTCTTGTCGCATTTGATGACTACCTCAAACAACACGGAATGGAGAAACTACACCCTGTGGTCAAGACCATTTTCGAATCCTCATCTGGCTTTGACGCCGTTCGAGCTTACCAAGATATTTTCGACCTAGCCCTCTACAAACGCCAAGCACACAAGCAATTCCAAAACGTCATTGATATTTTGATCGTCCCATCTACTGTGGCGCATTTCACAGTCGCAGAGATCGAAGAAGACCCAATCGCAAGAAACAAGCTCATGGGTAGCTGCACACATTTCGTGAATCTCTTCGATCTCTGCGCCGTGGCTATACCGACAGGGAAATGGAAGAATCACAAAGGCAATTTGATGCCCTTTGGTATTACTCTTATTGCAGAGGCAGGAAGGGATACTGAATTGATGGAACTTGGAGAGAAGATCATTGAGTACATGAAAGTGCATCCACTAGTTGTATAAACGAGTAGGAGAGATGTCTTAATTTAATCTGACCATAAATCAGATTTAGATTACATTAATAAATATCCCAAGTGGATTAATTAGGGTGTCTTAAGGTTTTCTCTTCAGACATTTGGAACTTTATTATTTTGGGGAAATATTACAATGGAATATATCTGATGAAATGTCAAGTTGATACAGAAATATTTTTAGTCTTTGTTAGCATATATTTTCAAAGGTATGATGCCTAATATTCTTTGGAATTAATGGAAGATTTCCTCGATTGTCTATATCCAAAAGTGTGAAAGTAGTATATAAGCGCCTCTCACTCGGGGCTGCTCCGTGAGTTAGGGCTAGAATGGGGGTAGAAATGGGAGCGGGCATCTCCGACATCCGTCGCGCCATTCACAGGCATTCACAAACTCATTGTCTATTAACCTTGAGGGGTCACTCCAGAACTAAAGCAATAATTGATACTTGACACATTTTTTCAAAATGCCGCTGTTCAAAGACAACGACATCGACGCCGTCAAGATACTCGAACGGCCCTGGCAGAGCGAGAAACTTATTCAAGTCAGGACTGGAAAAGTCAAACCGACATTCGCGACGAGAGAACCATCCGCACTTTACAAACAAGTACGGACAGGCCCGATCACCGTCAACAGCCTTGGCTGCGAAGGGGACGAACATGCTTTTGAATTCCATGGCGGCCCCGAAAAGGCTCTGCTACAGTACAGCACTCTACACTACGAACGATGGAAGACGGAACTCCCACAAAGCGATGCTCTTTTCGTCCCGGGCGGATTTGGAGAAAATCTAGTCGCGACTCATGCAAATGAGCGCAACATGTGTATTGGCGACGTGGTTCAGATCGGTACAGTCATTGCCCAGGTGACTGGACCTCGGCAGCCATGCTACAAGCTGAATCACAGGTTTCAGGTCAAAGATATGTCCAAACGATCGCAGGACCTGTTTCGCACCGGATGGTTTTATCGAATACTCAAGGAAGGCGAAATTCAGGCTGGTGATCAGATGGTCTTGTTGGAACGTCCTAATCCTGAATGGAGTGTCGCCAAAATCCAATATTATCTCTACCATGACATGCGCAACGACGAGGTCATGAAAGAGATTGTTGATATCAAAGAGTTAGGTGCTGAGGCTCGTGGTATATTCAATAACCGATTGAAGAAACAATATGAGAACCAGGCTCGCCGGCTGGAGGGATCTGCCGACAAAGCTATGACTAGCTGGACACAATATCGGGTTACTGAGAGGAAAAAAGAAACACCTCGAATCGTTTCGCTTCTCTTTGAGGCATTGACGCCATCGGAAAATCCTCAACCTGTGCTTCCAGGCTCTCACGTCCGACTTCGCCTAGGCGGAAAATTAGTTCGTGCATACTCGGTGGTTTCCGGAGATTCGAACAGCTTTCGACTTGCCATTGCCCTTAGTGAAACCAGCCGAGGGGGTTCAACCTATATCCACAAACAAGTACAGATCGGTGACATTCTTGAAGCTGGAACCATCATGCCCAGTTTTCCTCTGTCAGAAAATGCTGACAGCCACGTTTTTATCGCCGGTGGAATCGGTATAACGGCGTTCATAACTTCTGCTCAGCACTGTCAGCGGATGGGCTACAGATATCACCTCCACTATTTGGTCAGAGACACGGCGGATGTCGCGTTGAAGGAATACCTGGACGAATTTGGATGCAATGTCACGGTGTACGACAAGTCTATCGGCAAGGTGTTCGACATGAGGCATGTTTTGAATAGCAGCAGAGACCAAGAGCACATATATTGCTGCGGATCAGATCGACTACAGAAAGCTGTTCGCACCACAGCGGAATCACTAGGGATCAATTCTGGGAATGTACACTTTGAGAATTTCGGGGTCGAAACGTCCGGAGATCCGTTCACAGCAGAATTAACGGAATCAAAGATGACGATAGAAGTGGAAGGCGAGAAGACACTACTAGATACTTTAAGAGAAGCCGGATTTGATATCCCTTCATCCTGCGAGGCTGGGAACTGTGGAACCTGTCGCGTTGGTGTGAAAAGTGGGAGAGTCGATCATAGAGGATCAGGGTTGCCGGAAGATGAGAAGTGCTCGGCCATGTTGAGTTGCGTTTCTCGTGGTATCGGTACTATTGCTCTGGAACTATGATGTTATGGTAATGTACCTAGGTACATGTGGATTCAATTATAGAAACTTAAGTATCAGACAGCAAGGAGCAAGCGCCTCTGTTGAAGCTTTTTTAAGTGGCAGATAATAGCCTTCTATACGCGTATATGTATCACGTACTCGGAAAGAGTCCTTCGAAATAAACATTGAATACTCTGGCTCCCTCGCCCACTATATTCTCTATACACCACGTAGTCCAACTCCTTAACTATATCTCATCACACTAGATCATCGAGTATGCGCGCTAGGATCGATTCGCTTGTAACACAAGATAGTCATCGAAAGACCTTTCTTTGTATGGCAATGGCCTGCGAAAGCGACGTCACACCTGTCACTCACCGGCCGTGCTGGTAAATCGCCATGACGCTTCATGCCGAATGCTGAAATGTCCATGGGAACATACGCTGTTCGCTTGTCCATTGAGTTTAACAATAACACACCGTTGCTGAGTACAGCTTCCTCCGATGATGAGTAGTCACTGACCGTGAGTACCTGGAGTTGTAAGGCAGTCCTTGGTCCGCTACCATGGGAAGAATGATGCAATGGAAGAAGACAAAAAAGGGACACCTCCCTTGACAATAGGCAGAATTGGTAATGAGAAACGTCCGTCTTCGGCTGCAATGTCAAGCATAATTTCAAGGTCCAGTTCGTAAGCCTCTTCCTGGTAACCGTCCAGAAAAGCTTGCATTCCTTCCTCCCCAGGAAGTCCCGAGAAGTAAACCATCACATGCGTTGCTGTGATCTTCGGAAACAGGGATGATTGCTCGGAGGGGGTTTTTTCTCGTCCTGTCTGACGCCTTCATAGCCTGACCTCAAATTTGAATGATATTTCCTGCGCCACGCGGGTGAATGAGCGGGTTCGAGTATGCCATAAAAAAGCGACTTCGATGTTCGGGAGGCTGCGATAATATGCTGACAAGATAGAAGACCGGGTATGTTTCCACGATCGGCTGAACTAAGCCATACTGGTGATCATTTGAATGAACTTCCGTCCCCAAACGCTCCATGCGTCGAATATCTTTCCTATATAAGGTCCGAATTGACATACTGACCATCCGAACCCACGGTCTCCTTCAAAAAATCGTACGGACCCACGAAGGATCGACGACTCATCGGATGATGGTTTGTTGAAGAGTGAGACTGGATTTCTGGTGAGAGGTGATAAGTCATGGATTTCAGCTTCGAGAAAGGCAATTTTAGCTGGGCTTATTTCATCTAACTTGAGAAACTACCAGCTGAAGATCTTGGGTATGTCAAGGAAACCTGCTTCTTGAATTGATGGCAGCACAGCAGTTTCGACTCCAAAGCAAGACGGAATGTCTATGAGAATCTTATCACCGTTGATTTGTTTCAGCCAGGGCATCCACTATTGTGTTGGTTTAACTGAGAGGACTGAATAGATAGGGATGCAGAGTGTTGTGTTGTTGGGAGACATGGTGCGCAAGGTCGAACTCTGAAACAGTCTCCTTGTTGTTGGCCCTTGGAGGACCAAACAATTAAATTACTCAAAGGAGGACGCTTTCGTGGCGATGTAGTCGATTTGAGAGAGACGAGTCATAGGAAATGCCTGCGAGGAGAAGCCCTACCCCTAGCAAGCTCCCTAAAATGTTGATCACATAACTGCAGACTGCACTGATAACGATGCCATCTATGGTGCCCTCATAGTAGTTGATAAGAAAATGATTGGAAGATAGCATGACCTGATCATATTCCGACAGATATCAGGAATCGCTCACAGATATCATGAAGTAGGGTTCTGGTCCCGCGCTTGTAGGGTAATTCAGGATCCACCGTAAACCTTTTCCAACGTCTATTTCTTCCGTAGTGGAAGTAGGGGATTGCAATACCTTCATAAAAGATGTGAATGGCGTAAATATACAATCGCTCCCCACCAGCCTCAACGTGTAACAATTGGTCCGGAATGCTGAACGAGTCGCCGAACTGTTCTGACTTGTATGCGTGAGAGCATTGAGCTTCTGGTTGGATATTGGCGCGCCGAATATAGAGAGCTCGAAACAAGTGTCTCATCGCCTGCTCATAAATAAGAATGTTCCTGGCAAGACGATACGTCTTTTGGCACCAGCTAAAGTATGATTTGTCTTTGGCTGATATGATGCTGTGAGTCCGTGTTTCCATGTAGTGGGGTGATTATTGCTTGGTCGCTTTCATTGACAGCCTGTCGGATGTTAGTATTAGCTTTCTCAATATCTAGCAAGCCAGATGTATATACAGACTTACTAGTGTTTGAGGCCTTTCACGTCCTCGGCTCCTTGGCTGATCGTTCTTCGCTCGATTCTCCGCGGCGGCGTCAATACGTCCCCAAATCTGGGAATATTTTGCCGATTTGCGGTACGTCTCGAAGTCAGGGATGAGTTGAAAGAGCCAGATTGTAATACGCCGCCAAAACGCCTCATTCTTTGCTCCTTAAGTATCGACATATGCAGTCAAAAAATCTGCTCCTTCGTCGAGGTATGTTTGGTAAATAGCAGGTGGTAGAGTGGTACTCCATATCTGGAGTTGCTGCATCAAGATATTCACATCTTTGAAGGCTCCCCGATCTATATGGTACTGATCTCTGTACTCTGGGGTGAAATTATCATTTGAGAAGCTGAAAGCCGGAAATGGAGAGTGAATACCAAAAACGAGGCCCCGTTATGGATCTTTTCATGACGTGCTATATATCGCTGACAGAAGCCATCAGAGACGATGATGACTGGGAAAGTTGAAGATAGAAACAGGCATGAAGAGAAGAGAAGTGATGAAGAAAGAAGCAAAAAAAAAAGGCAGAGTGAGGAGGGGAGATATGAAGAGGAGGAAAGTAAGGAAAGGAGGGGCAAGAGGGAGGAAAAGAAGAAGTTTCCAGAAATGGAAAGATCAAAGACAAAGAATATGACATCGAGGCACCCAGGGCGCAGTGATCGCTTGAGCGATATCCCTCACCCCTAATACCATTATGTATAATCAACGGAGGGGCATACTCGGGCACGAGCAAACCAAACGAAGTGTTTGTATGAGTGCTACACAAAGTTTATGAACAATATAGAATTTTCATTCTTGAAATTTGACGAAACAAGCATGTCTGCATCCACTCCCGGGTCTGAGGTGGACGGTCGGAATTAGCCCTAACTTACCAAACAACGGGCAAATCCATCTCTACTCTCCGCGTGGGCAACAGGCTTATATCGCTGATCATTGAAACATGCGCGGAATCTCCAATGCATAGTTGACAGTTCAATCCACGCGATATGAAAGTGCTCGATTTCGATCCAACAGGCGTTGCGCAAATCGCCCAGGCGCACAAACGAAGCTTGATCAGATTATTTCCTATTCCAGTAATTTTGCGTACTCTCGTTCATAATCCAGCCATCCAGTCGTCTGCGCACACATCAACTGGAGTCATTGGGAGACACTGCCCAAGTTACTCAACGTCATACATACACTCTTCCTATTGTTCAAGTAATCAAATTGTTACTATGTACGTCAAATCTTGGCAGCTCAATCTAAAACATGCAAGTACCTCCGAAGTAGCGCCGGTAGTTCTACAGATCTGCTCCACATATTTGCAGACAACTCACACATTCCAATCAATCGACCGGCTGTACCGGGACTTCACTAAACTCCATGCAAGGATCTCGTATCTGCTCGTATCTCTCTGCACATTCAAATTGCACCCATACACCGAAACGACAAAATCAGAACCCAAGACGAGATGTTTCAATAAACAAGTGAGATACGTAGTGGCAAACCACGGTGTATCCAAGAATTGCCGGACTTTTGGCCCCAATTTCCTAAATAAGGTAGGAGATCATCAAAGCCTTGAAGCGATGTTACCCGACTATCCTATCACGTCAAGAGATGAGGGGAAATATGTATATGTGGCTGGAATTGGGATAGCCTCATGGCTGAGAAGAGGGCGATCATGCATTCTTCAGGTATTTAAATAGCTGACTTGTGTACATCTGTACGTGTCTATACTATATTTGTTTTTCTTCCGTACAACTAGTGTCAAGTACTGTAGATACACTACAACGACCAAAATGCATCCCCTCAAAGCGTTCATCCTCTCCTCCTCCCTTCTGATAGGTAGTGTCCTCGCACGCGGGAGAACACTCTACGTCTCCCACTACGACGGCCACATCTACACTTTGAACTTTGACCCCAAAAACCCGGACCCAAACACCAGTCTCACCCTATCCAATACCCTGCAAGCATGCGGCTCAATGCCCAGTTGGCTCGAACTCGACACCTACACAAATACGCTGTATTGTGTTGATGAATCGGGTACCTCGCAGACGTCCGGGAATGGGTCGTTGACAGCACTTGATATTACAGCCCCGAAAAAGCCGAGGGTTGTGAGTGAGACGGTGACGTTGGCGGGTGGTGTTGCGAGTATTATTTATGATGCTGGCGAGGATGAGAAATTTATCGCTATTGCGCATTAGTTCGTCCTTCCCCTCTTACAGTCCGAATATCTCAGAATGAACGCTAACTATGGGATAGCGAAGGATCATCACTCTCAACCTTTCCCCTCCCCCTAACAAACGACTCTTCAGCCTTACAAACCTTCCTCTTCACCCTAACCGGCCCAGTCACCGATCCCTCGCGCCAGGATGCCCCTCACCCGCACGAAGTCTTCCTCGATCATACAAGTTCCTACATCCTCAGCCCCGATCTAGGCGCAGACCTAATCCGCATCTTCGCTATAAATCCTTCCGACGGCACTCTGACCGAATGCGAGGCATACAAAACAACCCCGGGTAACGGGCCTCGACACGGCGCATTCTCTAATCAGGGTGATACTCTGTACGTAACCAACGAACTCGCGAATACAGTCAGCACATATACCGTTTCCTACAATGACAATAATACTCCCTGTGGATTGTCGCTCGATCTGCAGCAGGAAATCGTCCCTTCCCCATCTGGGACATTGCCAGCATCCTTCCTCGCCGAAATCCGTATTCCGCGCTACAGTACAGATGTATACGTCTCCGTCCGCGGGGATCAATCCTTCGCACCGAATGATACAATCGCGTTCCTTGACGAGTCTTCTTCTGCGACGGGACTAACGCCCAAAAATTTGACGAGTTCGTTTGGCGCGTATCCGCGTACGTTGGTGATTAGTGAGGATGGTTGTCTTGTAGCGGTGGGGAATCAGAAGTCGTCTTCTGTCGCGATTGTGGAGCGGGACGCTGAAACCGGGGAGTTGGGTGCGTTGTTGGGCAGTTTGGAGGTTGGGAGTGTTGAGGCGGGGTTGAGTAGTGTTATTTGGGGTTCTGATTAGCCTCGTTGACGATTGACCCATAGCCAGAAGAAAAGAGAGGAACTGGAATATAAGTTCATTCAGATATGTACGTGATAAACAACAAACACAAACAAATAAAGCAAAAAACCACCTATACCGATACACCCAGACCAAACCTAAACAAACCTTGACCAAAAAGTAAACAGATAAAAATATGACAAAAGACCAGCTTTTCATATATAGATGCAATATTAAAGAATCAAAGTCCGCAATCTTTACCGCCAATACAATTGGCATATTGACTTGAAAAGTGACTGAAAACCAAACGCCTCGTGACCATCCTGACATCCCTGACCTATGGTATGGTATGATATGATATGTAATCGTCATGTGCTGCGCCTGTTCGTAAGTATTTCCTGTTTTCCCGAATGGCGTGAATCTCGTTTAGTCGTGATATCATTATTCTGATAATATGTTCTGTGTGGTAATTCGAAAAGTTCTGGGGATCACCGAAACTCCAATTGAAAAGCTTTCCATTTCCCTCCGACTGTGCGACACTTTGGACATCCCCGTGGACCCGGGTAGCTGGTCGGTGCCTTGATAGGGCTGTTTATTGGACGCGACATTGACATCGGGGGACTGCTTATAAACATGCCAACGCATTCCCGGCATACCCCGCAAATACATTCAGTGCAGGCATAGCAGTCTTGCAGTGGCCATGCGCGACTACAATTCGCACAATAAATCTGAATATCGCGGTGTCGGAAGGTTGATGGTGTTGGGTTTGAAAATCGATGCTGCGGTCGCACGTGGTTGTGCAGATGGTTCAATGGACTTGAGTCGGAATTGACCGAGGATGGAAGACCGCTGGCTGACATGTGGAAGTTCTTGCCAGACACTGTTGACGCAGACTCCAATGACGGCTCAATTGACGGAAATGGCTCCATGTCGCTATCTCTGCTGCGGTGTAGTTCCAAAGGTGGTGGTGTGAGCGATTTTTGCAACGGAGACTCCATGTAGGATGAACCTTGGAACGACCGTCGAATTGGCGCAAGGCTCGACGGTTGCAATGACGGGGGAAGGGAATTGCGATTTTTGGCTGAAGAAATCGATGTTGTATTGTTGAGCAACGTTGACATCGATGGCGAATGCGGTACCTACGACATTAGCAATAGAAACAAGAGCTATGTAGAGGAACATACTGGAGTCGTGTCGCGATCTTCATCCACTTCTGTCGCCGATGTCGCCGCTTCTATGAGATCCTCCCATCGCTTTCCCTGCACCCACGCAGCCGTTTGTGGCTCAGCCGAAAGAGCCTTTCTATCCCCAAGGCTAGGTCGTCGTGCAAATTCCTTTGATCGCGTACGATCATGCTTTGGTTTGCGCGCATTCTGTGTAATGGACGATTTTCGTGGCCTTTGAATCTTGCTGTTGTTGCGCTGTAAAGGTGGTAAAGTTGACGACCGACCGGGTGGAGAGTGGCTCAAGATAGATGGTAGTAATTCGCGTGGTCGGGACGATTGAAACGGCGGAAGAGGCTCCTGTTTGAAGTGGTCTCTCAATGGTGGGAGTTCAATCGACGAGTGCATGCCACCTCGTCCTAATTCATTATCGGAGTGTGTATCCTGCGACGAATCAGCTTTATTCATAGCGCAGATTTGGACGACCTACCATTTCATCCCAATCGGACGCCAGGCGATGGTGATGCAATTGAGCCAAGGCGACCGCAGCAGTGGCGGCGGCCGGATGGGCGTCGTCGATGGTGCGGGGGGTGACGGGAGGCGATGTATCTATATACGTACTGGTGGTTAATTACAGAATCATTTGGCGAGAAATATTAGGGGGGGTCGTGTATTACCATATTTTTTGGCCGGCGAGGACGTGGGCTGGGTGTTCAGATGGGCGCGCTGGTCTATCGGGGTATTGACCATCAGCAGGAAGCTCTCCTCGGTAGCGGGGAGCTTCGGTATGTAGTGATTGGGGTGCGCCCTGCGGATATGCTCTTGCATCGAGCGATACCGTTTTTCCTGCGATTAGCTCTGTTAGTTGAGAACACACACACAATACAAATCGATTGAGTCGAATTATAAAGTCGAGGGGTGCTATCGATAAGGATGGCGGAGGGGAAGCTCACCCCCAAACATCTCTTCCGACAATTGGAGCCGTCATTGTTCGTCAACGGACACACCACCTCGTTGTTGGCATCCGACACGGAGAAGGAGCTCGTCAGCGAGGTGCGCGGGGGCATGGTCTGCATGTGTGCTTCGGTATGTTATAGTCGTAGTCGGAGTGTTGTAGTCGGTGAGTGAATTGAAGGGTTGGTTCCGGGAAGAAAGGCGGGGGGCGTGGAAGTAAGAAGTAGGCGCTCCGGCAAGAGGCGGTTTCAGAGAGAGTCAGGCAAATCAATCAGCTCAGCAGGAAGTCGTCACGGCCAAATTGAACAGCAAAAGTTGGTGGTGGCAGTGTATGCATGCTCTTGGAATCAGTATGTATACGTATATACAGAAATACCGGTGTATACAAGTCGGTACATGGCCCGGACGAGGGAAGCGGGTGTATAGAAAAAGAGAAAAAAAGAGAGAGGAGAGGAAGAAGGAGCAAGAGGAGGGAAAAGGGAGCAAGCGGGAGTGCCAGGACTGAGCGAGCTGTGACTGGCTGCCGAGTTGCCCGCTGCTTGGTCCGGGGGGCGAAGGAGGGGAATGTCACTACTCTGGTACTTAGAGGTACTTGGTCTTAGTGGCACTTACTACGGAGGGCCATGTATCTCGACGACCCGGAGCTTAGCTTAGCTTAGCTCAGCTTAGCTTGTGCCGGAGCCGGACTTTGCGAGCTGTGAGCTTAAGCCTCTTTTCTTTTCTTTCACTGTCGGTACGTACTACTACTTAGTGACTATAGTAGCATATTTCCAAGAGCTGAAGAATAATGCCACTAATTTTACAGTCTTTTTGTATTTTTATTTTTATATATAGCAGTCACTGTCTCAGTGAATCATCTACCAGTCAGTCACCGTCTTTGGGCTGCTTATCATTGGCCGATGGAGCTTCCCAGCTCTGCTGGTGGGGGTGGATGTGTCAGTGCGATTGACCATTCTACACACTATACACAGTACTTCTTTTTCTCTTCTCTCTTTTTTTTTCTCCCGAGACAAATGCAAGGACTTGTCCCTTGTTCTATATACTGTCTACTGTCTACATGAAGTATGTAGTAAACACTCTCATGCAAGACACCGGATATAGTAGAGAGAGGGGGAGCTATCGGGAACAGCAAAGAGGGGAACCCCAATCCAGCCGGGCGGGAGCTGAATGCGGAACATTTCGCTGTGCATGCTCTCCAGTATGTTTAGTGTGTGATTGAATGCATTTAATAGGCTAATATGGAAGCAGCTCTAGCTCAGTCAATTGAATTTAGTGAATTTCACTGTACTACAATTGAGAAAAATTCTTTCTAGTGTAGACTGTTGGGTACTAAGTGGCCTGGCGGCCTGACCTTCCAGGCCGCACTAGCCGGATAACCGGCTTATCGATACGAGATAGCCCATCTTCCTACTGTATCCACTGCCAAAGGAAAAAAACAATGTCAAGTGTTGATAAGGATGTGTACCATAGATAGTTAATGCTGAAGACCTGTGTTGGTACTTTATTGGCCAGGAACATGAAAATGTAGAATAGGTTGTACGGTGTATGGTTCCTAATTAGCCTGCGCGTGGATGCCTTAGAAACTAGGCATCTACGTTATATCCGAAGTCTCACATTAAGCCGAAGAGCGTGACCTTCAATGAGCTCTTTTCTGTTATTGTTGTATTTGGCTTGGGCGGGCTACATGCCTATTTGAATTTGCAAAGATACTTACTAATCTTTATTTCTTCTCCCAACACATGGGCACTAAACGAGGTGCTTGACTAACTACCTGGTAACTACGTATACGAATACGTTATCTTATCTAGCACTAATTTACCAGTCGCATTTTGGCAGACGAAATCCTGGCAATAGCTTGTCCTCTTTGCCATGTAGTGATTGTCTCAATGAGACCAATACTGCGCCCCCGTTCTACTCCTCAACGAACTAAAGGAAGAAGCAAAAGCGTGGTAGACGTTGCTCTGTAGGTCAAACAAAGTCTGCTTTCTAAGGTTTCAACTTTGTCATAAGCATCATGTCTGGCGAGAATTCAAGTTCGTACAAGACAAACGCAAGTTATATCCAGACAAAATTCTGCTATGTACAATTTGGAGAAGCCAAAAGCGATGTTCGTCCCTCTCCAAGGGCACTTAAACAGAACGCGCACCAAACATCGCCGCAAATGCTTCACTACTCATCTGTCCCTGAAACGCTCTACTCTCTTTGGTGGCTGTCAACTTGCCGAATGTCTGCTCAACAACTTCTTGTTGAGTTCCCACTATCCCTTGCATTGCCATAGACCGATCGTCTATAAACAAATCCCCGAATTTTTGCCCTGTTCTTTTGGCCTCCGTTGCTTCAAGGGTCTGTTTGCATGTTTCTTGCAGCGTAGAGGATACGTCTGAACCTTTCTCTATTTCTGTCTCCGTGTCTGGTGATGGTGCTGGTAGAGAAGATTGATTCCGAAGTTGCGTGTTGAGGTCTTTGAGAGCCGTTCCTTGGGCTTTAAACTCGTCTCTGAGGCGCTCAATGTCTTCGGATGTGCGACTTGATAGAATCCTACTCAACGTTAATTAGAGACATATAACCGTATCGAGAAGCGGTACCAACAAGTTAATTGAGCCTAATACTAACACCAGCGTTCTCTGACAGTCACCCAAATGTTGATTGAACCGTTTGATTTTAGCCTCCTTTACATACATCGAAACCCTATCCCGAACACTGAATTTGGTATCCGTCGAATGTTTAGCGACATTTGCAACAGCAGCGCTAAACTCAGTGCAGATATCATGCGTCGATTTAAGCGTCTTCTCGAGGCTTATGGCTCGCAACGTCGATTCGAGGATGTCTGATGTTTTGTTTTTCGTCAACAGTTGCTCCAGCGCTACGAGAGAATCTTCGGTCTGTATGAGAAGACGCTGTGAATGCGCGATACTCTGCGGAGCGTCTGTTAGGCCCGAGACAAGGCTGTATGTTTGCTTGCAGCTTTGCGCGGCGAGTGTTGCGATCGCTATGACGCTGGCTGTTATGCTTAACGGATCCATCAGACTGTGATATTCGACTGGCCGTCGTTCTACGTCTAGTGATGTTTCCAAAAGATCCGCAGCATTGTTTCGACAGAACAAATTGTCTTCGATGAATCTATGAATTTCAGAGAAACAGATCGGAGTCAATTGATGAAAACTGGCTAATCAATGACTATGCATACCCGGAATTAGGTCCTACTTACCATTTGAACTGACCTATCATACGTAGAGTCTGTATTCAGCCACCTTTAAGCATCTGCCTTGTAGCTAAGAGACCACTATTTGTAAATGTATGTGAGCTTTTGTTAATGCTACAATAGTAGGAGTTGTTGCCCACACTCTAGAAAAAGAATTCTGGCTTTACATTACTCAATAGGTTGACCGCTCTTTTTCATCTGGATCAATATCTAGCGCCTCGAGTGTAGCTTGAGTCAAATATCCCATCTTATAGAGACCTATGGGGGCGATGTGATCGGCCCTGTCAGATGCAGCCTTGTAGAGAAGTTTGAGAGGGTGGCTATCCTCATTGCATATTAACGAGTGGTGTTTCACCAATCCATTGTAGGCCCGTTTTCAAGTTTCTGGCAGGTTGAACACCACATCTTCAGAGAGACATCTAATCAGTGTCCGGAGGAGAGGATTGATTGCGAGCCTGAATAATTTGCTACAGATCGGGGAATATTCGTCGATATCCGTCTAAGCCCCGACACGGGGTATCTCTGGGAGAAAATCTCATCGTCTTGCAAGTCCTCGTTGAAATTAGCCAGGTTTTCGTCGCAAAACGTGCAATTTTCGTAATAAGACGACTCTCTTGCCATGATGTATAAATTCGCAGGCGACGACCATGGGGCCAACAGCTGAGCAGCTGAGCTAAATAACAGATATTTGGAACTCCATTGTTTGGTAATTGCTTCAGATTCCCATATAATGCCGTCCTGCTGCTCTTCGCCTATGCTGTGTCAATGTTGGCTTGGTTATGGTGACGCAGAGATAGGTTGATCAGTGTGACTATCTCTAAGTTCCACTCATATGATCTCAAAGGCATTTCACAACGCCATAAATTTATAAGAGTGGCACATTTGTGAAGATTATGCCTTTGTAGGGATTGTGCATCTACAGTTTGATGGCAGAGCGTGAACCCTAAGGCTACCGATCTAAGTGCACTGTATAGCTAGCGAGCTCACCTGTGGCCAGCACAGACTTGGGCTTAGGGAAGGCCTAAGTGAAAGGGAATAGGGCAGTGGACCTGCCAATGATTGCTTAGTTCCCAACTATCCAGAGTCCATTGAAGAATCGAGCCAGAGCCACGATGCAGAGCTTGAAGCAGACATTGAGCAGTCTGGACAATGGCATTCAGTAATTGTTTGGCTCACTTTTAACTCAGACTATCATTTGCATGGCCTTGTCTCTACGGGCTTGGGCTCAATCAGCTGAAGTAGCAGTCAGAATTCGAACATGTTACTCTCAAAGCAAAAGAGGACCCGTGTATTTTAGTTTTTCAAGCTATCTCGTGACCACTTCTATAGTCAGTCACTCGAGGAAATACAGGCCGAGAAGCATGACTGGTAGAGTCTGAAAACTACAATGCCAACTTATCTTCGATTGGTAGTTAAGATGCGCCAGCCATGTAAAACCCTATCTGATCTATCAGAGAGACTCGGATTACATCCATGTACTCGAAAACTAGACTCCATGAGATTTAAAAAAACCTTGAAATATTGTACCTTTCAGCCAGCCATTTTAAAAGTTTATTTTTTTTTTCTAAAAGTTTGCATACAGATGATCTTTTCGAAGGGTCCCATTATGCCCTCTACCAATACACAAAAATAGCTTCGCCAGATATAAAAGCCCCCAAATATCGCTTCCACGCTCCTGTGGTTCTTTAATTATCTAAAATATAGCGAGCTATTCTCTCTACGCTAACAATCAAATCTGAATTTCCTCTTGATTGAATCAAGTTCTAACAACTTTGGCTGATCGTTTCTCATTATGGCTGCCCTTGACCTTGCCAACTGGATGAAGTACCTGGAACCGAGTGAATACGTGATCAATTCATACATACCCTGCAGTCATGATGCCTCTGCATATCCATATGAAGGAGGTGAAAATGCAGCGCATGACCTCGTTGGCAGCATCTGTCAAAGTGCGGATTACACTGCCCAGCTCCTCGCAGGGTCTCGGTATTTCGATATGAGGATCACTCGCCTAGGGAATACATTGGTCATGAAGCATAGTATCATTACATTCCAGTCATTTGAGACTGTTCTCAATCAGATCAAGAGATTTGCTGAGTCTCACAAATCCGAATTTTTCTTCCTCGATCTCGACTTTAGTCACCAAAATGCCATCGCCGCTGACGTTTTGGCCATGTTGATTAAAGTCCTGGGAGACGGAAAAGAGGACGCATTTGCAACGGCACACGTGGGGCCTGATGGCAAATCTTACAACAAGGAGCTCACATGGGCTAAGCTCAAGGAAGACGGGAAGCAGTACATTATAATCTGGGGCGAGGATGACACGATCGATGGCGAAACGAAGCATTACGAGAGCGGCAAGCTCTGGGCTCCGCAAGCGGCAGATATTCGAGATAATTGGGCTGATGACTACCCTAACAAATCACCACAGGAGATTGTGGACTGGCTAGATCAAGCTCTCAGTATATGGAAGAAGGAGAAGCTTTGGATAACTCAGCTCATCGATACCCCCAAACGATCCTACCTTCCTGGACATCATCCTAGTGACTGCGACAGCAGAGCAGCACCAATCTTCAATGCCTGGCTCACGAACAACTTCAAACCCGGCGACAAGTTGGGTATTGTCAAGCGTGACTTTGTCAATGAAGAATGGAATCAAGCCGGCATTTACCATGTGATTCGGTTGAATAAGTTCGCGCAAAGTCCTGACATCCCTCTTGGTCCAGAAATCGATTATTTGAACACTATCAGACTCAGGACACTAGACGGGCGTTACCTCGCTGTGGATACCAAACCTCCTGGTAACACAAATCTGAGTCTAGTGACCCTTGTTGACCAGCCTTCGGACAACACTCGTTTCCTGATACGGGAGCGCCGGAAGGATTCAGCGTGGACATGGCCATTCAGTGGAAACCTGGACGCTGACTCCTGTGGTGCCAACGGAAATGTCCGGCTCGCGCATGTTGATAGCAGTATTGGTAACGATACTGTATTATCTTGTGCGAAAAATTCTGGCGGGTTCCTGTATTGGGGTGTCAGCTGGAATGGAGCAGACGATTGGGAGACTTTTCTGCCCTATAATCCCGCGAACACTGGGAGCAAGAATGTGATCCATCACGGCAGTATTATTGTCCTCCGAACATTATGGCACATGTACTGGAAGGTAGACTTAGATGAGAACTATTATACCAGAGTGTATGCAAGCGCTGGACCGATCGACGATGCCACCCAGTTTGTGGTAGAGAAGGCATGAGTCTTAGCCCAAATAGGTGGATTTCCCCCTCAACATTGGTTTCCTATCAATATCTTTAGCCTTAGTTAGTGAATGAGATACAGTGATCCTCGAAATCGGTTTGGCTGACAACCACAACTCACCTCTTAAATAGCCCCAAAAGGGACTTGCAAACTAGGGTTAGGATCAGGTAGCCCTAAGAACTCTAAGATTCAACCCTAACCCTGTCTCATCTGTCGAGATGGTTTGAAAAATCACTTCTTGGATGAGGCATGATCAATTCATTCTACATCAGCTGATTGACAAGCAAATATCACCTATCCTCCGCTGTGTAAATCCTTGACAATTGAAGGGCTGACAAACAAACCCTGGGCCGAAAAATTTCGGCCGAAGCGGGTCTGAACATTGTCGAGCTTAGTAAAGCCGAAGCTTCAGTTAGGGCTTGATAGCTTTACAGATAATCGCTTCATACATTGAACACGCAAAAAGGGGTGGAATGGAATCATTATTTGTAAGCCTTGAAGATCAAAATATTTTGACAAATCGTCATGGTATCTTTCTGTAGGTTAGCCCAGGTGCCTTGTAATGCATTCATTGTAAACGCTACATCAATCTGGAGCATCCTCCTACATATTTGGGGGCTTTTATACATGTATCATTCTTTCCATGTCTGTTTCATTGTGTTTCCTTTTCACAACAACATACATCTCACAATATCCAAAATTTCCTCAAGCAACGATAAAAACTTAACCTCCAATTGATCCTTTTTGTCAACCATTTCATCGGAAAGGATTAGGGTTAGATGATGTCTCATATCCAAGAAAGAGCCGCCAGCAACGGGCTCGAGGAGAAGGCTTACCAAGAAAGCTCTGCTAGCCGTCCTACCGACTCGAACGATGACGTCCAGTACAACCGGTATACCGACTCTGCTCCAGCGGCCGCCGAAGCTGAGGTACAGCCGGACGTCCCGCCGCGAGACATCAACGGCTGGAAGTGGTATCTGACACTCGTTTCCATATTGGCTTCCACCTTCCTATACGCCCTTGACGCGACGGTTGTAGCCGACCTTCAACCCGTCATTCTGCAAGATCTCGGCGGTATCCAAAAGCTACCATGGCTGAGTGTTGCATTTCTGCTCAGCGCAACGGCCACGAATCTCCTCTGGGGTCGCATGTACGGTCACATCAACGCCAAATGGTTCTACATCTTCCACGTTACCCTTTTCGAAGTCGGATCTGCAATTTGCGGTGCATCTCCGTCTATCAATGTCATGATTCTGGGCCGCGCTATTGCTGGAGTGGGCGGCTCAGGGCTGTATGTCGGCTGCATAACGCTCATCGCGACTACCACCACCCTGACTGAGTGTCCTATGTACGTCTCCTTCACCGGCTTTACATGGGGTCTTGGAATTGTCCTAGGACCTATAATTGGAGGTGCTTTTAGCGAGTCATCGGTGGGGTGGCGATGGGCTTTTTATATCAATCTCTTCATCGGAGCTGTTTGTGCCCCTTTCTACATTTTCCTGATTCCGAGCAAGGATCCTCGTCCAGGTGCGTCGGCCAGGGAGCGTGTATCCGAGCTGGATTATCCGGGTATTGCCTTGCAGGCTGGCGTGTTGTCGGCATTGATACTCGCCATAAACATGGGCGGTATCGTATATCCCTGGAACTCGGGCCGTATTATCGCAATGTTTGTCGTCTTCGGCGTGCTGTGGATCGTGCTTGGTATTCAGCAAGTATACGCAATTGGCACTACAGTCTCGAGTCGGATTATCCCAGTGCAGTTTTTCAAATTCCGGACGGTGCTTCTGCTCTTCGCGTCCAGCGCGGCAGGCGGTTCATGCGCTTTCGTGCCAATCTATATGATTCCAATGTATTTCCAGTTCACACAGGCCGGGGGTGCACTCGAGGCTGGTGTGCGCTTACTACCTTTTATAATCGTCATGGTGGTATTTGTGTTTATCAACGGCCAACTAATGGCTAGGCTGGGTCACTACATACCTTGGTTCTTCGTCGGCGGATTATTAACTGTCGCCGGCGCCTCACTCATGTACACAGTTGACCAAAACACCTCCGACTCTCGAGTGTACGGCTACACAGTGCTGATAGGAGCCGGTGTTGGCATGTATCTCCAGGCATCTTTTTCCGTCACTCAGGCCGTCGTGGACGTCAACAATGTCGCTCCAGCCATTGGGTTTGTCACGCTAGCCCAGTTCCTAGGTATCACCATGGCTTTGGCTATTGCGAACTCTATTCTTTTGAATTCGAGCCAGGATCAGATTCAACAAATTCTGCCTAACGTATCAGCATCTGAGATCCGGGAGGCCATCTTGGGCTCTGATTCGACCCTTGTACAGAGTCTCCCATCAGACCTCAGGGCCCAGGTCCTTGCTGCTATTGTCAGTGCTATCGGTAAGGCATATATTCTTGTCATTGCTGGTGGAGCACTTGTTGTTGTCTCAAGTTTGTTCATGCGTCGTCAAAAACTATTTGGCGTCACCCCTGCTATTGCGGCCGCCTGAGTGATCTACATGTATCATATTTCTTTTAAATGGGAGAAGGGGATCAATTAGGGTCTGCCCAGGTGCATGTTGTCATCAGCAACAAAAATTATTCACAGAAAGGTGTCACAAATCCCACTGAGACTTCTTTTGAGTGAAGTATGGATTAGAATAGCACCCAATTTTGACATGGACGACGCTACGTAATTTATTTTTCTCCAAGGAGATTTCTATGAAAACAACAGTGTCAGGGATTCACGTAATAGAGATAGAATTTTCAAAGTCCGGCCGCTAGTTCTTCCCAGTTCATATCAGAGTAATCAAGATCAGTGGCCATGGCCGTACCAGGCAAAAAGATTCGACGTGAATCTGAATTTGCCGGATGAAGTGCTCTTGCTTCCGGCTTTTCTAGCCCAGGCCATGTTGTCTTTCTTCGAAGGAGCTGCAAGAGTGCTTGAGCACTCATTTCTGCCATATGACTGACTTCCCTCAGCATCTGCAATCGAGCGAGAGCATTGCGTACAGCCCTTGTACAATCATCTTGCTCGAGATTAGCCATCCCAGCCTCAAGGGGATCGATACTCAATCGGCTGTAACTTTTATTTTCAACTCCTTCAAAGAAGCCTTGGCCCATAGGAATACTTATCAGGAGTACGGCGGCTTCGAATGTCGGTCGAATGATGTCTGGAAAGCCGCCCATCAGCGCATGTAGGGACGCAGCACACTTGAGGACATTCAATGCCGCAACCGCGAGGCGTCTTCGCTGAGATAATAGTAAGACCTCCTTGTGCTTGGGCAGATTTTGCGCCTGCCGTGGATTCTGCAGTAGTGCTGACCGGAAATTATAAGAAAGAGACTCGAAGATAGAGATATGTAAGAGTTCTCTTTGCTCTGGGAGTATGGAAAGCGCCGTATCCCATTGCGTATTGGGTTGTAAGGCAAAAGCAGATGGAAGGGTGGCCAGATATTCATTGCAGAACTTTTCATACCGCTCCTCGGCGGCGACGAAATCCTGTTCATGATTGCAATTGATGCGAGCGCTTTTCCAGAAGTTGGCCAAACGGGCTTGAAGAAGACGTTCCGTGAATTCATCCAGCTCTTTGTTGCCTTCCAGTTCGGGACCTAGACGCATCCGTGGCATGTTTGCGGTATTTAGAAAATATGGAAAAATGCAATTGCGGTCCAGCTGTCTGCTTAGAAGACTAGACAGACGGTCAGCAGAAATGCAATAGTGCGGATCTCAATCATCATACCTATCCCAAACATACAGATTGCAAAATACCCTACGTCGCATTTCTTTCTCTAGTTCTCCCATATCAGGGGATATTTCTGTAGCATCCATGTCAATTCCGATATTTTGAGCAACCTGTATTGCGCTCTTATTGTCGGTACATTTTCTTGTAACGAAGTCAATAAAATGACGAGTTCAATACCCTATAGACTGAGTCCATTTTCTTGTTTGGTTTACCCTAATGTTTTAATCCGGTTGATGTACGTCACAACTATCCAAACAATACGTATCATTTCCTACCGCCGAAAACGCTGATGTATACATCTAGAACAATGTCAATCAACAACTATAAAATCTATAAACATGAAGATACTTTCATTTGATTTATGATTCGTACTCTAGACTGCTTCCTTTAAAGCATATTCAAATATACTTTCTTCCTCAGATACCCACCAAGTACATCAACATGTTCGAAAACATCCTCCCTATTCAACTCACCCACCAAGCTCAGCGCAGACTGCATGATGCTACTTCCATACCTCAAACCAGTACCACGGCTGCCAACAGCACGATAATCGACATTCGTCCTCACCCGGAACAGACCGAATATACCCTCCGCCAGTCAATCCAGGAGAGTCTCAACAAGATAACAAGCGACCAGTGCAACGAAGCCGGCGTTGAAATGCCCAGTTTGTTGCTGTGGGACGAACAGGGTCTTCGATACTTTGAGGATGTCACCTACAGTCCTTCGTACTATCTGACCAATGAAGAGATTGGGTTGCTGGAGAAGAATAAGTATAAAATCGCAGAATGGATTGAGCCGGGGAGTGTGCTTGTTGAGCTTGGTAGTGGGTATGTTCATAACTCCCTACCAGACTTCTCTATATTATGAGCTAATAAAATAGAAATCTGCGAAAAACAAAAATTCTCCTCGAAGCTCTAGACGAACTCGGCCGGGACGTCGACTACTTCGCGCTCGATGTCTCGTTACCCGAACTCCAGCGCACCCTCGCCCTGGTACCGCCAGGTCAGTTCAATCATGTCCGCTGCTTCGGTCTTCTGGGGACCTACGACGATGGCCGCGAGTGGCTCAATAAACCCGAAATCCAATCCTGGCCCAAGACCTTGCTCTCTCTCGGATCTACGCTAGGCAGTTTCCAGCGTCATGAGGTTGCCGACTTTCTAAAGAGTTTCTCTGCTCAAAATAATTCTGCAGGAAGAAGCGCATCATATCTAATCGGCCTTGACGGGTGTAAAGACGCTAATCGCGTTTTCAAAGCATACAATGACCCCGAAGGCGCAAACCAGCGCTTCGTCAAGAACGGTCTGTCCCGCGCAAACCAAATCCTCGGATACGATGCCTTTGACCTAAACCATTGGCATGTCAAGGGTATCTGGGAAGCAGAGAATGGTCGACATAGTCAATACTACTACCCAGATACTGATGTTAGTCTCGGTGATCGTCATGGGACGCAATTCGTTCCTGCGTGGAAGAGTATATTGGCGATTCAGAGTCACAAGTACGATGTTAAAGACCAAAATGAGTTGGCAGAGAAGGCTAGGCTGGATATTGTGGATTCGTGGTCGTCGGGGCAGGGTTACAGTGAGCTTTTCCCCGAAAAATTGCCTAGATAGGAAATATTTGGCTAATACCGAAGTTGCAGGTTTATTGTTCTTGGATCAGCAGAATCAATGAACGAGTGATTAGATTTCTTGTTTATTCAGTAGTACCTTGGTAATTATGTATTCAATGACAATGATTCAAACATGAAAAATAAAGAGACAAAACAAGAAAGTTGGAAACATGACTCAAGATTTAGTACCCATTCATAATGACGTTCATAGCCGAAAACAGAAACCCCATATTAATTCTAGTTCAGATTGAGTTTATCTTACAAACCGCTCATTGCAAGTTTATATACACGGAATCACATTGAAACAAAATAAGAATTAATTTCTATTCTACACAATGACAACGACAGACCTACTTATCATCGGCGCAGGTCCAGCAGGCCTCATGGCCGCCTGTTGGGCCTCTCAATACAACATGATCGCGCGAATAATTGACCAGAAACCCGGCCGGACGCGCACAGGTCACGCCGATGGGCTACATAGTCGGACGTTGGAGATTATGGATAGTTTTGGACTTGTTGATCACATTTTAAAGCAGGCTGTGGTTGAATCTGAGATGTGTTATTGGGCTTGGTGTGTACATTACCACACCATTCATTCATGAGCCAATGATGAGCGTGGGAACTAAGTTTACGAAAGCGTAGGTGATGAGTTCGGAAACATCAAACGAGAAAAAAGGACTTCGTCACAGCCGGGGAATCTCTCCAGATTTGGGCAGGTGTTGCTGAATCAAGGTCTTATTGAGGATATCCTTATCCAATACATCAATGAGATTGGACAGGTCAATGTAGAATGGCAGAAACGAGCTGAGATGCTAGACTTGTCCTCGAATTCCTCCGATTATCCGGTGATGGTCAAGGTGAAGGATTTAGCAAATTCTAGTGCGTTGTGTTTCACATCTCCGAGAAGAAGTTGAGCTAACTCTTATGCAGATCAAGAAACTGAAATCATTCGTGCGCGATATATAGTTGCCTGCGACGGTTCGCGCGGCTGGACAAGGGAACAACTCCACGTCCCCATGGAGACTCATTCAGAGGAATCAACCTGGGGCGTAATCGATATTGCGCCCATAACCAATTTTCGTATGCCCAAACCCATCGTTCTTCTTTGGGAATCCATGTCTGACAAACTTGTATAGCCGATGCCCGCCAATCCTGCGCCATCAAATCCAAAATTAATGGCAGTATAATGACAGCACCACGCGAAAATCGACTTCTGCGGTTATACATTCAGCTGAAGGGGAATGATGAGTTGGAGAAACTTGCAAGACAAGGATCAGAAGAGTCGCCGAAAGCATTAGTGAAGATTGCGGAGAAGGCGATGAAGCCGTATTACTTGAGGTATAAGTACTGTGACTGGTGGTCTATTTACAGTGTATGCTTTGTGCACCTTGACAATGAATGGTGGAAACTGATGTTAACTCCCGACAGATAAGTCAGCATCTGGTCAAACATCATCGAATACACGATAGAATTTTTCTAGCCGGTGACGCAGCACACACTCACTCCCCCATGGCCGGCCAAGGAATGAACATCTCGATGCAAGACACCTACAACCTCATCTGGAAACTGGGCTCCGTAATCACTCACAACGCCAACCCGGCCATCCTCGAAACATATGAAAGTGAACGACGGCCTGTCGCCAGGACGCTAATGGGATTGGATAAACGCGTATTGTCGGCATATGAGCAGGAGGATTCAGAAGGTGAAGGAGTGGATAAAGTGAGGGAGCAGTATGCTGGGTTCATGAGTGGAACAGGGGTGGTGTATGAACCTAGTATACTGGTTGCGGACTACGATACAAAGTTCCGACTGAGTCGTGCCGGAATGGAGGACGTCAAAGTTGGGATGCGGTTGGCATGTTTCAAGAAGAAGGTCAAGAATCAGGCTGACGGGTCGACGAAATATTTGCTAAGTCTTCTACGCAGCACGGGGCTATGGAGATTGCTAGTCTTTGCCGGTGACCTGAGACAAGAAGCGGAATTGAAGGAGCTGAACGAATTTGCGACATCATCGTTGTCCAAAATCTATCTACAGAAGCTGAGCTCTTCGGTTGAGAGTTTCTTGGTACATGCTAGTCCCAGAGACCCGATTGACTTTTTTGATATTCCGGAGATGTTTCGCCCGTTTGACGAGACTTTTGGGTGGGATTATGGGAGGATATTCTCTGATTTCGAAGATCCTGAGGATAACTCATTGAGCAATGGAGTAAATGGGAGCGGAAATCATGAGCGCGGAAAAGATATCACGGAGTTTGTGATATTGTGTCGTCCAGATCAGCATGTCGCTTGGATAGGGGGATTAGATGATTTGAAAGAGTTGGAGCGATTGTTTGCTAGAATATTCAATATGTGAGCTTTAAGCAGATATACCCTGAATATTTGTGTGATAAAATTTATATCGTTATACTTGGCATGTTCCAAGGTTTTGATAACATTTAAATTCCATAGCTGTTGATATCTCAATATATCTGATTGTCAATAGGAAACGTAAGTTGACCCTCCATGTGGATGTAAAAAAGCTCTTCATAGAACAAACAGAAACCCTATCATTTTAGTAGTAGCACCAACTCCTCAACTTACTACACATAAAACAATAAATATAGAGAACAATACTCATACGTTACGTACTAATCGCAGTAAGCCCCTTTTTAGCAGGTCCCTCAATACAAATGCCATCCCATCCAAAGCGACTTCCATGCACCGGACAATCCCAACTCTTCTCTGCAGCATTCCAACAAACAATACCCTTCATATGCGGACAGACTGCACTCAACTCATGTGCTTTCCCTTTCTCATCTTTGTATACAGCCACCGGCTGCTGACCCGCAAGATCATTGTGAACCACGCCACCGGAATTCGGAGCCAAGTCTTCGATATCTCTAACATCGCATTGCAGATACCGCTTGTATTGGGTGTTGATGTGGAGGTCGTGCTCGATCATTGTAGGTAACGATTTTGCGATACTGGCGAGTCGACTAGGACTATATAGCGATGCCCAAGGGTTTTGGATGCCTGCAATCTCGTCTGCAATCAACCTTCCAGCCAACACGCCGTGTGTCAAACCATTACCACTGTCACCAGTAACAACATAGGTATGTTTCTGTCCTTGATTCTTCCCGATAAACGCCATGAAATCCACCGGCTCATAGATCTGGCCACTCCATTTATAATCCACTGAACTGGCAAACGGGAATCGAGCTCGTACCCAGTCCTCGAGCTCTTTATACCGATCTTGCGCATCATGCTCCTGCCCGACTTTATGGTCACATCCACCAATAACAAGATAATCATCCTTATCATCACATGCCGTCAACCGAACATACTTGTACATCTCTGCTTCATCGTAGATAAGACAATCCTCAATCTCCCCCTTGGGTACACGAATAGCAACGCAATACGTGCGATAAAACGCCATTTCAGTCACAATACTCAGCTTTTGCAATGGCACGGCCGTGGCTTCAACCACATCCGTGGCGGTGATGGTATGGCCGTCCATAGTCTTGACGCGGACAACATCATGCTTCGAATCTTCTTCAATGGACATCATGCGTGTATGCTCAAAGCATTGGAATTTAGGCTGGCCTTTCAACCAGTTCAGTACACCAAGCAGATATTTTGTCGGATGGAACGTGGCCTGATTTCTGAAAATAGCCCCATCGCGTTGGTCAGGACCCTTGAGGTCCCAACCTCGAACCTCCAGACCTTCACTAAACGAGACCTGATCTTCACCAAGCAATTCCTGCGCAAGGTCAACTTCTCGCTTGATATTCAGGACTTCCTTGATATGCCGATTATCACCTCGCGGATACTGCGAAATTTCATAACCATTCAAATACCGAAATTCGCAATCAATATCCAATTCCCTGGAGATTTCTCCCACTCTATGGATAGCCCATGTATGACTTTCAGCAGCAATCTTGGCTCCATTACGGCCATGCTTCTTCTCAATGTTGGTGTATCCATCGTCAAGGGCATTAGATAAATGGCCACTCGTCCGCCCCGTCTCGCCGGAGAGGACATGCCGCGCTTCGATCATGGTGACCTGCTTCCCGCCTCGAGCAATCAACTCATAAGCTAGGGAAATACCGGCTATACCGGCGCCGATAATGCAGACATCACTATTTTTTATGCTTTGCTTCAAAGGCGCAAAGGCGGCATGGGGGTAGGATGCGTAGGGGACTTTGTGGATCCAGACGGGGTCGCTGTGGCCGGAGGTGTTGTTGAAGTGGCTTTCTGCTTGTTCGGACATGTCGAACTGACTGAGTTTTAGAAATGAGAAGTACTTTTTTTATGCTTACGATGGATCATGAGTGTCAATTGCATGGTTGGTTATCATGAGTCCTGTTCATGGGGTTAAAGTTGTTAAAGTTGTCTCAGTGGCGGGAAGTCATTATGACGCAATTTGCAAATAGCCCTAAGTCAATTCCTCCACCAAACATTCTCCTATATTAATGACATACTTTGAACCTCCGTTGTCATTCAAGTTAATATCACTATTAACTTGCAAACAATACAATATCACATGAACCCTTTTACTTCCATTGGATTCATACATTCAGCATTGCAGCAGAGGGCAGCAACCATGGGTATACTTCGGTTCCTCCACGCTTTCGCGGACTATCTCCTGTCGCTGGTGAAGATGGTATGAACGATCTCCACATTGAAGGCTAAATTCATTGCTGATTTTGTTCAGGTCCAAAACCGAGAAGTCGGCTGGAAAACCGTTAATCGCAAGGCAAGTAAACACCATTATCTGCATATTCAACAGGGACTGACTTGGCCAGACTGGCCGCGAAATCCGTGAACAACAACCACTCTTCAAAAAACTCAAGCTCTTCGTCCTCTTCAACCCATTGACAGAATGGATCGATACAACGAACATGATGCGTCTGCACCTCCACAAGAAGAACTTTGAAAGCGGTTCGCAATCACCTCCCCTTACTTTAGTATATGGACATAAACCCACTGACAAGAGTTGATAGGCAAACGAGAAGCAACACCCGCCTCCAAACGCCGAATCAAATCCTTCGTCGACTTCTTCCACATCAACATGAACGACTTTGAGCCCTCTGACATCAACGCCTACGCCACATTCGAGGACTTTTTTGTCCGCGCCCACAAACCCGGCTCACGGCCCATACATGCCAAAAACGATCCTACGAAGGCTGTGGTGGTGGCCGACTCGCGCCTCGTCGTCTACGAGACTGTTGCCGAAAGCAAGAAAATCTGGATTAAAGGTGCAGACTTTTCAATCACAAATCTGGTAATGGACAAACAACTCGGTCCCCTATTCGATGATGGGTCAGTCGCAAGTTTCAGACTTTCGCCGCAGGATTATCATCGCTATCACAGCCCTGTTAGTGGAAAGATCAAGTTGTTCAGAAGTTTACCAGGGGACTATTACCAGGTTGATCCCATGGCATTAAGGAGTGATCTGGATATCTTGTCAAGGAATGCGAGGGATTATGTGGTCATCGAGTCGGCGGAGTTTGGGGATGTGTTGTTTGTGGCTATTGGTGCCACGGATGTGGGCACTGTGCTGTATGTCTCCTTTCAGCTCTCTTTCCAGACTTGGCTTTGACTGACGGTTTTAGAATACATGAGAAATGGCAAAAAACGGGCAGTTCTATCAACAAAGGCGATGAATTGGGTATGTTCCAATTTGGCGGGTCGTCGATTGTGGTTGCGTTTGAAAAGGGGCGGATTGAGTTTGATAAGGATTTGTTGGATGTTAGCAAGGTGGCGATTGCGATGGATGTAGAGGTTGGAATGAGTCTTGGGAAGGCTGTGAAACCTAGTTCTTGAGCGGGTGATTTGATGTATCATCTTGTATTCAATTTCGGATTCAATTTCGGAGTAAAGTGTATATACCTAGGTAGTTCAATATCTCGGCTTTCATCCAATCTCCTAAGAGGCTAGCTTATAACAGTAGTTGACATTATGTCTCCTTCTTTTAGGTTTCGAACATCAAATGTATCATGAATTAATGAGAGATAACGATTGACGGCTGGTAAGAGGTAACTGGTTGTCGCGACTAGGACTAGATTTGTTATTCACACCCAGCCCTACGCTCGCTACTAGCCTGTCCCAGGTCAATTCCCCGTCGTAATAGACTAAGTTGATTCGATGGAACATCATCGCCATCATAGTCATTACGATCTCCCCTGGCATGTGCTCGTTTCCTCTCATCTTCCCGTCGGATGCTTGTGACATAATCATGGAACTTGTTACTCATCTCAAGCACCCTTTGAAAGTGGTCCTTGGTCACGACAATGACCATCTCTGAAATAAAATCTGGGTCTTCTTCGCTCTCAAACTCCGCAAGCGTGATAGCTGTCTGGAGCGCATTGCGAATATCTCTCCCGTTGAGCTGCGCCTGGCTCTCCCCCGTCGTCGCCAAAACCCACTTCTTTGCGTCGGGTGCTATTTGAATCTTTCCGGCGCGCTCTCTGGCCAGCTTCTGAAAAAATCCGTTCCAAATCTTTTTCCTTGTGTCGGCGTTGATTTTGTCGTACCCGATAGCTACGTGGACACGTGAGATAAAGGCGTCATCGATCTGGCCAACGCGGTTGGTCGTGAGGAAGAGAAGTCCCTTGAAATACTCCATGCGACGGAGGAAAGCTAATATCTCTGAGTTAGCTGTCTGGAAACAGTAACTTCCATCGAATCGTAGTGCCATACCTGATACAAGACCATTGCGGCCTAAATCGCGGTTCTGTCGCCGCTCCAAGAAGATATCTGCTTCATCGACAAGGAGTACCGCATTCCACGCTTCGGCTAGATTAAACCACTTGAAAAGGTGCTGTTCGACAAGTGTTTCGACTGTGCCGATGTCTGCCACCGTGAGGGCTAGAAGGGGTCGGTGAAGCCATTCCGCAATGGCCTCTAGGAATATTCTCAGTTCCTTGTTGTAGCATTCTTTTTCACATTAGATGTACTTACCAACGGTGTACGTTTTACCAACTCCTGGTGGTCCTGTAACGATTATTAGACTGAGGACTGAAACACTAGGGGAGTGCCTACCGTGGAGTAAAATAATCTGACCGGTTCCCTTGCCCTCGATGAAATCTGCAGCCCATTGCTTGCTTTTACTGTTTTGCTTGTTTGACAGCGCACGGATTGTCCGCAGCTCGTCTTCCCCAATAACCAGATTGGAAATACTATCCACTGATGGGACAATCTCCCGAATATAGTCCACTGTTGTCATCACTGCTTGCTATTAGTCCAGAATAGATGCAAAATGCTGGAGAATACTCACTCCATTGTTTGAGCTTCAACCCGTACACCGGTGTTTCTGGATGAAGCAAGAGCAATTGGTGCTCCGTCAATTCCTGGACAATATGTCGGTCTTTACCATTGAAGTTGTTAGGTTCTGTATCAATGTAACTCATTTCTTGCCTAGCGAACCACTGCCGCGAGTTCTCGCTTCCGGCTTGGGCTTCAGTGCTACGAATGCTACCTTTCTCCTTTGTCGGTAAACCACGTGCATATGACTGGGGTGATGGTGAAGAATCAAACTCGTGGTAGTCGTTGATGTAGATCTCATCGTAACATTTGTAGCGCTCATAGTGGTCCTCCACTGGGCGGAACGATCCAAGTGTGTTGTCTGCTTCTGCAACCCCTCTTCGATAATCCAGTACGACTTTCCCGGTATACTACATCATCATTAATATATGGCGGACAAAACGTCTCAAATATGAACATACATAGCTGTTAGAGTCTCTAACAGGCCCATCGTGGTTGGCTAGCAGGTTACCCTGCTGGAGGGCTTTGAAAAAAACCCTGCTTCTCGCAAGTATTTTTTCACGGCGCTCTCCTTTATCTTTTGCATCCCACACGGAGACTGGATACACGGAAAGCTCGGTCACATCACGTAGTCCGGAATACGCATTTATTACGCACGTCATTTGTGTTCGTCGGATTGTTGCGCCTTCGGTGCGAAGGTGCCATATATTGATCCACCACCTTCTCTGATCGTCTGCACCGCTGGGATCGGCTTGGTCATTCCCGTCCATTCTCTTTCCAATGCCAACAACCACACCGACGAAGGTCATACCTGCGGATTGGACGTAGACATCGGTTCCAGGCTTCAAAAGATACCATAACATGTCAAAGGCGATTCGAGGACACGCTTCTGACAAATGATGCTCACAGGGAACCACATTTTCATGGTACAACGGCTCTGCAAACTCGTACAGGTGTCTCATGTGATTTTTCTGTAACTCATCCCGTCGAAAGTCGCGCGAGTCTTGGTGTGGGCTTGGTGTGGGCCTGCGTACTCTTTCTCAACAAATGCTTTGATTGACTGGAAATGGTGCATCACCACTGCGAATGGCTCATTGATCTTGAAGTCTTTTTTATCTCCCGCCTTGAGTTGAGTGTGAAATGATGGATAATAATCAATTAGCCCCTCTAGAGCGTGCAGCAAATGGGGGGATCTCAGCACAATGGATGCTTTCAAGACATCCTCCAAGAACAAATCCTCTGTTGTTTTTGGTATACTTCGTTGGATTCTGCGCGTCCAAACATTTTTGCTGTGTCTGTATAAAAAACGGGCTCTACCAATAAGATTGACCTCAAGTACTGGCCCTGTCCATTCGATAATGGGATCCTCTTCCGGCTCAGGTGCTAGAGTCTCATTGTCACACTTCTCGTCTGATTGATCGGGTTGGGTAATATCAACCTGGATTGTTTGATTCTGTGCACCGGTGGCGAATTGTAATGGCCGATCATCCTGATAAGTGACAACTTCCCCGCCTCGGTCTCGGCCACTGTTAATAGATGCGTCGAATATAGTCGCCTGGTAGATCACCGGGGGTTCGACTCCGGGACATCGGGCTGCGTATTGATTGATAATCTTCTTTCCTGTGTGCTTGGAGGGGTAACTACGAGAATGTACTACTTTCAAGCCATATTCATGCGCATTGCCAGTGGTGTTGAGTGGTTCGTCTTCATCCGAGGAAGTGGTTGCCGAACCTCGAATAACTAGACCATGAGCCCTATCCCATGATCCAGATTGGTCCGACATTATGAATCTGCTGAAGAGTATATCTGGTGTTATTGACCCAACGAAAATAATGGAGCAGAAAATTGAGCCGTATTGGTATCCGAACGTGAAGCAATCAGTTCTCGGTTCATTAGAACAAATATCAGAGCTCAGCTTCACTATCAACGAGGCAGTTCATGGGAGCTAAAGCGGGGTAGATACATTTCCACGTCAGCAAATAGCTTATATCATGATTATTGGTGGAATCGTCCTCTCTGCTGGGAGACAAGGCTGGCTGGTGGCAGTAAGAATCCCGTAGACGGGATTGGTGCTATAGGTATGATACCTAGGACCCTTGTCATATTCCCGCAAGGCTGCCAACCTCTCTTATCAGCTGCAAAATATGCCAAAGCTTCCAGAGTTTGCACCGATAATGATTATCAAGTATATGTTCTGAACCTGCGTGAACAACACACCACAGGGATGCCTACCACAAGGAAGCCGAGCAGTGGACTCATCAGGACATTCAGTGATGAGCTCCGAGAAATAGACTCAAAAAACCCTCTTGGACGCGGCCTTGCAGCTAAGGTCGCTCTTGACAAACATCAGGAAGAGTTTTTGACACAACAGTGGGACATTCTTCTCTCTGATGCTCGCGAACTTCCCAGCACACTTTTGCAGGATGACCATGTGGTCCTTCTTGACCAGAGCCGGAGACTGTATGCGGCTTGGATCAAATTCAGAAAAGGCCTGCCTCAAGACCAGAGCATAGAAGAGGATTCTACGCACCGTCCCGATATCAAATACCTCATAGACACAGTATCGAAGGCTGCCTCAACCTGGCAGGAAGAGCGGGAGCAATCCAAAAGCGGAAAACTGAAGGCAAAATTCGTTAAACTATGTGAAAATTGCAAGAATCATAGCAAGTTGCTTTCTGTGATCCCAAGTCACGACAAGTATATAAGCTTGCTCACCGGATCGCTGTCAGCCATTGCTCAGGCTTCCATCAACCACAAACATATCGCGGAAGGAGTGGTAAAAGGGCTGGATGAGCTGAGCCAGGATATCGAGTTCTGGAACCGCCTAATGGAGGAGCACGGCGACATCAAGATGCTGCGGCAATACACTCAGGAGCTATACGTGGTAGTTTTTGAAATATTCACGGATATCTTTACAAGTTGGTCCAAGAGTAGCTGGAAGCGATTCCTGACAAGCTTTGACGAAAGCGCTTTTACTAAGCTGTTCACTGAAAGACGGGGGAGGATTGACGCGATAGACAGACGCATTCAGAAAGAAACCACCCTCGCCTTTCAGCAGCGGACAAGAATATCGCTACAGAAGGTGGCTGCTGACCAGGAAAAATTGCTCGCACTCGTCCCACAACAGTTGGAGCAACAACGATACTTGCTTGGTGCCTCCCTTCAAAGGTTTCTTGAAGAGCAATTACAAAATGCTCAACTTTTATCAGGATCATCATCTACACTTGCTCTTAGCTCTAGTAATCAGCATCCACAGTTACTTGCGATAGAGCCCAGTGCTCAATCTTTGTCTGAACCATCATTCACACTTGCTGTTAGCTCTGGTAGTCAGCATCAACAGCCACTGACAGCAGAGTCTAATGCACTACCTGAGGAAGATACCCTCTCCCCACCGACGCTTTACAATTATGATCGAGCCGAGGTTACTTCCGTCATACATGAGTATGTCGACCTATTCAAGGTTGAGATGCGTGACCTTGTGAACATGTCCTCTTATGCACCGCATCTTCTGGTTGAGCGGCAGGTACACCGACAATTGACTGTCTGGCTGAAAGATCTCAGCTCCAGAAATCTCTGGATTCAGGGCCCTCATGGTGTTGCAAAGCCAAGTCAGAATTCCATAACTGCCGTCTCCATTGTTGCTCTGTCACACGAGAACAATATTCCTACCGTTTCTTACTTTTGCTCTCTAAGTTTTGATAACGACCCTCAATTAACACGGCGGGAGGCACTGAGGGCAATGCTCACCTCCATCATTGCGCAATTTGTACTTTTCCTACCGGCGCGAGGATCAACATCCATAAACCTGTCTGTTGCTCGATTCTCGTCAATGGCCCAGAATGCTCCCAGCATCGACGAGTTACTACAATTGATCCGTGATTTGCGAATGGCCGGCCCGCGATATTTGCATTGCGTCATTGATAACATACAGATCCTGGAAGACCGGTCAGATCCAGCATACACGAGAGATCTATTGTTGACGATTGCAACTTTCTGTGAACTTGCATCCGTTGTTGTTCCTCCCCAAACCCGAGGCAGGAATGACATTGAAGTCTTCGGGCACTCGATAATGATTACGAAAACGTGTTTTACAACAGATGGAATGATAGATGGGTTGTCGCAAGCAGCAGAGATAGATCTTCTTGAAAAAGTTGAATTTGGTGTTGATGCCAACGAGGGCACTCTGGGAGAATCTGTTTCCATGGGGTTTTGAATCCCGGGCATAACCCTCAGCTGGCCATAAAGGAAGCCAAATCTCCTCGGAAACCATTTGCGAATAAATCATTTATCACATCGTCAATTTCGATCATCTCTAGGTACGTTGCGGACCATGAAGATTGTTTGGAGGAGGATAAGGGATGATGTGGTGGAGTTAGGGCTAAGAGAACATGTGATATAATTGAGGCCTTGTTGGAATTTGTTATTCATGATTTCGGTGACCTTATCAACTGGTATTTATTGGATATGTATATTTGCAATTATTTTGAATAAGATCAAGCGTGAAGGCCGATAATGATTATATTTATAGAGTCGAGTTCATGAACTATATGCATTCGCCAACACCACAACCTCCGCCCATCTATCTTTCCAGGTCATAGGAGGGGGAAAAAAAAAAAGAACAAATCCAATCCCAAACCTCGGACAGGATATAGTGAATCAACAAGAAGAGGAGATTTCAAATATACAACCATGCGTAAAGCGTCAGGTATATAAAAACAGATATCTATCAATCATGCTTCAAACACAAAAAAAGGTATACGTTGAGATAGTATACATGCAATCGCAAGAAATGAGACCAAAAAGCCGCCTATGATTGATACATGCGAATAGGAGAGTGGTGTTAGGATTATCGCTGACCCAATAAATCGGATTCAGATGCAATGAGTAGGTAAGGTTACCAGGTAGATTATATGTTGTCGCCATCAGCGTGTTGTCTGGTGTTCACTTCAAGGGCCATCTTTTTGCCCAATTCGTAGCTCGAAATCATAATAGCGCAGGCAGGTGCAACTTTGAGACAGCGGGCGACCCAGCCTTTGAATAAGCCGCCTAAGCCTTCATGTTGGAAGATGTGTAACAAGAATCGAGGCATCGGTAATAATTCTGGGTGCACGACTGCTGTTGAACCAATTCTTCCCGTTGCCGCGCTGCTCACGACTTCGTCGCTGCTATGTCGGAATATTTGTTGACGTGTCTTGCCCACGTCAAATGGTGTAGTGACCAATGCTGCCACAGCGCCGGATACCGATCCAGCAATGAAGCTATCCATCATTGTGATAGCCGTGCTTTGACTGGATTGGGAGTCACGTCGACTCCTCGATCCGTCTTGCAAAATATTGTTATTATTTCGTTCACGAACGTCTGTGATGAGGTTCCGCACAGCTTCGTAGCCCCACCAATATAAACCTGAAAATGGTACATCGCGCCACATGGTCAACCCCAACCCTCGCCATAGAGAGCTATATCCATTTGCCTGAGTCATTTGATGAAGACCCTCGAGTGTAGCGCGGAAGTGCCCAGTACCAGTACCAGGTGTCGCCTGCAGGCGTGTTCGGAACATCTCAATTGGACTGATTGCTGACGCTGCGACTACTCGCGCAATACTTCCAGCGACCAGGGGTACATATCCATCAGGAATATAGCGTGGAAGTGGACTGCGCGGGTCCACTCTCATCCACTCGTATCCTGCGAAATAAATCACATTGCCAGGAACACTCATGACCAGCGTCGGTACTAGTCCACGCCATAATGTCAACACTCCCTCGTTTCGTGCGATTTTCCGTATCCCATCAAATGTCGAGTTTATTCGGCGCTGTTGTGTATCTTCCACGGCGCAATCGATTGCCCTGGCCATTGGTCCATTCCCTACTAGACACATTTCGGGGTTGTTACCGATCCAGAATACTTCGCGACAGCATGCTGTTACGCCGAGATCGGCCGGTAGTGCCTTGAATGCGTCGGTCGTGTGCGCAGTGAATTTGGATAAGTTGTGTATAGGTGATGCTTGCGATTGTTGGCGGATTCGTACGACGTCTAAAGGCGTGACTATTAAGAACAATGTTAGTAGGATGGTGATAGAATACGAAACAGAAAGACTAACCCAGTAGAGCAGTCAAGATGCTACCGCCAGTAGCCGAGAGCATCCTCTGGCCGACCGAAATCTGTCCGACTTGTCCATTCTGCGCAGTAGCAGCCGGAGGGCTACCTGTCGAGTTCAAAGGTGTCATCGCTCGTGTCTCATGGTCGTGCCAGTCCTGGTCTTCTACAAACTCCGCATATAAACTTCCCTCCGCGGGCGGCGAGGATTTGTCTAACCGAGAAGGCCGACCTTGGGTCGACATCAACGACCTTTGATCGAGTGTAGGTCCGAATTGCTGTGCGATATCCGTCGTCGTAAAATGAGATGTCGATGATTTAGCAAACGAGATGGGACAGCGAAGAGTTATAATTGAGTAGAGAAAAGATGACTTAAAACAAGCGACGATATCATTCCGTCAAAGTTCCAACTTTCCATTGCGCTAGCCCTGATCGGGGCTAGCCTCGGCTCCGCGTAACCAACCATCGGCCAACGTTGGCGCGGAATTAAGCACGGGCTAATCTCCGGTTACTAATCAGATTGTCTCGTCTCTCTTCTTTCCATTCGTGATTTCTTATCGTCTTACTCCTCTTTGCTACTTATTGATTTATCATCTCAGCTGGTTGGCTAGAGAGTAATGGAGTTGACTGGATTTACGTGAATTCAGATTTGTGACTCATCAATAAGATCGACCAGGGTGGCCGACCCCTCATTCTTCATAAGGGCCTACAATGGAGGAAAACCCAGAGCTCAACGCCTTCAGGAGGCAGTGGCGCGAAGAAGTAACTCGGCGAAGCCAGACGACTGCTCCTCCAAGACAACCACAGCCCACTTCAAATCAGACTATACCGCCAAGTGCCAGTTCGCATCTAGATCACCTTCCGCCTACCAAACATGAGGCCGCTGATCGGAAAGATGATGTCGAAGAAGAGGATTTGGGTCGAGACTACGGCGAATTTGTGCAGCGCACAGAGACCTTGACTTTGAGATCGGCGGACGATGATGGCTTTCATCGTGTGGCCCCAAAGGAACCTCGGTCGGCGCTGGAACATTTTGAGAAGGCTGTCGAGAAGGAGGCGGAGGGCAGTTTGGGCGATAGTTTAGCTCACTATCGCAAGGCTTACAGGGTATGACCTTTTCGGTATCTATTCTCTTTTAATACTAATAACGTTCTAGTTGGACGCCGCCATTGATCAGAAATATCGTAAGAAGCATTTCTCTGCTAAATCGGCGCCCACCCAGCCCTCCGCAACATCAATATCCGAGCCTTTAAAATCCACAAAAGAAAAGACGGAAGATGTAGAGACTTTGCCAACTCCGGAGTTGATTCTATCCTTCGCAAACTTGCCCATCCCCCAGGCTGAACCTTTTATTGAGGGCGACGCGGCTCCAACATGTCCGATTGCAAAAATTCCCCATGAAATTCTGACAGAAATCCTTGAACATGTCGCTTACATGGATCCAGCATCGTTTGGTCGCATGTCTCTAGTATGCAAACGCTTTGCTTATCATTTCGCGCATGAACAACAAATCTGGAAAAGGCTCTGCCAAGGACGCGAATTTGGATTTGGAAGCATGCACTACTCATTTAATTGCGATGTACTCGGCGACATTTATCACTCTTTTACTCCCCGTTATACACCATTTCCCACCGGAACGGCAGTGTCGATCCCGGAACCTCTTACCTCGTGGAGTCAAGTATTTCAGACATTTCCCCGAATCCGGTTCACCGGTATATACATCAGCACGGTCAACTATACACGACCTGGAGGTGCATCCTCTTACGCCAACACGGCTTGGACGGACCCTATTCACATTGTGACATACTACCGGTATCTGCGCTTTTACCCAGACGGCACTGTGATTTCTCTTCTTACCACAGCCGAACCCGTCGACGTCGTCCCTCACATCAGCAAGGAAAACGTTGCCGCCGCCATACTAATCCGTCATCCTGGCAAAAGGAAAACGGATCCAGCATTGCAAGAAGCTGCAGCAAGCGGCGCTCCAGTGCCCACCGTTGCCATGCAAGCTCTCAAGTACGCTTTACGAGGTCGCTGGCACCTCACACGACCAACCAGCGAAGAACCACACAACAGCGAAATAGGAGACCGTCTCCATTCACCACTTTCCACGGAAAATGAAGGCATGGGAACCGATCCACGAGACCTAGTCATCGAAACCGAAGGCGTCGATCCCAAATACACATATGTTCTGCACCTGGGGCTGCGATCATCAAACCCAGCCCGCGCTGTAGGCGCCACCAAGGCACCGCCGAATGTTTCGAAGAATACGAAACTGGTTTGGAAGGGATTCTGGAGTTACAATAAGCTCACTGATGATTGGGGTGAGTTTGGATTGCGGAATGATCGCTCTTTTGCATTTAGACGTGTGCGTGGTTGGGGGCTCTAGCTGCACATATTTGGTATCTAGACGGTATATAAATAGATAGTGTTAGATAGCCTAGACTTGGACATACTTTTGATGATTTAATGACATTTACCGACAATCAATGCTATCCTCTGTTTTACTTTGTTCAAAATAAAAGTTGTAAGGACGTCATGGCAGTTCTTATCGATAAGCTTATCGGCTGGGGGCTGGGGAAAGAGCGGTTAGCGGGAAAAAAGTTCTGGACTCAATTTGCACTTCAATTCAACATCACCACGACATTCTCACGTCGTCCAGAGGGTTTTATACCCTGTGCTTCTTTTTTTTCGATTGGCATTCTTATGTTTTTTTACAATCTGCTAGTCATACGATTCGTGATTAATCACGCACAATGCCGGAGCGGGTGTACACGAGGTTCGACGACTCGGACGATGAAAAACCCGTTGTCAAAAAACCAACAACGACCACCGCACCTCCATCGAAAACCAAGTCGAAGCCTGCAAAAGCCAACAAACCTATAGAGCTCTCGAATAAGAAACGCAAACGAGACGAGACCAGGCCGGAACCACAACCGAAGACGCATAATGAAACAATAGTCATATCCAGACCGCAATCAGAATCTACATTCAAGGATCAAGCGAATGGCAATTCGCACGATTTCAAAAGAAAGCCAAACCGCGCACAACAAGTCAATCCGGCTATATCACATTCGCTGCGAGAAAAGGCAAGGCTATTACTCGAAACCCGCAAGAAGCTCCCAATCTTCCAACATGCAGACGAAATCCGCCAAAAACTAAAAGACAACAATGTCATGCTCCTCATTGGAGAAACCGGTAGCGGTAAATCTACACAAGTACCGCAGTTCCTCATGGATGAGCCATGGTGTCATATGAAAAAGGTCAAAGCTACGACTTCGATAGAAGGAGACAACACTCAGAAAAAGAGCATACCAGTCGGCGGATGCGTCGCAATCACGCAACCGCGACGAGTCGCCGCAATTTCACTCGCAAGACGTGTCGCTGAAGAAATGGGTACTCCGCTCGGAAAGGCCTCTCCTGCGAGTAAAGTAGGCTATTCAGTTCGATTTGATACCTCGGTTTCACCGTCGACGCGCATCAAGTTTTTGACGGACGGAATGTTGCTTCAGGAGATGTTGCATGATCCGTGGTTGACAAAGTATAGCGCTGTGGTTGTTGATGAGGTGCATGAAAGAGGTGTTAATGTGGATTTGGTGCTGGGGTTTTTGAAGAATATTCTTGACAGTAAAGGGGAAGGGCGTGGAGGGTTGCCGTTGAAGGTGATTGTTATGAGTGCTACGGCGGATATGGAGAGTTTACTGGAATTTTTTGGGCAAGTAGATTCGGATCAGAGAGTTAGCGGTGAACTGGCAACGACAAATGGACCGGCATCTGATAGCAATGGAAGGTTTAATGCTGTCTCGGCTTGTCATATCAAAGGTCGCCAGTTCCCCGTACAGACTATCTACTCGCCAGCGCCAGTGCATGACTTTGTTGATGCAGCACTCGAAACCATCTTCAACATACACATCAAAGAACCAATGCCAGGAGATATACTCGTCTTCCTTACCGGACAGGAAACAGTCGAGAGCCTAGAGTACCTGGTCAATGAATACGCAGTCGGCATGGACCCATCACTACCAAAAGTACTTGCTCTACCATTATTCGCGGCCCTTCCACAAGCAGCCCAACAACGAGTCTTTGCACCCGCACCACCACGAACAAGGAAGATCATTCTTGCGACCAACATCGCCGAAACATCCGTCACTGTATCCGGCGTCCGATTTGTGGTAGATTGCGGCAAGGCGAAAATGAAACAGTTTCGTTCACGACTAGGTTTGGACTCGCTTTTAGTCAAACCAATATCTAAATCAGCTGCTATTCAGCGCAAAGGTCGTGCTGGTCGAGAAGCCCCTGGAAAATGTTGGCGGTTATATACGGAAAGGGACTATTTGGCCTTGGAAGAGGCTAACACGCCTGAAATATTACGTTCTGATTTGAGTCAGAGTTTGTTGACTATGAAAGCTCGCGGGGTGGATGATATTATGAATTTCCCGTTTCTTACTCGACCACCGCGAGACTCCTTAGAAAAGGCGCTTCTTCAGCTATTCAACATCCAAGCTTTGCAGGAAACGGGCAAAATCAGTGATATTGGTCTGCAGATTGCTAAGTTGCCTCTCACTCCACCCTTGGGTCGTGTGCTTCTAGCAGCAGCAGAACATGGCCAGAACTGTCTCCTAGACGTGATTGATATTATATCAAGTTTAAGCGTGGAAAACATCTTTCTGAACACAAATTCTGAGGAGAAAAAGGAGGAAGCCGAGAAAGCTCGACGAGATCTTTACAGGAGAGAAGGTGATCATTTGACCATGTTGATGACTGTGCAGGGCTATGCAGCGGAGAATACGGATAGAAAGGCTTGGGCTGAGCGACACATGGTTTCTCATCGAGCCATGCAGTCTGTTATGGTGGGTTCACCAACTGAACTTCAAATGGCATGATAACTAACGCAGGACACACGAACAGGACGTCCGCAAACAACTAACAGCCCAATGCAAACAAGCCAAACTCCTCCCCGACACCGACACAAGCACCGAAAAACGTCCTCCTCCCGACGCATTATCCGCCGTTTCAATCCTCAAAAGCTTTTTGACCGGATTCTCAACTAATACCGCTCGTTTAGTGCCCGATGGTTCATATAGAACGGTTGTGGGAAATCAGACGGTTGCTATTCATCCGTCGAGTGTACTTTTTGGGAAGAGGGTGGAGGCGATCATGTATAATGAGTTCGTGTTTACGAATAGGAGTTATGCGAGGGGGGTTAGTGCGGTGCAGATGGATTGGGTTGGGGAGGTGTTGGGTGGATAGGCTTGTATATACTACGAATTATATGATCCCGAGATGTATATCTTACATTGCTGTTGCCTAAAATCCTCTTGCTGAAGACGTTGATTGGACCTTTGATATCCGTAGGGAAAAACTCAGGATCGAAGCCAAAGTACCCAGAAGACGGGAACTCAATTTCCTCCTGCTTAACGTCATGTCAAGTGAATAACCACCAAACGCACTCCCCCTGAGCACCGTAAATATGCGTTACCAAGCGAGATTGATTCCGGTTATGAGCGTGCCCAGGCCACATCATTGGATCTCTAAATTCGGAATCCTTGCCGCTTTTATTGTTCGAAGACGGTTTTTGGTGTTTTTATTGTGGTCTTCAATCTGAACCTGATTCTTTGATTCTTATCTCCGACCCCTGTTCCCAGCCATTCTTCCAGACATGTATCAATCTTTGCGTCTCTATAGCTCTTTTGTGCGACAGGTCGTGAAGAGCACGGTTCGTGCACGCGCATATATCTTTCCGTCGGTCTGATTTGAGATTCCGGCATTCATTGAATTGAGGTTTTATGTGGTGCTGCTGATGGAATGCCTTGCATCAACGGCAAGGCCCGTCGTTGAACACGATTGGTCTATCCATCTATGCCGGTCAAGTCGAGGCCCCCGGGCAAGCAAGGCAACATTTATTTCAGGCTGTTTATTCCTGCTCTCCGCTTCCTTCGGACTTGTTCTGGATAGCTTGCATGAGTTCGTAGAGTTGGCCGATTTGTTGATCTAGCATAACGAACGTCAAGTTAGCACGATCAACAAGAATAGTCGAATTCATATTGAGCAAAAGCTCCAGGGAATATGGAGAAGGAATACTAACCACTCATCTTATCAAGCTTTGCCTTATCCAACTTATTACCCTGCCAAGAATCACCCTCCAATTGCTGAGCATACAATTGCCATTCCGTCAAGAAGCCGACCTACATCTCTCAGTCAGTCCTCCAATTTCTCCTTCGCTCATCAATAGTATGAGCAGAGAACGTACAATGTGAATAGGATTATCAACACTCCTATGCGCCCTAAACTCGCTCTTGACATATTCATCACCCAACAAACGCATCTCAGCCGGAAGCTTTTTGCGATGTACTCGCAGGAGTCGTCGGTACAGCGGGATTGGAGGGAGGAGAGCGAGAGGTTCGGTGTTGAGGCTTGCTTTTGAGCCGATTGTGATGGGCGCGGCGAGGAGGCGGGTTAGGACTCTCATTTTGGTGGTGGATGCCCAACTGACTCGAGACGAGATGGTTATTGTTGTTGTGAGGATGTTGTTGTGGTTGTAAGAAAGATGGAATTAATAATTGTAAGGCGAGCTGTTCCGATGCCGAGGTCACGTTCCAGCCAATCAAATGCACGGCTTCCGGCCCGCTCAAAGGAATCATTTTAGTCCTATGCCATTTCTTCGACTTTTATACAACAGAATCCAGATAAATCAAGATGTTGCCTACTCCCTCAACATCCCATGTCTCATTCGACACAATCTATGAACCGGCAGAAGACTCTTTTCTTCTGTTAGACACATTATCATCCCCATCAGAAGCCGCTTGGCTCACAGATCGATTCCAAACATCAAACTCGTCAACATCTCCATTGGTTGTCGAAGTAGGCAGTGGCTCTGGCGTCGTAATTGCTTTTACAGCTGCAAATTCCAAGCACATCTTTGGCAGAGATGATATTCTCGCATTAGCGGTAGATATCAATCGAGATGCATGTCAAGCTACAAAACAGACCGTGCAGACTGCCATCGCCGAGACAGGAAATGCGAATAGCACGCACTACCTAAGCTCATTGACCGGCGACCTAGTTTCGCCCTTGAAACCAGGATCAGTGGATGTTCTATTTTTCAACCCTCCATACGTGCCTACCCCGGACTTACCCCTCTTACCCCAACCTGGCCAGAACGAGACAAAGCCACTATCCAGATCCGAAAAATTCGAGCGTGACTCCTACCTACTCTCCCTCTCTTATGCAGGCGGAGTAGATGGCATGGAAACTACGAATAGATTCATAGAAGCTATTCCTTCTGCCCTAAATCCCGAGAGGGGCGTTGCATATCTGTTGCTTTGTGCACAGAATAAGCCGGAGGAAGTCAAGGCAAGGATTATTAGGGATTGGGAGGGGTGGAGTGCTGAGACGGTGGGGAAAAGTGGGATGCAGGCCGGGTGGGAGAAGCTGGTTATTTTGAGGATTTACAGGAGTGGGACTTGATTGTCTTCCATATCAGAAGGGCATATGGTGTTCGTGAATCATATCGACAATACTACAACAAGAACATGATTGCGAGGGTGGCACAGCATCTTTATGAGACAGTTCGTCGGCCTGACATTCGGCAAAGTGGCACTTCCCCCCTCAACGCCAGCATCAAAAGTTGATTAGGACTCCGGTACGGTATTTCCTGAATCCATATGATACGCGAGTGCCTCGCACGGCCGATCATTCTCGCCGAACACCACTGCACACTGGATCTGGTCGAAAATGCCATCAGCATCCACCACCCCCCGATGCCACAGACGCTGCTCCTGCCGAGCTCGTACCCGCCATACTAGCCATGACCCCTCGACGTCTTCTAGCCTTCTTCCGGGCCTTGGCTACCTCTTTGGCGTCATATTTCGCTTGACTGTGGTATTGCCATTGAGAGTTGTAGTGTCGTGGCGGATGGTAGGATTCGTATGGGCGTTGGCTGTTGTCGCGGAAACACATCGCCCCAATTGAGAAAGAGGTAGAAATTGAGTTGGCTTGGAAATGAATTGACGTGACTCAGGAAGAGTGATTGATCTCAATTTGAAAATGGAATGTTATGTGTGATCATGTATTGAATATAGACATTTGGGGAAGCATCAAGATATTTCCTTCAGGAAATCTTGTCATTCTTATACAAAGTATTAAACAGGAAATAAGTCTCAAATTACCATGGAGCCTGCAATGTTCCAATAATAGTCAAATGGCCCGACGACACCTAGGCAGCTATGTTGATGATCACCCCGGACACCTACCCCGAGGCACAGTTACAATATAACATTAAAATATCAAAATGAACGACTCGGCAGACGAACATACAGCCGGGTTTGACGTCATAGCTGAATATATCCCAGATGTTAAAAATGTTAGTTTAGATATATCGCCCCCAATTCATAGGAGGCTTACTCCATGATCGTCCTTTTGCCATCGTGGCTTACCCAAGTTCACGTGGAGGCTGCTGCTGGAGAATTATTCTGGGGCTAAAGGGTATGCATACTACGTACCACATAGGAGCGTAAGAAATGTTAAATCTGGGGGTTATATTACTCAAGGCTGTGTTGTCGGGGTATCTCACAACGTATATACAGATACCCACACAAACGGCGACAAACGAACTATCCATACCTAGGTAATATTCGAAAGCAAGAAAACAGTTATTCTCATTATATTGAAACTCTCTCAAATAGCATAAGCGCCGAATAAATATTGCCAGAAAAAAGCCCCTGAATTTTTGGTTAATGAATAAAGTACAGAGACCCGATAAACCGACACAGATTTCCCCCGCCGAGATGAATAGGATGGATGAAAGTCGAAGGAAGGTCTAAACACCAGTGAGAAATATGACGAGCCGAAAGAGAGAAGAAGGGTTCACAAGACAAGAAGGAGCGTTATAAGGTCACAGCTCCAAGCTTGAAAACTGGCTAAGAACCTCGCTGCACCATCGATTCGATATCGCATGTACGTAGTAGGGGCTTTTGGGAATACCCTGAAGACGAAGAAACCCGGCCATAATCTTCCAGGCAAAAACATCGCTCGTCATCGAAGGAAACTCTGCTCAGGCAAGCCAGCTACCACATTCCCCGGCTTTGCTCTATTAGAAGCCAGCTCACTGAACGATCCGCCTAAAAACCGCGTCCCCGACCCCGTCCACCCCTACCACCCCGTCCACCCCTTCCACCACGCGGACCACCTCTTCCCCTCGCACCACCGCGATCCGCAACTTCCTTTCTCGCCTTATTTCTCGGTTTGGGTTGATCATCCACCAACAACGTATCTAACGGCAAACTATCCGGCAGGATGTAATAACGAATAGTCGAGCCACGGATATTGATTGTATCAAGTGAAATCGGCTCGCGGCCCTTGGGTGTCATTTTTACGGTGCGCAGGGCAGTGTTCATTTGCGGGGAGACTGAGGCGATGGTGCCTGAGAGGATTGTTCCTGTTTTTGACCGTGTTAGTAAGAGGTAGGAAGCTCTTGGTAAATGAATGGATGATCGAGATGTACCATTTTTCAATTCAATTGTCACCGTCTCATTCGTACATTTCATTAAGAATCTGCAAAACAACCATTAGCATCTGTAATCGACCTCCCCGCACGCGCACTGTTTTCCTCCCAGAAGAAATCAACTTTGCGCATCGAATAGAACATACCGAACGAGCTTCATCTTGGCGAAAACTTTTCTGAATCAAACTCTTAGGTCGTAATTGCGGAGCAGCACAGCTCCAAGGTCGAAGCTTTCCTGTACCTGGAAAGTTGCGTCTCTCTCTTTTTTTGACAGACTCGATCACGGGTCGATTTCTCACGTCGAAACGGATAATTTCCTTATTACCAAAGACTTGACAAGTCGCGTGGGTTTCTGGTCTGTTCTCGAGTCGCGGAGTCGTGGTGTGAGAGATGTTAATCAAAGTGCGTGCGGAATAAAGACGAGATCGACCGAGTTGAAGCTTCAATTTCCCATATGCGGAATGGTCACGTGATCAGTAAATCTTTCGACCAATCATATCGATTACTGTCCGCTACTGTCTGCTACTCTTCGCACTGTGAAGGATCAGTTCTATAAGAACATAACATCAGATAGTGGTAATAAGCTATTATCCGAAGGCAGAATATGAATTGTCGCGTAAATTGCTCAACTATAATAATCATTGGTATCTCATAAATCATTTACCATCATCATCCCAGAAACCCATATTAGCCATTTCCTTCATCATGTAAAACCTAGTCGTAATACCTCATACTAATGTAAAATGTGAACCCAACGCCAATATTGACTCATCATTGATAGTCATGTTCCTTTTTGGTGCTCGCTGAAATGTATAGCAAGAAAGCAAAGTATCATACTATCGTATGCTTAGACCGCAGCTACAAGCTGCAGTGTCGAGATTTGAAGACAGATATTTTATCGTCGTAGAATAAAATCTCGCGTAGTCTAAAGACGAAGCGAGAGCCACTGCCATGGCGATACTCGCTGTCCTCGTCGGTATCCTCGTCCAGCTCAAGAATGACGTGCGGGTTTATATGAAAGTCATCGTCGTCGTCGTCACCGTCGTTATCATCATCACCACTATTAGATTCAGAGTCGTGGCCATTGGTATGGTCATCAACATCGTCACTGTCTGATTCCGAATACCAGGGCGAGTCGCGGTATAGTTCCCGGTCCATCTTATCAGTAACCGGCGTCTCGAGAATCTCGAAACATTTGTGCTCGATTCCGATATAGCATAACTGTATCTCTGGTCGTAACGTGACAATATCCAATATCTGCAGAGCTAGTTCTCGGTGTTTGTTCCTCCCAAGAGTTGGGTCAAACATATTAGGCAAGTAAAGCGCCCGCAGGTTAGCTATTCTAGGAAGACGCTGTAGGAAGAAGTGCTACACAACCGTCAGTCAAGTCCTCAATGTTCGCTACTGATATAAAAACGCACCCAATCACGCCGGTCCATACCGATGCCCAGTTCGCGAAGTTGGGGCATCTTCCCACTTGTCACAAATGCCAGGGCCTCTCTAGGAAGCATCCAGTCCCGCCAATGGCCATGGTTTATCGACACAGTTTCACCACGTCGTGAACGATCAAGTAGGACCTTTCTCAGACTGCCTCTCTGCCGACGAAGAACATGTTTGTATATTGCTTCGATAGAGACAACGGTGGTATAAGATCGTCCTTCTTGGAGATAGATGCTTTCCAATGTATTCGGAGCAATGGTCTCCTTCAGGAAGAGCATCAAATATGTCGAGACACGGTCTGTGTGGAGATGTTTGAGTTTAAACGGGTAAGCGTCCTGGGTTAGATGTTCTGACCCCTGCCGGCTGCTTTCAGAAGGAGAGTAGTTCCTGCGTAGTGCTCTCCAGAGAGATTCATGCTCTTCGCAATGAAGGATGGTAAGCGTAGAAAGACGGGTCCAGTCAATTGCTTTGATTAGCAACGGCGTATAAATGACTACATTCTCCAGTTCTAGTGTTTCCAGTTGTAGTCTCTCCTCTTTTTCGGTTGGAAATTCGTTGGAGTACCTCCCTGTAGCGAGCGGTGCTGCTGCCTTCCTAGGAGTCGAATCAGTGTTCATAGCTGTTGCGTTCCGAGAAGTTCCTGCATCTTGCGCCTGATTGATTGTCAAATCACCAAGCATATGCATGGTCGTATCCACGCTATTGCTCTGTTCGTTAGGTGTGATAAACGTCGGAGAAGAGGGAAAATTTTTGGTCTCGATCCATACTCCAGTGGGCGTTGATGAGTTTGAAAGAGTCTCGGAATCAGTGGTGTTTAACAAAATTGACAATACGCCACCAGATTTGGGCCATCCAGGAAACGACGATCTTGGAGGGTCATTGGGCGGTCCTATTTCCGTGGGATACACCCATTCATCTGATAAACAGGTAGCAGCCATTCCGATGCGCAGTTCACGTAACTTGGACCGCGAACGTTCTATCAGAACGGCCATCTCCTGCAAATATGCCGGTTCGTCAATGTTCAATACAGTCAGCGACTTTAATGGTGGCAAAACTGAAAAAGTAGGATATTCAACACGTTGGTACAAATTCTGAACACCGGGTCTTTGGTACGGCCAATTGTGGAACAGCGGGCTCTTCTGACGATTGTCATGCCACCGAATCCAGACTCGTTCAAGACGGCACTGTTGGTTGTCGGAACGTGCGTCTAATGAAGCAAGCGCAAGGAAGACATCTCGCATGACCCCTGTAGGCATATCCCAGATGAAGCTCTCCAGATTGACCATCCGAGCAACAGCCAGAGCCACCAGTGTCCCTAGTAATTTGCCTGTCTCTTTTGTAATTGCATATTCTTGTACCCAATCAGCCGGCCCGTTGCCGACGCAAAACTTCTTTGTCCATTGCGCATAGTGATTCCCGATCCTGAATTGCCCGTAATTCGTTCTCAACGAAGACGAACCATGGATATCTTGTTGGTGGTGATAAGACCCGTCACATCCGCAATGTTGGCACCGCCGGCTATTAGATCGCCCTTGAGGAGTTTCTTTAAACACGTTTGCCCCCATCACCAATGTCGCCAAGCCGTACGAAAGCGCATCGACGCCCATGGGTTGATCCGATACAGGTGCGGGTTCTGGCCAGACAATGTCGAATCGTGAATACATGGCGGGGATTGCCAACGAATGGAGAGCGGAGCAGGTGAGAGCGAGCGATGTCAGATCATGGGTGAGGGTGATCTATAACAGTATAAATTAGCATAATAAACAAGGAATATTACTGCGAGGAAGGAAGTATACCTCTTTGACAATCTCTCTTAAAATATCGAGCGGCAGATCAAGCAGGTTTAGCGGCTTTCTGGGTTCATCGGACTCATTCGAAGCTTCAACCGTGACATCCGACGTCTCCATCTCAGCTGCCGGAGCATCTTGAGTCTCGTCGACATTACCAATTGCTGTATGGACTTTCAAAGTCTGATTCTGTCCCGTTGAGGCTGAATTGCTGGCGGCACCGGAAACGGTATTATCTGCTTCATCTTCTGGCGTCGTTTCCTGTGTTACTGTTCCTGGCAGGGTAGCCGAGACAGTTTCATCGTCCATTCTGTGAAGCGAAAATGAGAAAAATCTGAGGTCAACCTTCGTTCGGGATCGTCTTCTAGAGGTCTGCTATGATCGGATTAATTGTCGTGCATCAGTTCGGTGGTGACAGGGTGATGCGACGCCCCACAGCCCGTAAGTCCGAGAGCAGCTTGCTGTTTTTTTCGGTCGTTCGGCGCCTTGAGAAGATATTCTGAGATAAAATTGGTGTATGCTCTCCGAGTACTGTCAAGTAAAAGTGAGAGAACAGTGAGAACACAGAGAAGTGTAAGGATCAAAATGAAGTTGAAGCAAAGAAGGAAAGAAGGAAAGAAGCTCTCGTCGGGGAAAGGACCCGCCTTTGCCTTGCGGGGGAGCTACGATCAAGCTAATCCTGTTCGGGCAAGTGATCAAGATAACAGAAGGCCTCCCCAGATCTATGCTGATATTGATAATAATCTGAGCTTATGCCAATCTAGGTAGTGATGGAGGGAGCTCCTGATGTTTATTCTCTAAAGATGTTGGTATATCGAGGTGCTGCCCATTCCCATATAGGTTACAAGATCGAGGAGTGGGAAGGCCTTCTGCTCGCTATAGTCAGGTTCTACTGCAATGCCATTGGAGAAGTAGCAATGTTATACTGAGAATATACTAACGCTGTCATAAATCATGATTAAGCATGGATAAAGCAAAATAATAACAACAAAGGCTAGCAGGATAAAATAAGAAGTGCAAAGTAACATAAGACCACCACAAACAAACCAAACTATCGTTCCGACATGTCTTCACTGCTACTAACTTCAATCAATCGTCCTACGTATCCCTCAAGCCCCGAAAGTGAGATAAGGTCACCAGTCGCAGAAGTCGCTGTTGTTACTCCCGGCATAACGACCACCAAAGAACCCACCTCAACCCACTCGATAGACGAGATGAACGCAAATGTGATATTCACGTAACCATTACCATGCGCACTCGAGACATCGATGGTCTTTTCGCTTTCTGGTCGTGCGCGTCGGACTCGGTTCCCTTGCTTTTGCTTGTCTTTCTCGTCGTCATCGTCGAAATTGAAAAAGTCGCCGTCCTCGGGAAGCGGCTCGGTGTGTGAATCGATCTCGTTGTCGTCAGCTAGGGCGACGCAGGTGACTTTGGCTGCGGCTCGAATGTTGCCAATATACATTACGACTCCGCCGCCCAGTATCAGAGGGGGGGAGCCTACGGTGGAGAAATCGCGGGCCGGGAATGTGGCCACGAAAGCGGTACTGAACGCAAGGCTGCTGGGAAGACTACTGGTGGGGGATTGATCTGGAGAGATTCTTGCTTGAGCCAAGATCATACCCTTCCTGAGACGGCCAAGAGCATTCACTTCCTTTCCAGGACCCCAAGGTATCGGCTCAACTCCTATAGTACCCACTTGATCCTCCAGCAATATCCGGACGGATAAACGCAGATTGCGCACACTGACGACCCGTACTCGCTGCCATTCAGCATGGGACACAAATCCGGACTTTCCGGGAAATGAACCTTGAGAGAATGGCGAGCTTTCGCCAGAAACTGATCTGCTTTTCAAGAAACGAGAGCGCGGAGATGCATTTTCAGGGGTGTGAAACGACCTTGGCTTTGACGCGTGTGGCGTGTTATCATCCGCCCTGGTTTCTACCGCTATCGGTCCAATGACTAGCTCGTCGCCAACAGAGATGCTGCCATGGCGAACAATTCCACAAAGAACCACGCCTCTTGTATCCGAACGAGAGGTGTCAAGAGAGGAGTACACTTTCGATGGCGGAATGGCAAAAACCTCGTCGATATCAAATACATCCGTGGGTACTTCTTGGCGATGGATTCGAGGTGCGCGAACAAGTCTGGATGAAGGGGTTCTTGGCAGTGGAAGGTACCGTAATAAGGCATGGAATTTGCCTACGCCAGAACCATTGACAGCACTAGTGAGAAGAATGGGAATTGTGCCAGACCAGTCGCCATTAACTGCATTGATGGTTTTAAGAGCTTCCTGGCAGTCCATCGTAGAAATCTTGTTCAGATTTGGGGCCCGGCTGGGATCTTCTCCCGCGACAGCAAGCATTAGCGGCTTCTTGTCCGCAGCCTTGATAGTAGACAGAACTCGAGCAAGAGTCTGTTTAAGACCCATGCGTGATGCAAGATCCAGCTTGGTAATTGCCACAACCATTGGTGTTTCAAGTCTTATGCAGAGGTCGAGATAAGCCATGCAAATATCAATTTCGGGTGCTTGCTCTCCATCGTCTGGTGTGGTAGTGGGATCATGAGAGCTATTTGCTGGGATACAAAGGATCACATAATGTGGAGCCCAACTGACCAGGCCACGCAGGGTTGACTTGACATAACGAGGAAGTCCTGGAAGATCGGACACAAAAGCTAATCTTCCACCGTCAGAAGCTGCATGGATATCATTCCAAGCAGTCACATTTCCCGATGCATAGTTGATCACATCCACAGTACCTTCGGTTGAGGAAAGTGCTCGATAGCCAATCAATTCTTGGGCCACAGAGCTTGTGATCCCAGAAGAGATCTCATGTCTGTGCTTGAGAAGACTCAATCTGCTCTTACCACGACCATTGTCAAGTGCGGATGTTGTCAAAGTTCCAAGCAGCGACGATTTTCCAGCAGCACTAGGTCCAGTAATTGAGATGCGAATTTGCTCCGTCTGCGAGCATCCTCCTTCCATTGTATCTTCTTCCTTTGACGTTGGCGTATTATCATCCAAGCTCAGGGTATCCAGACCGGACTCTTTTGCAGATAAAGAATTGTAGTAATCGAGATCAGGGCTCACCAAGGCTTCTGCAACCCAGAGTTCTCCAGAGTGAACAATCTCGGACTCCGGCCCTTCTGCCCATTCACAAGTCCCAACTACTACTTTCCGTAACACTTCAACTTTACAGCCAAGACTAGCAGCCATAGCACCGAGGTTAGTTAGACTTTCGTCCAATTCTTCTTTGATCAGACCCACAAAGGTACCATCGTCAGCTACGCCAATCTCGTAGAGAGCGCCTTGGCTTTCTTCAAGACCGGGTAACAGACGAGAAGGCTTTTGCGGGATGCCAAGCTTTGGTGTAGCTTCCGGCAGAACCGGGAGAATCAGGTTGGCAGTAGACGAAGAGTGGAACGGAGAAGACTGCTGCAGACGCCATAATAGCTGGGTTGTAAGTTGCTGCAGCCTCTGTTGACGGCTTGTGAGATGCGCAGCATTAGGAGAACGCGGAGAAGCCGGAGGTTCAGGAGATAGAGTCAGATTCCAGTAAGGCTTCTTCGAAGATCTAAATTGAAAATTACCACCCACTACCTGTCCGGTGGTCATGGAAATGAATGGTCTCCGAGATCGAAGTAGAAGATGGAGTTTATACTCCGTCGGACCCTCCTGCGGTTCAGGTTCTAGCTTGGAGATGCCATAATCTGCCAGCTTGTCGGAGTCAAGTGCTAGCAAACCAGTCTCTGAGTTGCTGCGTTGGGTTTCGCCTGCGCCAAGTCCAGGAGTTGACGATCCGGATATTGACCACGGTGAGGACACCCGAGGTGGGTCGGGGTCATAAGTAAATATTGATGCCATGGCAGCCTTCTCCAAACTCAGTCAATCGCTGGCAGATGGGCTCTTGTTTTCGCTGGGTGAAATTCACAATAACCGCAAACAATTCTTCACTTCAAATTCCTTGGCGGGGTCTCGTAAATATCAATATCGTATGCCAAATAATAACGTTCTTCTTCTCGATATTGCATATATCGTCGCTGTAGAATGATTTCTCAAATACGCAAAACCCAGAGTCCGGAGTAATGATAATATTCTATTCATTTTGCAAATGATACGAAATTGTCGTTAGTACGTCGTAGTCGGATGAAGACAACAGAACTCGTTCTATTCCTGTGAAAGGGCGATTCAACAAAGCTGTTCGGACAGATTTGTATTATCAGATGAGTCTAGAAAACCATTTTCGAAATTTTAAAGACGATGCAAGCAAGTTCAGAAGTAAAGATTGAACAATGCTGTTGTCACAAAGACAATGTCGATGTCATGTCATGTCAGGCGGTTCGATTGAGTCAGAGCCGCCAAGGCTGCACGTGCATCGCTTTCTGCCTGAGTGCTGAGGCAGCAATCAATATCTTCTATCTCCGTACAAGTCAAAGACGTTCATCCTGTAATGAATCAAATTCGCCCAGATGACTCACGACCACCAAGGACTCGAAAGGTGATATCAAAATGCACACAGACTTACTCCGATCCCTATGTAAAACCTGATACATGGGTGAGTACTCTTACTAAAGACATGCCTACCTAGGTAGGCATCTAGGTCACCGTGAGAGTTCTATTCCTTTGATGTTACGACGAATTTAGACGGGCTGCTTCTTCTCCGATTGCATTTCCAAATAGTGAGTCCTTTTATGGTCTGATGTGATGGGTATAAACGTGTTTCATGGGGGACATCGTTGACCAATGTCCATATTTCCGCAGCGACTTAGATGCACTGGTCTACTCGATTGCATAGCCTACATTAACATTGCCCAACTCTTTTTTATAGCTCCATCAATATTAACCACAAGAATTGAAGGGCTGGATACTTCATGATATACTGCTATTGTCTGTCAAGAAAAGAGGCAAACCGAGCTTCCCAGGGCTCTGCTTGGCCTTCATCATTGTTTGAATGAGACCAAAGGTGCACGTCTTTGCCTCTTCCATCCCAAGAGAAAATTGCTTACTAAAGTTGTATGGATCAAAATGGACTACAGCTCTTAGGAGACAAAGCTGAAGAAATTGTCAAACGCCAGGATGAGTCTTACAGGTGAGCGGATAATCATGCCATTATACAAGAATTTCAATCTTACTTCACTGCCCTTCGCTCCAAGGCTGAGAGAAAGAGGTAAGACGTAATCAGAACCACAACGCGGCCACGTCATACTTCTTATTGCATATACGAAGTGCTGATATCCACAAGACCGACCGTTGAGGACAGCACTTTTGAGGGGCTCAAAAAGGTTTCGATCAGCAAACCGGTCTCCATAAGCTGGGACAACATCTCTAGCGCTGAGTCAGATACATCTCAATTTACTTAAGTGCATGATCAGGGCCATAGTAATGAACGGTGTATCATAGGTCAACCTTCTAGCTATCTAGTCATGGTAGCCAGCTCAAGGGGGCGATTTCCCATAATCCTATACTTTTGATCTGTGATATGTGATCTACGTACTACCCAGTCTTGTCTACCCCCAACTTAACTCCGCGCATTGATCTATCGATGTTCCCTCCGTTGCCTATGGGGTATAGATACCAACACAAGAGTGACAAGAAAGAAGCCAACAATTGGTCCCAGAAGGGCAATACTACCTCCTAACCTTAAAAATGGAACCGCAATCTTTACAAGCTTATCAGGTTACGTCCTCAATGGCAAAAGGCCCGAAATTAGTAAAAAAGTAGCGAGCTAGGGCTAAAGTTGAGGTCGGTGACTTGCGTGCTGGACTTTAAACTTCGTACCTGGCCCCCATCACTCGACCAAAGTAGGTAGACGTCAGTTCCGGAAGCGCGCTTTTTGTGAGTTGTTGGAAGTAAACCAGCCGTTGAGCTATATTCTGACTTGCTTTGAACGCTGGAAGATGAGCGAACATGACGCTTTCTGGGTGTAATTCGACAGATTCCGTACCTGCTTGGCGTCTAGTTGATCGACCTTTTTGCTTCTTTTCCAAGTATCTGTTGATTAGAACAGTAAGCCATAAATATAGACCACGGAGAACTCCGTTGGCAAGCCTACCTACTTTAGCATGCATATGTAGGAGCCCCACTGACAGGCTACCTGGATGGAGATGATTGGCTGGATGCATAATGTCCCTTTTTCCTAATTCGGCACTGGCGAACACCACGTTCTTTTTAGCTTCTTCTCTCTGCATTCTTTGTGCCTTCTGGAACAATCGAACCCTTCTAGCGCCAGGCCTGCCCGTTTTCGCACCTTCTTATGCTTTCGGTGTTTCGTTTGTTTCTTTTTCTTCCTGGTACCTATGATAATTATAGACAAGTCACCGATTCGCTGTTACTCTGGAATCCGTGCTTTTATCAGAGGGGAACAACTGTAGACAATGGACATAACGCTTTGAAGGTTCGTTCGCACAAAAAACAATGTGCATATTTCCTGTCTAGTCTAGTGTCGCTAAACCATGCAGAGAAAGTCGTTTATCTGCATGGCTAAAAGTCTGCACAGGACGGATATTAGATGGCTGACAGGGGCGCTATCCCAGCCCCAGCGACCTACCCGTACTAGGAACGGTACTTACGGTCTAGGTACGTAGCATTGTAGCATTTTACTCCGTAGCAGTGCGTCGATTTAATGTAGCATGTGCTAGTTCCCAGTATTTGTTTTTCTGCTCAATTGACCACGGCCATGATGATCATGCAAATCTCTGCGTCGATGACGCTCGACGCTTCAACGGTCTGCTTTATGCTTTAAAGTTCAGTGTTTCGGGTCCATCTTCAGGTCCGAATTAGGTTTTAACTCGTTTTGTTCCTGTCGGCATTCTTTTGCTTTCCTGTAAAAGAAGGTTGAAAGCATTTGGAATGATCAGTATTCGTGGCTTGATCGATATGGATGTCTTACTACTAGTTTTAAGTTAATCATCTGCGGTTGTGTTCAAACCTTAAACGACAGTTCAGCTCCATCCCAACGGCTTTTTCATATCCCTAGGCTCTAACATACTTTTCTTCTTCGTATTCTGAGATTCTCCTTCTCCATACGGATCTTGGAGTGCTCCGTGGCCCGCCATTGTACTGATTGCAAGTCGCCTATTGGATCCGCTCCCTGACTGTTCCAGTGACGATACTCACGATAGCTCATGTTGGCCAAACTTTACTACTTTGAGTAATTGACCATACATGATACGACTCAGTCCAGACTGTCGAGTCCTAACCCCGTAATGTGGTACATGCCGGTTACAGCTTGTACAGATACCGATAGACTTCATAGGCTGCCATGAACTGACACCGTGTATAGCGCGTATGCACCAGTACCAACAGTGTGGATACTCATATAAACGACAAATCAATTGCCAGCCAATAAACCACATGACCAGCCAGCCATCAAAATCTGTCAAAATGTATGACTTTAAACATCATCGTCTGGTTCGTACGGAATACTTTCCGTCTGTCTTTCTGTCCGCAGGAAAGGGAGCAGAATATTCAGAAGCCGATATCCGAACGATATCACGTGACAGCTCTCTGCACACAATCCAATCATCTCAGCCGGAACCTCGTTCTCCTCTCCACGCGCAAAAAGCCCCCTGAAAACGGTCAGCCAACGTTGTTGCTCAAATCCCAACACCCAATCTGCAGAATCTGCAAGAGCCTAAAGGCTAATCCGCTTACATCCGCTTTGAGTACGGTGTACGAAGCGCCTCATGACTGCTCTCATTCTCACTAAGATGTAAAACTTTCAGAATCAACATAATTACAGTGCTACGTACTCGGTACTCCGTACCTGGCAAGATCCCCAGCTCGCGGGTAGATCCACTCTACCTCCAGGATCACGGATGATCATCTTGCCATGGAGAGAGAGACTACCCTCGATCGGTTTATCTGCCTTGAGTTGAATAACATACGCAGACTTCTAGCCTCGATTGGGAAAATAACAGCGTCTGACCCGAACGATTGCTTACGGTGCCCGGGTGCAAGTCTCGGTCACTGGGACTTTAACCCCTTCCGGCCACGCCAGGGCCCAGTGGGGGCTGAAACTTGATGCCAACTTACCCAACTGTGGGCAAGACAACACGGCATGATTCAGAACTGACCCAGCCCGGCTGTTTCCAACTCTGACCGAGGGTTGTGTGCCTTTTGCTTTTTGACTTCAAACCTTTGAGCCTGCTAAGTTCTCCGTTTCCCTGGCCAAGCCTCACAGCTGATGGTCTCGGTGTACCCGAGACTGCTATAGATTTGTTACCATGGTAGTTGTACCTACTACCTAGCTCACTTTATGCCCCAAGTTCACCGTGCGGCAAGTCAGCACTTGCCAACTGATTCAATTGAACCAGCTAGCCAAGGTTTATTTGATTGGGTCTAACAGAAATGTATCCGAAATTGTCAATTAATGCTTTAACTGTTGGATACCTTAATCCCCTCATATTTCGTTGCCACGATTGGCCTCTTTACGAATACGTCTGACATCATTGTTGGTAGGAAAACAGGCCCCAGAAAGCTAAATAAATAGCTCTATAGCCCCCAACAAGAATCGGCTAAGCAAGCGTCTATCGTCTCTGAGGCAGTCTTCTAGTCGCTAGAGTGATGGACAAGAAGCCCACTTCAAATTCTTCTTCTAGCTTGATTGCGGTTCACGCCTAAGCCTAACTGGCGCTTGTTACGACCATTTTGGCAAAACGTTCCTGCTAAGAAAATCTCAGCGAAGTACAACTGGTGTGAACTGCAGCCTAGAGGTTGACACTAAACAATTAGCCCAACACTGGAATGGTCAGACTGTGTATCCCGTCCTTATGCTCTAGCTCCGAGCCTCTTGACAGGTATGGCACTTTTCAATCTACTACGAGTAAAGAACCAGATTCCACTTTGGTTTAAAGTCAATTACCTATTGGCTAGTCTGTCCTGAGAATACTAGCTTACTCTCGGGACATTAGGAGGACACTTTACTCTCGGGACAATTAGTCGTTGTGGCCGGCCACCTCGAAAGCAACGTATGGAAGACGCCTCCAACACCGACAGGTCTAGCGCGTTGCCATCCTTGCTCGTTTCAAGTTTTCTAGAAGCCTTCCGGAAATAGGGTAGCTAAGGGGTGACGTTCATGCTTCTACCGAAGTACTGACTAGTGCTTCTGTAAAATTTTCCTCTTCTTACATTTTGAGTTCTATTTCTGACCCGGTTGATGGATTTTAGTGGGGGATTTTCGATCTACGAAGCCTACTTACTCGTAACCGGGTTTAGGTTTGGATCTTAGAGAGAGAATATATCGATGACAGCCTGTTCGCCTTGTCGTTCTTCCACGTTTCGACCCCTTCCAGCCAAATACCACCTTTGAAGATATCAAAACAGAAATCTAGTTTCATCCTTCTGTGCCTCGTTTCTACAAGTGCAGCACAAAGGTTTCCGTATCACAAGCCTCAAGTACGTATATTGGCGATCTATTTTTCCAAGCCAGACTATGCCAGTCCCACTTGATTTACGATTCCTGTCGACACTTCCATGCCCTATCCAATCACTAAAAACTCACGCGATGATAAACTCCAGGGTGACATTTTTCAAGAATCGGCTCAGTCGCCAAGTGAGAGCAACTGCATTTCCACAGGGTCTGGCACAGAGCCAGGCGGTACTACATGTGGCTCTGGGCATGATTATTTTTACGCGCCTCATCAAATCCAAGGATTAGACCCGGCTGTAGGACTAGTTGCATCGTCAACTCCGCAACTGCCATCATTACTATCTCCTGCGTCAAGTCCTCGCCCTATTATTTTGAGCTTACCAGACCTTTCTACAAATGATAGAGAAGATCTCCAGCATCTCCAACCAGATCAGTCTCGTCTATATTTTAACAATCACCTTCAAAACTCAATTTTGCGCCAGTCTCTAAAAGAGCTTTCGGACCACGGTGTGGTTGATGTCTCCTACAACAACCAAGTGAATCCTGGCGCCACAAGGTACGTTGCGGAATCTGCTGCTGATACTATGCATTTGTTTTGCCTTGGATAATTTCGTGCAATGAACACAAACTTGATCAAGAACAGAGTCATTAATACGTGAAATCATTCCTTGCAGCACGGACATAAACTTAATCTGGCAGCCCTTTTCTTCACCACCATTAACGAAAGAAGATTCGGAATCAATGTATGCTACTCTTCACAGTGAGTTCTTCAGGAATTAGTCCCCTAGCTATTGAAGATGCTCTTTCTATCGTCTCTATCCAGGCTAACAGGCAGTGAAGGCTATAGCACTCCGGACATTAGCTTGCATTCCGGACCTCTATTCAGTGCTGCGAGCAACGTTCTATCACAGACTGGAGACTCAATGAACATGTTCCCCCAAGGCAACAGACACGATGGAAACTTCCATTCGCAACAGGCGCAATGGGCACAATATCAGCGCTCGTTGTCGAGTACACCAGAGGATCCGTATCAGCGGAGAACGCAGGAAGCTTCCTTGACGCCTCCGGCGGGATACGCGTCTTTGCCTTCTTCACAGCAGGCTATGTTTTCGAATACGTCTTACCCGATAGGTATGCAGCAGCCGATGCAAGCGCCGCCTTCACAGGCGTTTTATCCTAGGTAAGTTGTCTCACGTTGGTTGAAGTTCTTTAATGAAGGTGGAGACTGAAGGAATGATAGTTCAAGTCCATATGGATTCAATCAACCAAATTACGACTTTCCGCAAACAACATTTGTCTCGTGAGTATCCTAAACTGACTTCCATCAAACCAACTAAAAGCAGCATCCCGCTAATCTAAAACCCCACAGATCTAATACCTATCCCACAACAGCGGGACAACCTAATCTGGGAATCCCTATCCGAACTCCTCCCTACGTGGGCAGCAGCAGCAACAACCACAGCCCTCACAACAGCAGCAGCCACAGCCACACCGGCAGCCTCGTAACCTCAGAACCCGAAAGCAGCCAAGTACGAGTACTCGAATCGCGCCCAAAACCGCAATGCTGGGACCACGGCTGCAACGGCCGCGAGTTTTCAACGTTCAGTAACCTACTACGACATCAGCGGGAGCGGTCCGGCGCAGCTGCGAAGTCGGAATGTCCGCATTGCGGCGCTGTGTTTACGAGATCTACGGCTAGAAACACGCATATTGCACAGGGGAAGTGTAAGGGGATTCGGGAGTCAACGGAATAACAATTATGACAACAAAATAACGGACTATTGTCTAGCTTTTGTGGTAAATGATATCAGTGATTTGCATTCGAAGCCACAGTCCATTTCAAGGCCGACGAATGGCATTCTATTCAACAGAGAAGCCGCCACAAACACAGACACACAACACACGATCGAATTCACTATTTCTCTATATGGCGTTACTATAAAGAGCAGGGCTGAAAAAAAGCGACGGAATAAAATCCGACTGGAAAGGAGGAAAAATCATAGAGGGAGACGAGACGACATACACACAATACACACACTGAACACACTAGACGACGTCTTTGATTATGTATGCCGCCCGGTTCTGTTCAACATAGCGAGGGAGAAACCCGGCGTACGACGAATTACATGCTTCTGCTTTCTTCCACGCATTGGATATTTTCCCGCCTGGGTGTCCGGACAATTTCTGGTCAAGGCGGGAGGAGAATGGGGAACGGAAAAATGGAGTATATTTTGGAAAGTCTCATTTTGAGGTTTTATGTTTTTTTTTGTATTGCATTGCTTGCTTGCTTTCTTTTCTGTCTTGCTTGTTTTTTCTTTCTTCTCTCGCTACGACGTATATAGGTCTCTTGCTTAGCTTGCGGACCACGGCTGCTGAAGCGGTACATCAATAAATAGGGAGAGCATGTGTAATTAGTTACCACTTTTTTCTCTCTTTCTATTACTTCTTGGTCCATATTTAGACTCACATGGCGTTATATATTTCCATTGCTCAAATATCTGAAGATTTGAGAGTTGTTGTTTTGGTATTGCATCACGGGCTTTTTCTTTTTGAAGGCCATCGTGTAGTCAAAAGAAGCATGTCAAGTTAATTTTATCAATTGAAGCGTCCCGGTCACCATGGCAGTATATGTATAAACTAATAATATCTACAGATGTAACACATAACCTGTTGTGTTACGTATTGACATTTCAAAGGAGATAGTTGACTACATTCGAAATTCTATGAAATCTCACGACCACGATTATCGTTCGAACTTCAGTGACACAACACCTATGTAGTACGTATATCAATTATCCCACGGCATATGTAACACTTAAGGGACTAGGTAAAGGTGTAAGTTCATTGTTTGCAACAGTGCGTATTGTATCTACAGCTGGCTACATACATAGTATAAGACATAATTAGGTACTTAGGGCTTAAGAACGGGTATCCAAGCAGTCACTAGACTATGTAGACAAACGGTTTATCGGACTGTGCATAGAGGGAGGATGCGCGTTGGAAAATTTCTCTTTGTCCAAGACTGAGATATTCAACTCGACGCTACTTCAAAAGTTGAGCGCCTTCATCAAGGTGCTTTCGAAACCTATTTGATCCTCGGTCGACGCCGGGCCTGCAACATTCTACGCCAACACAGAGCGATTCCTTTTCTGGGGTAGAAGGTCGACTCAATCGTCCAGTACGGCTCAAGGATTGAACTTTGAGAAGTATACGCGTCTGTAGATAGTCACATGAGGTGTTTATAGCACGTGCCTTGGATGGTCATGTGAGTTTGTGTCAGGGGAGTTGGCGATGATAATCATTTTGCAGGACAAAGAACTGACTCGTTCAGAGTCGTTCAGCCAGCAGCGGGTTGTACACCGGCAATTGTCTGATACCATGAAGTGTTTGAATTTCGACCAAAGTACCTGCACGATGAAAAGTCAGGCAGCAGATACCTGAAGGCTGATAGACTGATAGCGATGCAAAGCAAGCTAAGCTGGAAGCCGTCTAGTGCGGGCGGTGGTGCGTCATCCGTCTCCCTCCCGCCGGCCTGATTGATTGATTGTCTCCTCATCACTCGACTGGGTACCCCTCATGTGTTGTTGTATTTGTCCGCCAGTTTCTGATCATTTTATGCTGTTATTTCCCAGACTGAGCGGTCGGCTTTGAGTTTTGTCTCCAGATCAAGGTACGTACGATCCTTCCTTTGTTTGCGTGAGAGAGCGGGAACATCGGTCCCTGTCCATGTCCCGTGATGTGCCTCTGCTTCGGTTTGCGCTGACAAACTCTAGTATCTCAGGTACCGTGTTTATTTGAAGCGATCGGTCTATTATCTAAACCTCAAACTGTTTATCTGGACGCCTGGCGCGGACTAGTACTGCTATTTCAAGCTTGAAAATATCGTTATCGGTACGAATCTTATCCTGTGCCTTATCCGTGAAGACAGTCGCACTCTGAGCGCGCAATGTTCCTACGATGACTCTGAAGAGATTGAAGTTACTAAAACTTTACTACGTTCAGATTTGAAACCTAGTTATTATCGAATCCTGACCTGATATACAACATGGCCTCCTTCGTCGAGGACCTCTGGTCCAGCGTATTCACGCCTGGCCCAACACCCACGCTTCTTGTGGCTACCAACGCGACATTCGCCGCACTCCAACTCGTCCTATTCCTACTTCTCGTCGCGACATATAGTATTCACTTTGTGGTCCTCTCGTTCCTTTCCGGAGCGCTGTGGTGGTCCATTAATTGGTTTGCCAAAGAAGTGCGTCAAGAACAGGCACGTCAGGAGGAAGAGAAAAGGAAACAAGAAGCTTTGGAACAGGAAATATCCGGGACTAGCAGATTGAATACCTCGGCAGATGCCAATGATTCCGAGACGGAGACGGAGGTCGGAGGAGTCTCGAAGACCAGGAGACGCCGAGTCAACCAGCCCGAAACAGCGAATCTGTCCCCGGACAGTGCACTCCAGTCGAAGAAATCCAGCGATAACGGATCCGGTCAAAGGAAGACTAGCGAAGGAGATGTTTCCGGTTATACAAGCACGGATAGCGAATGGGAAAAAGTGGACAAAGATAGGTCAACATGATCATCAACAACCACATGGACTAGACCTCAACATCTGTCAGAAGAACGAAACTTTGTTATATGCGCCACCTCGTTAACCTTAGCACCTTATACCCCCGTCGTAACTTATTTGTTTGGTTAAATTGCTATTGGAACCATGTCCTATCAGCCGAAGATCTACAACAGTCATTTAGACTTGAGACGAAATATTGATTTATGAGCCAATCATTGGCCAAGCTACTTCCATCATTAAATGTCACACAAAGCACAAACATGCTTCTAGAATTGTTTTCTGTAGGACGGACCTGTTTGTTGTCGATGGTAGCACGTGACCACGCGACCTCTCCGCGCGTCTTATCAGATTGTTCCGCAAGTGGTTGATTAGCGACTTTCATCCCTCCATGGCTACAGCGGCCGTCAAGGCCTCGGAATAATCAGGCTAAACGACTGTTTTATCGAAAATTAAAAAGAAATGCAATTGAGAATACCAAGCCGCATTGCAACATGTCACAGAGAGGCCCCCCTGCCCCGAGCCGCAAGCGTGTCTTCAACTCTGTGTTCGCACCCGTCAAACTGTCCGAAAATGCTCCCACTCCCCTAGCAACCCCGGCACTCGGGCCTACTGCCCTAGGCCAACCATTTGGTTCAGCGACATTATCAAAGGTCAGTTCGATTGCCGCCAGAGTCAGCATTATGCATGTCAGAAACTAACAGATGAAAAGACCGCGGTTTCCCAAGTACCAGTTCCGGAAGCTGTTATATGGAATCGAGCTTGGCATTCAGCAGCCGAGTTTCTTCAGTTCCCTGATAGAACTTTTGACACTCCTTCTAGCTATCTTGAATATGCTAAACACAACTCACTCAAGAAACAGATAACACCCGAGGCAGCGGAAGCTCTGACCTATCTAGTGTCTCCGTCCTCTCCTGGCAGGTATCTGTATCAGGGTCTCAAGGAGTCCGATTTAATCTACTGGTATTGCAATGAGATTCGGCGTCATTTCATAATCAATGTACAATCCATTCTGTGCACTGTATGTGAGGACACTATGATTATGACGTGACAGATCTAGGGCTAACTCTAAATAGGCTCTGAAGAAAGGACTCGAAGATGATCCTTTAACTCAAACGATGCGCTGTCTACATCTGGCACAGCATACGTATTTCACGCCTTTTTGGGATCATGTGGCACCCAATCTGGATCCTACAGAAACAGACACTTCACACTCCAGGCTAAATGAAACGTTTCAGTCCATCGTTGCACACTCGTTGCCATCAAAACGCATATCGGATTTGCTGGAAGAGACAATTCGAAATACAGCCGTTGACATTCTAGGAATCTCGCAAGCGAGAGACGATGAAGCGGATGACACTGAATCCAATGACATGGAAATCGATCAACAACCCTCAATCATTTATCGATTGTGGAAAGAGATATCACCAGAGACTGCTCGCTATGAAGTCATATCGGAATATCATGATGATAGGATAAGCCAATCCAGAAATAAGCTCCTTACCTTATTACATGCCATGCAGGAATTTGGTCTTGGTGGACATCGAGCACAAAAGGTATTCGCTCAGGTCATGAATGACATGATGACCGAATTCATCATCGTGAGCTACAAAGAACAATGGGACTCACCCTCCCTCGTCAGAGAGCATTTATGTTTGTGGGTTGAAAATGTATTTGCAAGACTGGCCGTCGAAGTGCTGGAAATCCTCCAGCCGTCATCAGGTGACATGGATGACGACATAATTAATGTCCGACTTGACGACGTTGGGAAATGGCAGGAGATTGGCCTGGCCCGTCTGGGCGCTCTACGCACTAGCGAATTGTTTGATGTGATTGTGCATTGGGATTCGAGTAGCGGCGCCATTGAAGATCTTAAACAGTATACGACACATACGGCATCTAGGTTTTCATTGTCGACTGCATTTGTTGGCACGCTCACCCAGCGCCTATTGCACCCAGGAGCATCTACAGCGGAAATACTGAAACTCTATATTTCAATTATTCGAGCGTTCAGTCTTTTAGACCCAAAAGGTGTTCTGCTAGACCGTGCGGCTCGACCCATTAGAAAGTATCTTCGAGACCGTGACGACACGGTTCAAGTAATTGTTGGGGGTCTCCTGGCAGATCCATCTGATGCCGAAAATGCGGAAGACAAGGAAACACTGGTAGAACTTGCAACAGAGCTCAACACTGCTCACCAGCGGAACCTGCAGAATGATTCCGGTGAGCTGGATTGGGATGATATGGGTTGGATGCCCGATCCTATTGATGCGGCTGCAGACTACAAGAAATCCAAGGGTGCGGACGTGGTGGGTAGTCTGATCAGTCTTTTTGATTCAAAGGAGGCATTTGTCAAAGAACTTCAGAGTATGTTATCAGAGCGGTTGCTCAAGAAGAAACCGAACTTCGACCAAGAAACGTCGGTGTTGGAGTTGTTGAAAGTACGCTTCGGCGATGGTGCACTACAAGCTTGTGAAGTCATGCTCCGTGATGTTCTCGACTCAAAGCGAGTTGACACCGTCATTCGAGATGACCAAGAATTGGCCGGGCAGCAACTACCCGCTTGGGGGAAAGCAGCTCCAGCGCAGAAGAACTACAACATACCGCAATTACATTCCAAGATTCTATCGAAGTTCTTCTGGCCGGCTATTCAAGATCAGCCATTCGACGTGCCCGAGGAGATCAAAACACTACAGGAACGCTACTCTGCTGGTTTCGAGGCATTGAAACAATCGCGCAAGTTAACCTGGCTCAATTCTCTTGGACATGTCACTGTCGAATTAGACATGGAAGATCGAGTCTTTACAGATGAAGTTACAACATGGCAGGCTACAGTGATATACGCCTTTCAATCAGGATCTAGGTCTGATAATGCCCCCGCCACGAAGACTGTGGCTGAACTCGCCGAAACATTGAAAATGTCCGCTTCTCTAGTACGCAGCGCTTGCCTATACTGGGTAAGCAAGCGCATTCTTACCGAGAATCAACGAGACTCTTTCCGCGTTCTTGAAGTGCTTCCTAACGACGGAGATCATGAAATGAGTACTAGCGGCTACCAAGAGGGTGCTGATCCATCTGCCACAGAAACCGACGCCGCTGCTGCTGCCGATGCCGCCGCGGCCGCAGCAGCAAAGGAGACAGCGCATACCGCGGCGATAGAGAAGATGAACCTTTACTGGCAGTTTATTGTTGGAATGTTGACGAACCAGGGCGCCATGCCTTTACAGCGTATTATCATGATGCTCAAGATTGCAGTGCCGGGTGGTTTCCCTTTTGGAAATGAAGAGCTCCGGGAGTTCCTCGCAGGTATGGTTGCGCAGGGCAAATTGGAGATTGTCAGTGGGGGCAGCTACAAACTCGTGCGATGACTGTCATGAAGTACGTATAATGATGTATCGGATTACCAACCATAATGAAATCACTATATCAAAAACCCATACCTCAGTTCATAATGTTACTACCTTGTCCTTCAGGATTAATCATAAAACTTCGTCGCCACTCCCTTGACTATCTCTACATTCCCAACTTCATTATCACCATCCTGGGTCGTCGAATTCCCCAGATTCTTAATTATTCTCTGCTTAACCCATTCACCGGCTTTGATTGGTTTGCCATCACTTCCCAAAACCTGATCCTTGACCAGACCCAATTCCTGAAGAACGGGCGAATCTTTCAAGGGGACAAGATCCGTATCATCTTCTAGACGGACCATGTAGAGGACTCCGAGACGGTCGATGTGAGCTTGATCTTTGGGAGGCGCGATGACGCGGTGAATACTGGATTTGAGGAAGCCATCTATATCGTATTTAGTTCATGGTTTTCTTTGAGACTTATCAGAACTTCGAACTTACTGGTCAAAAACTCAAGAGCATCTGCAATATTAACCGTGAGCGCATTCATCTGCGGCTTCACGTATTTCCACGTTCCGTCCTTCGTCAATACCTGCAACGCCGCAACAGGTTGACGAAATAGGATCGTCAAACTGCCCATATCCGAATGTCTATACCTCATCATCAGCCATATCTTCCTCCGCCGGAAATCTCGAAAGGAGTGGAGTGACATACCCCTTGAGCCACACACCCCCCAACTTCCGATTCTCCTCCTCACTCCTCGCATAATACTTCATATACCTCAAATGATCACCGCTCCTCTCGCCGTACCGATGCTTATTCACCAAAACTTCCTCATCCTCAAGGCCCAACGCCACCGCAAATATTATCAGCAACTTCCTTACAATCTGCTCGTGAATATGGGTCGAAAATTTCCTGATTGTCTCCCAATGCTTTTTTACGATCTCCGGATGCGGTCTATCGGCATGCTCGGGTATGAATTTGGGGATATTGTAGATCTCAAAATTGTCTTTTACGCCCGGGATGAGGTTGCGTGTTCCCGCTGGTTTCCAGCCGTTGTAGTCTCCCTGTTCGAGAGCGGCGCGGTAGGGCTGTTTTTCTTCGGTGGACAAGGAAAGGATGGATTTGGCGAGGGCGAATTGGGTGTCGATGTCGGTGGAGCTGAGGCCGTGGTTTTTGACGTAGAAGAAGCCTGTTCATAAACAATCAATCAGATACCTGGCTACGCAGCTTTTGAGGGGGGAGGGAAAGGTGGTACCGATGTCTTCCATCGCCTTTCGGAATTGAGTGGCTAGTTCTTGTTTTCCGCCTGGTTTGTCGAATTTGGAGAGGTCGAGCGTTGCGAGATCAGCCCAGTCGAGGTTTTCCGATGTTTCTGGGACTTGGACATAAGAAAGGACAGGCGATGCTGTCTGGGTTGTGGTTGTTGTTGCCATTTTTGTCTGTGGTGCTCTGGATGTGTAGTTGATCTGGATTTCCCAGTATGTATACTTGGACCTGGTTCGAAGTTGAAAATAAGGATATGTATGACTAGAATACCCTCGTCTTACAATATTTAAAAGTAGTTAGGCTCAGGGCATATCCATCGGATATGTACCTAGGTAACCTCCACCTGCATAGAAACGCGGTCAAATCCGCCCAGTTTCATTCATAACCAACATACTTCCAACTCCATCCCGCCATGCCATGTGGAAAATGCATAATATCCATAGCTTACGAATCGAGTCATTAGCATCCGGACAAGTTCCCGAACAAAATTTCCGATTTTGAGGCATATTGAATATGCACGTCATGATAGCCTCCATCACGCCATTTTACTAGCTTCAGGTTTGCCCTAAGACGAGGCTTGGCTGAGGTGTGGACCTTGGGTATTTGATATGTTTTTGGTATTTGGTACTTCTGGTTTCAGCCGATTATCGGATTTGGAGATCGGTGTTTGGTAAGTGTATTGTACCTAAGTATGGTTGGAAGATATTTTGGTCTGGAATTTGGTTTCGATGTTATGGTGGTGTGTTTGCTGATGTTTCCCGGAGCAGTGACCTACACCCAAGTGCGAATTACACCGAGACGTGAAGAGGAGTAGATAGAGGGGAAGCACCTGCTCATCTAAGGTGGGCATATTTTCTTGTGCATGTTTCGGATGTTAATGCCACTGAGAAGTTCAAATGTTTTATCTCGCAGGCGAATTTGCTACGTAGATGTTGAAGTAGATAGGTTGTTAAAACCTCCTTTCTTTTGACGACGGGTGAGAAACACATGGCGAAAAGAACTAGACAATCCACAATCCATTACACTGGAACCTCCTTCTCTGTTGACTGGGACCTTTTGCCAGAGCTCCTTAATCTTGCTTTTTCGGCCAGTATTCGCAACATTGGGCGGGAATCCTCCTGAGGACGCCACGGTCTCTTTGGTTCTGACTCTGGCCTTTCCAGTTCTAATTCCCGTCTTTTTGGTTTTGAGTTCATGCTATCTTGAAGCCAATCGAGTAGCAAATTGACATTGAACGCAACCCAGATCAATGGAAGCGAAACCGCAGCAGAAGTCCCGACTAGGAAGGGATCAGTATAAATGCAAACAACACTATGATTTTATCAACTCACAGATTATTGGGAAGATCCACCAGCCTTTGTAAGCAACAGAGTCTCCTTCATGTGGGAAGTCGGATATGTTCAACGCAAACAACGAGGATAAAAAGGACAGCGGTAACTATATCATATGTAGTCAGAAATTAAAGACTAAGGCAAGGTGGCTAATCATTTGATACTCACAAAGATGATAGTCACCACTGTAAAGACCATTATGATATTCGATTGCTTAGATGTAGCTTCTTGTTGCCTTCGACCCAATTCTGCTTGTTTGCGCCCCCATTCTGCTTCTTTTATAGTCGCCTGTTTTTGCCTCAGATCAAGCAGGCTATTAATCTAGACGTGACCGTCAGAAGAAACCTCGACCGCAGTAGATGTATATAAGGGAACTCACAGATTCCACAACTAAGTTGGTGTCAGAAATCATCTTGATCAAATCTTCCCTGACCGATTCTGGTGAGCAGTCGTCAAGGAAGCTACTTTTGGGGCTGTTTGTTTGAAAGAGCTGCTTCCAAACCACCTTCTGCTCATCGACCAATGTGACAAGGATACCGAGTTCATCCCGGATATCTTTGATTTCACGGAGAAGGCGAACTTCATCCTCAATGTTGTTATATGAGTCCAGCCGTTTGTCTTCATTGCGGTCTGGGGTTTCTGATGAGTTCAGACGTTTGTCACGGTCAAGAGACTTCAAAAAGGCATCATACAGCTCGCTTTCTTTTTCAGCCTGCACACATATTAGACAGGCTTCAACTTTTGCCGGACGGTTCTCAAACTTACTACATCACGAATAGACTCGCGAAACACATTCAAGACAGACTTGAATTTCTTGAGGCTTTTGGAGTCCGTGGAATTCAAGGGTATGCTCTCCTGTGCAAAGTATGCGGTCTGCATCCCTAGGACAAGTTTCACCATATCATCTACCGATTTGGGAAGCAGGCGTTTCCCGCTGCTTTCACGCCACGTAATGGTTTCGAAGACGGTGTCTGCGAATGCACTATACTGGTCTGTGGTGGCAGTAATTATCGTCTCTGCTGATTGGTTAATATCTAGGTGAATAAAACTTCTTTGGTGATATCCATTGGTACATACTATCATCAACAATCCATAACCAAAGGTCTCCAACAACTAAAATCATCTGCATGCGTTGTTCTTTCTTTTCATGATACCGGTCTAAATATCGATGAAGTACTTTATCGTTGTCTCGGGTGTTGGTGTCAGTCAATGAAACATAGTAGTACTGATCTAAAGTCATGGTTTCGTGGATGGGCAGGCTTGAAGCCCTTTCGCTTGAGCCTTTGTTGGTCTTCAACTCCCCTTCCGACAAGGTAAGATATGGTACCTGTAGATGTGTTAGAGCGTATGAAAATGGGCTTAGAAGACCTCAGATAGGAGTGATACGTGCATAAAGAGCTCCGGCTGTTCTCATAAAGTTTCTATCCTGATCAAGAGTTTCGTTGTGCTAAAAACGAAAGCGTTCAGTAACCAATACATTGACTGAGATGTACTGAAGACGTACCACAAATTGAGACTTCATATAATGCTTTTCTCCTCCAACGGCGCATGGTGCCCAACTTTCCTGTAAAAACTGCATTAGAGGACGATGATCCTTTTGCGTTTTTTTCTCGTCGGCCGAAATGCGGGTGACAAGATCCTTATAAATGGGTTAGTATGAGATGTCTAGTGACGTGATTGACTCATCCTGGGGTTTGGTTCTGTGAAGATAGCGTACCTCGAGCAGTTTCATCTGAGATGTGACTCTGCCATTAGCACATAATCTGGGGGTCGTTTGATTATGACCAATTTTACTCACATCATTCAAGGGAATGTGTACCCATCTAAATACTGGGGGCCCCGAAAATCTTCTTTCCTTAGAACCATCTATATCCCCAGTCATTTGCGTCACAGTTGGATTGAATGCTTGAATCTTTGCTCCATGTCGAATTAGACTTGGTCCTTCAGGCTCATTAGGACGCTTCGGTGTCTGTTGCAGGGGTGGATCGGCAGTCTCATTGCTCTGGACTCCTTGAATGGCTTCTTTCATAAAGTCAAGCTTGTGAAAATTTTGTCTCCGGCTCTCTTCCATCAGGCTTTTTACCCCTTGCTGATAAATTATATCCTTGACGGACTTTTGATTGAAGTGCATTTCTATATCCTCGCCGGAACCGTAGAAGTCCACAATTGTGCCTTGACGTTCAACCCGATCATCATAATCCTCCAACGAGGGCTTTTGGACCAGCTCATTATCATTGTTGTTAGGAATGCTTGGTAGAATAGGGGGAGGATTATGGAGGAGTATTTGGATTTTGATGTCTGAGTCATTTGAAGCCGTGCTCTTTAGATTTCGGGCTTCTTGCAATGTTTTCGTTCTTATTCCTCCCTTTGATAGAAGCCACCAGACAACCACTGGTTGAGACTCAGACACTGCCCAGTGCAAGGCGGTCCAATCTTCCGGGGACTTTTTGTTCTGCTGCAAGAAGGACTTCAAAACGCTCTCCTCCCCTGGCCTTTCATACTTGGCAGCAATCTCAAGAATCTCTTGTCTCCCTTCATGAGACGGCGACGAGGCTAAGTAAAGATTCCCGTGATATTCAAATTGCTTCCATAGATACTCTTCGACTGATTTGTTTTGTCTTCTCACAGTCAGAGATATGGCTGATTCTCCATTGGTATCTTCCTGGATAATCCGTCGGAGCTGCTTGGGATACGAAGAAGACTCGTCGTTAGAAGTTGGAGTTGGCAAGTTGAGCAACTTTACCACAGTGTAGAGATGCCCATTCTCAGCTGCCAAGTGGATCGCCATGCTGTTATGGGTTGCCAGAGAATCAGCATCCGCGCCATTGTCAACAAGAACCTGAAGCGCCTCCCAGTTTCCAAGCCTAGCTGCCACGTGTAATGGCACATGATTTCCTTGTAAGAATGAATCCATGTCCAATGTATTGTGTTGCAAGCCCTTCCTTAAAATTCCTTGCACATCATTTATTATGGCCCAAAACAAGATGGCTTCTATATCCTTTCCATCTATTTCCCTCTTGTCTAAAATTTCAAGAAGAGTAGGTTCGACATAAGAACGTTCGTTAGAGCTGGCGCAACAGAGTTTCGCCTTCAGGGGATCATCAGGGAAAAAAGCCGGTGCCTTCAATACACAAAGTGTGTCCTCATTAGAAAGTCCAAGAACAGTATAAGATAATGCTGAGTAGCCATCGCGACTTGAAATTGTCAGATCAACTTCATGATCCGATATCAACCGGTTGAAAACATCAGCGTGTCCTAATGCTGCCGCCATATGAATAGCTGTATGTCCTTCGGTAGTCACTGCGTTTCTGTTCACGTGCTTCTGGCCCATCCCAGAATTGCATGCTAACAATAACTCAACAATCTTGATATGTCCCTCCTGGGCGGCAATATATAACGCAGTTACCCCGATATTGGTGACCATATTGACATCAATCTCACTGTGTGAAATTAATGTTTCAACAATCTTGATATGTCCCTCCTGAGCGGCAACATATAACGCAGTTGCCCCGATATTGGTGACCATAGACATCAATCTCACTGTGTGAAATTAATGTTTCAACAATCTTGGTATGTCCCTCCTGAGCGGCAATATATAACGCAGTTGCCCCGATATTGGTGACCATATTGACATCAATCTCACTGTGTGAAATTAATGTTTCAAGAATCTTGGTATGCCCCGTTTGAGCGGCTATAAAAAATGCAGTTACTCCAGTACTTTCGGCTAGATTTATATTTGCTCCATGTTGGACAAGGAGTTCAACAACTGCGAGATGCCCCTCTGAAGCGGCAATAGTCAATGCAGTTGTCCCATTACCGTCGGCTAGATTCATATTTGCTCCATGTTGGACAAGGAGTTCAACAACTGCGAGATGCCCCTCTGAAGCCGCCCTAATCAATGCAGTTTCCCCATCATCGCAAGCTATATTGACATCCGCATTATGTTGGATAAGGAACTGAACGACACCAGAGTGACCTTCTTGTGCGGCAAGGAAAATTGGCGTACAATTTTTAGCGTCTACAACATTGGCGTCAGCGCCATCGAGATTCAATATATAATCACAGAAGCGAATGTCGCTGCTGTAAGCTGCCTGGTGTAGGACCGTCCTTTGGCTCTTCGTCCGACTGTCTATGTTGGCCCCGGAATCGATCAACAACTTGAAGTTTTCCCAGTGGCCAAATCTCGCAGCCATGTGGAGTGGACTTGACCCATGCGATATGGTCTTCTCGTTTGCATCTGCCCCTTTCCGCAGAAATAGTTTCAGTGTCCTGGTTTCAGGGCATGCAGCAGCCTGGATAAGTGGCGTGACACCCTCTTGTTTGTCTGGTCCAAAGTGTATTCCGTAGTCAAACTGGAATGTGTAGCGAGCCTTGGCCAGGTGCGGATATTGATCCAATATCTCTTTAACTTTCTCGAAGTCTCCTGATGTGATTCCTTCCGAGAGATTAGAGCACAGGAGGGCTTCGTGGTCGATATTCGGAACTATGTTGTCTGTTTCGGGGCTCATATTATGCTCCCTCTCAGCTGAGGGCGCGGCTTCTGTGTGAGCATGTTCATTTTCTTCCATGCTGAGAACACCAGCTAATACAGATGTTTGCGTAAGACAACTTAGACAAGGTCGAAACAATGTCTGGGCGAATTGATGATCTGAAGTGGAGAACACAGCTTTATTTATTTTCGTTTCTAGAAATCGGCCTGGGATGCTTCAAATAATTCGGTAGATATATGCAAATCCAAGGCTGAAAAAATGACACGCGAAAGAGGGAATGGAAAAAGCAATTACCGTTGATTGGGCTGGTTAACAGGGGTAGAAGAGGCTAAAAGGCTTAGAGCGCCTAAGACAAGGCTGCTCGCAAGTCTCTTTTCCCGCTTCCTAGTCGATTGACGCGACAGTAAGGCCAATTTATTCATCCCATCCATTGATAGCCATAGTAAATTGGGAGTTTACCAAGAAGGAGGCACCCTGCCATTTGAAACCACGTAGTAGTAGTCCTGAGATGACCTGATGTAGCATGCATATGCAAGCATTGACTAGCTAGTGATTCATTGGTAGGTTGGGATAGAAATTCATGAAGCAAAATGAAGACCAGCTTTAATGAAATTGTTGATATTGACATAGCTAGCCTTAAGCTTAGGGCTGATGGCGCGCGGTGCTGTCGGATCTCCGGCGCAGCTTTGAAACACTGTGAGATCCGTCATCCGGGGGCGTGCTCTAGCACTGAGAGTGCTCAATAACTAATATTGAGTCTCTAGCCTTGCTTATAATAGGTTGATGATTTAGTGATATCCCACAAGGTTAAGTTCCCTTTCATGCAATTAACAACCTCCTTCGGCCTTCGGGTGCTATATACCAAATAATCCGGTCAAAATTGCCGGGCTATACTAAAACATCTTACATATAATCACTGCCTGTAACCAGGGTGCCCATAATAACCGTCAATAACCGATGTATGCAGAGTTAGCATCATAAGATTGTAACGAGCTTGTATACGCAGTCAAAATACCTTTGGTTCACATTATTGTAGGAAAAATACGGAACAAACACTCATTTCTAATCCAAAATTATCTTACCTCTTCGTCCACCCGGTGAGCCGAATATCGGAAGTCTTATCCAGACAACTTAGGGTTACCCACTTCACGTGGGCGAGGTTAGAGGTCTGACCGTGTTTGCATCCAAAGCATCAAAAGTCAAATCAGAAAATTTTCCACACACCATTTTGAAGCTATATGATGCCATTTCTGCACATTCGACGTAAGATTTCGCGGACTACTCTAGTGTTTTTGAGATAAGCTTATCGGATTGGATTCTGTTGAAAGATACATATGTAAGCTTCAATCCCTGGATGCGATAAGAATAAACATTGCGCGGAAAATTATTGACATCTAAGAAAACAGACAAAAGAACCAAAGATGACTCAAATCGAGTCCGGTCTGCATGATGCGGATGTTCCTGCCAGCGGGGCAAATGTCAATGCTGCCATTGAAAAAACAGACGCAGTAGTTTCCGGGGATGTTGAAGCGCTGGGAGAGGAAGCTAGGGCGATAGATGCGCAATTGCATGCGCGCGTTCTGCGCAAGATTGATTGGGTTTTGATGCCTGCTATGGTTATTGGTATGTTCACGCCTTTTGACTATATTTTGATTTCATTCTAACATATATGCAGGTTATGGATTGGTTTACTGGGATAAGGTCAGTTGCCAACTATAGAACTAAAAAGACCATCGAGAATATCGACTTACTGTATCAATGTTCGTGTAGGCAATTCTTGGAAGTGCCGCTCTCTTCGGCATGACAACTGACCTCCATCTCACCGTCACGAACACCCATGTGAGCCCACCTGTAACAAGCACGTCGCGATTGAGTTGGGCAACCTCAATCTTCTACTTTGGTCAACTTGCTGGCTCGTATCCCATGGCATACACAGTGCAACACTTTACTACTCGAAACGTCTTATGTCCAGCCGTCATTATCTGGGGTATTATCTGTGCAGCCACGGCCGGCGTTACTTCATGGCAGGGCTTATTGGCGCAGCGATTTTTCCTCGGTTAGTTCTATTTTCCCAAAAAGGGTCAATACAAACAAGCTAATAATCGCAGGCTTTAGCGAATCTATTATTCCGACTGCATTCATGACAATGGTCAGCGGCTACTACACCCAACGCGAACAAGCCCTCCGTCAAAGCTGGTGGTTTTCCGGCACAGGCTGGTTCACCATCATCGGCGGCGGACTCAACTACGGCTTTGCGCAGGTCAAGAGTGGCAGTCTGGCGCCCTGGCAATACATTTATATTTTTGCTGGATGCATTACCGCTCTATTCGGAATATGGACTTATTTCCTGCCCAATTCGCCGGCTGATGCGTGGTTTCTGACCCCCGAGGAACGCGTTGCGGCTGTTGAGCGGTTGAGGGCTGGACAGACAGGTGTGAAGAATACGACATTTAAAGCTGAGCAGGTCAAGGAGGCGCTTTTGGATGTTAAGATTTGGCTTATTGCTATTACGATGGCGGCTGCGTGAGTTCCCCTTTTTATCCCTCTCCCTTATCCAACATGGTCAACTAACACTAGGTAGGTACACTGTCAATGGTGCAGTCTCAGGTTTCGGTCCTCTCATAGTCTCGACATTCGGCTATTCCACCCTCGACAGTATTCTCTTTCAATTCCCTCTTGGTGGTCTTTCAGCTTTCGGAATCACATTCACCGGCTGGCTCTGCTCGCGCTACCGCAACATCCGCGCCATCTCCCTTGTTCTTTGCTGCTTGCCCGTCATCGCCGGTTTCGTTATGATCTGGAAATCGTCATGGGGTCACAAACCTGTCACCCCTGTCGCCGGCTACTCATTGATCGGTTTCTTCGGTCCTGTTGTTAGTCTGACCATCTCATTAGGAGCGGGAAATGTTGCCGGTGAGACCAAGAAGAGTTTTATGGCTGCCGCGGTATTTGTCGCCTACTGTGTTGGAAACATTATTGGACCGCAGTTGGTCAAGACTCAAACCAAGGCGCAGCATTATCCTGAGTTGTGGACTGGGTTGATCATTTGGTATGTCTGCTTCTTTCTGTATCGGATGATTTTCGCTAATTATTCTTCCAGCTACTGCATTACTATCGTCTCCGCGTCTACTCTGTTCTTTGTGCTGTGGCGCGAAAACAAAAAGCGCGAGGCGATTGAGGTCGATGAGCGTGAGCGAGACAGACTTGCTTTCAAGGATCTTACGGACAAAGAGAACCCGTACTTTAGGTACGTTCTGTAGAGTGCCTTCAAGGTGAGGATATGAACCAGTCATATATAGTACTACACAATGTTCTTGAAGCCTTGCCTTATCTGTATCCTAGATTTCATGCGATTACTACTTCAAGCTGTACAAAAGTCATTTTTACAGGTGTTTACAATACATAATCTTAATCTGATTCAATCTCACCTTTCAATGAATTCCATGTATCATGCAACACAGAGTCCTATAGACCCATACATCCACGTTTCATAAACTCAAAAAATCGTGTTATCAAACCCAACAATGACGTTCTCACACCTAAAATGATGCCATCGCGGCCTCGTCCCCGTACCATCCAAAACTTTCCTCTTTGGGACATTTTCTGGCCCACACCAAGATTAGGGCTTCAGCAGGGTCTTTGCGTATGCCCTCGAGCTCGCAACGAATGCCGATGTATTCACGGAATCAATCCGTAGTAAGTATTTCGGATTCGTGTATTGGATCCATTGCTATCGGTGATTTTAATCCACTTGTTCGGGTTGGGCACGAGGTTGTGTCACCATGCAACTGAACTGCTGATGACTTGTAAAGTGGGATGATACGTACGTAGTGGATGGCATTTAGGTACCCACCTGCGTTTCGAGTATAGAGATAGCTCCATTTGTCTCTTTTTTGTCCGGTTTCGCTCTCTGGGCAGAGAAATGTACTAGACTCTGTAGGGGGAAAAAATAGATCTGTTCTCTTTCTCTCTACCAAGTACAGTAATAGATGCTATCCAGTCGATAGCAATAACAATGGCAGCACAGAAAATACGTCGAGTAGCAGTCATCGGCGCCGGTCCAGCTGGCGCAATTACCACTGACGCACTGTTCAAAGAGCAAGCCTTTGATACGATCCGAGTATTTGAGCGTCAGGATGTAGCTGGCGGGACATGGTAATACTCACATTCACAACATCGAGATTGCGTACCAAGACTAATTGCCCAACGGACATCTTAGGGTACTGACTTCTGGCGATAATGAACATAAACTCGGAGTCCCATCACTGCAAGATCTTATCAACCAGCGCGCAGATCTCAGCGTCCCGATCCCACAGAATCTGACTGAAAATGCTCCAATTGAGACGCCAGAAACAGAACAAATCAACTCCCGCCAACTGCGCTTCACGGACACGGGCGCGCATGAGTATCTACACAGCAACTTACCACCAGAGATCATGTGCTTTTCTCAAGAACCTATTCCAGCGGTCCTGTCAGAGAGAACACGCGCACAACACGGATCTGATTCACCATTCAGACCGCGCGAGGTAATCAGGACATGGGTCGAGGACCTTTTTCGACGGAAAGGAAACGATAATTTAATCGAGTTTGGGACTTCAGTTGAATTAGCTGAATACATCAAACTTAACCAGAACAATGAGAGAGGGGAATGGGTTCTGACTCTCCGCAAATCAGCCCCAAGCCCTAACGGAGGAGAGAAGAAGAATATATGGTGGCAGGAAAGGTTTGATGCTGTCGTGGTTGCGACGGGACATTATTATCTCCCTTTTATGCCCAAGATTCCGGGGATAGTGGAGTTCGATAGGAAGTATCCTGGCAAAATTAGACATAGCAAGTACTACCGCGGTACGAAGGGTTACATCGGAAAGGTTGGTCTACCTTCCTACTTTTGCGAGACTCATGCTGATGCCACTGACAGAGAGTCATCGTGGTAGGAGGCTCAGTCTCCGCCTTTGATGCCCTACACGACATTCGCGAAGTCTCAAAACTCCCCATTATTTCGTCCCTACGAACACCTTCCCCTCTCTTTGGCACAATTCCCTTTTCCCATCCTGATATTGAAAATAGGCCACACATCATATCCTTTGACGCTACAACGGACAGTATCACATTCGCAGATGGCTCTACCCTAAGAGGGAAGGAGGTTGACATAATCCTCTTCGCGACTGGATATGATTTCAGTTTTCCGTTTTTACCAGACCTCAAAAAGGTGCATAAAAGGGTGCCGGGGTTGTATCAGCATATATTCAGGATTGAGAATCCTACTTTGGCGTTTGTGGGGATGGTATTATCCCTTTCTCCGTTTGTCTATTCGGAAATGGCGCTGACTTTTGGAATAGATTACAGGAGGTTTCGGAATCCGCTTCTTCGAATGGCAAGCCGTCACCACAGCTCGCGTACTAGCTGGACGAGCTCAACTCCCGAATCGGCATGTAATGCAGCAATGGGAACAAGCGCGATTGGCTCGACGGGGCGAAGGGGCACCCTTTTGGACTCTTAATCCTGAGTTTGAGGAGTATTTTGAGGAGTTGAGAGCATTGGCGGGGGAGCCTGCGCCTGGAACGACGGGGCGTGTACTCCCTAAATACGAGGAGGCGTGGGGGGAGGCGTTTTGGGGGTTGATTAGGAGGAGGCAGGAGTGGTGGAAGAGGGCGGCTGATGAGGCTGGTCGGAGGAGGAGCTCATTATAATTGGGTTACTGTAGAATAATGTTGTAGAATTAGAGGGGTAGGCACATGTCGTTGATGGTTACTGTAAGTAATTAAAGTGTCGGGGGTCGTCCGACGCCAAATGGACACTCCCAGCTCTAAATAGTAGCGCCGGATGTTAGGGCAAATGCCGTTCTCGCCGGTCTCTCCGGCACCCATCCGTTGGAGGAAAATCGTTTCAATGACAATGCACAGTGGGCCTCAGAATGGGTTGCCGACTCATCTTGAAGAAAAGGTATTGAACTCTATTTATTTTGTTTCTCTTGCGAGCGGGGGTATATATCCAGATCGTTCTCCCAGGTTTTCGAGGTAGTTCTGTTAGTTTTAATCTTCCGTACGCACACTCACCGTATACGACTCGAACTGTCTACCACAACAGTCAAGAAGAACAACATGGCAACCCGACCAGTAATCGAATACTACTTCTCCTTCATCTCCCTCTGGTCCTACATCGGCAGCAAACACTTCCACCACCTCGCCAAACAGCACAATGCGCACATTATCTACAAACCCATCGATATAATGCATACCTTCACTGTGTCGGGCGGTCTCCCCGTCAAACAGCGCTCAACACAACGCCAGGCTTACCGATTATTGGAAATGAAGCGATGGTGTCAAATCCGCGGGATTCCTATTGTGCCGCATCCGAAATATTACCCTGCAAACCCGTCGTTAGCCCACAGGGTGTTTCTAGCGGGCATTGAAGAATTGGGTCATGATCATGAATCGATCCAGAAATTCGCGCATCTGGGATTGCAGACTGTCTGGGCTGATGAAGGCGATATCGCGGACCCGGCAACTATAGTGCGCATTGCGTCGGCGGCCGGGTTGGATGGAGAGCGATTGTTGCAACGTGCGCAGACCGAAGACTCATTGGTCGAGCAGGAGGCTGCGCTTGTGCGCGAGATTGATTCGAGGCGATATTTCGGGGCGCCGGTTTATGTGTATCGGGACGAGCCGTTTTGGGGGCAGGATCGGTTGGAGATGTTAGATGAGGTGATTAAAAGTGGGAGGGAGGCTCTTCCATTGCCTGACAAGCTTGACTGATTTTATTTCTGCTCGATCATGAATGTATAGAATTAGGGCCTGGTTGTTGATGCCTGAGTCACCAATATATTGTTTGTGCCTAAGGCTGCGAGTCGTCGATCAGGGAAATGGTGTGATTCCATTGCCTGCTGCAGTGACTTGGCAGTGCATACATCAGAGTGAAATAATAATCATAAATTAGCCGAGTACATGTATGTATCTGTGTACGTAAATACTCACCGAGCCATCGGGCTATTCTCTTTGATATTTGTCGTTTCATATCCTTGTATTCGAGTCAGTCTATGACCCTAACCCTCGACTCTCTTCCAATTTTTGCGAAAAGCACGCAAGCCAAACGAAGCATACGACCATCAGGCTATTAGAGGCCAACAGCCAGCTGAAACACCAAACGCCTAAACAACATCGAGCTAGTGAAGTTAACTAGCAGTAGTGTAGTCCGTATCAGATCAGCCGATAAGCAGGGTTAATCAGCCCTTGACAGTTGTCGATGACTGATTAGAAGCCTGGCTGCTGTTTGTTATACTATATAATAAGCCAAGGAGCAAAATAAAATAAATCAGGTTGAATATACTGGTATCGCTTCTGAACGGAATATTTGTTGGGAAGTGCTGGTCGTGTGTCATCATCAAAGCAAAGTGAGAGCTTATCACGGGACCCGCTTCCGGGCGTAATCTGTTGGATTGTCTTCGTCCATCATGACTTGCGTGCAGTCCGCCTGATCGCCTTGCCTCATTGTGTCTTCATTTTTTTATTCTCGATCTATCTTGTTCATCCTGAAGTCACCTCAATAATTGACTTTCTCCTCCAGTCGCACATTCACCGCGGCTGGGAGGTTGTACACCTCCATCAAGCCATCCCATCTACACTGTGACGTTGTTCACTTATCGTTATCAATCCCATCAGCAAGATGGCATTCCGCTCCCCTACCCACGCCCCTTCTCGTCGACAGACGTCCTATCCCGCCTCTGGGCAACCAGCCCTCGAGATCGATACTCATGCTTCTCACCAACAACAAATCGACGACGATGCGAAAGAATGGATTCTCTTTTCTCCCTCCCAAGCCGCGTCGACAACCACCCGCACGCGGAGCGACTCCACCGAACGAACCGCACGTACGGCAGGTGTCTCGCGACTCAGCGACTTTGGCTCCTTCAATGCGGCCACGCACCTAGAATCAGGCGACAGCGCGTCTGTTGGTACATTGGATGAAGAAGCGACGGAACTAGATAGTCTAGACGATGGTCTGCCTGATTTTCGGGATGTCAACGTGCCCGACAGCGGTAATTACCCCGTATTACCCACTCATGACGGGTTGGGGTCTTTTCATGCATCTGGACAACAAGTCCAAGAACAATTATGGCGATACGAGCAGTTCAACCCTCGCCGTTCAGCAGAAGCGGTCCCTACGCGCCGTTCAAGTCTACAGAATCATCTGGCGACGGTAGACGAGCTTGAATCGCTCGCCGATCGAGAGCGATGGCAGCGGATCGAGAAGTGGAGAACAGAACAGAGTCGTATATTGCGTCAAGAGATTGAGCGTGAGACAAGACGGCGTCAGCGACGTAGCAGTCGCGGCAGTGTTGGTGCCTCTCGCAGGTCAGGTAATGACGTTCTCGGTAGTATTTCCGAGACCACGGCAATGGACACTTCGAGCGTGTCTTCAGACGCTGCTTCCTTGCAGGGAGATTCGTCAAAGGAATCGATCTGGCGTCGCATAACGCGAAAGGTTATTCGCGATTTGATGGGCATCGATGAGTCCATACTCTCCGTCATTTTAGGAGAGTCATTGGTGGATGATATCCATTTGACTTCATATATTGATGAGGAGTCGCATCCTGATATTCGCGAGATGCAAGAAGCTATCCGAGATGTGCCTATAGCGGCCGCTTCTGCCGATGACAATGCGTGGCAGGAACGTTTACTTCAGCGCATTGCGCGCGAACTTGGTGTTCTTGTTCACCAGATCTGGGAGCACCCAGGTGCATTCAGTACATATCTACGCTCGGATGATCCAGCCGAGTTCTATGCTGGTATGCCAGTGACACATTCACTAACATCAATACAACCAACGTCGAGAACGACTCCATCAGCGCCGCAAACAGCGGCGGAAGATAGCAATGTCTTTTCCATACCTTCACCACAATTCAATCCAACACTTCAACAAGACCCAGCCACGGCCGAACACGTTGCTGAATGGGGCATTGACGACGGCGAGCTTGGCGCAGGTACACACTCACAAACCAAGAACCCACCAGAACCATCGACAACTCCACTCGCAACTCAGGAATATGAGTACTGGGAGCAAGACCTGGACGTTACCATGATATTCCGCTACCTCAAGAACCGCTTCCGCCGAGGCGACAACAAAGCCAACACCACAAACTCCGCCGCATCAACAACCCGCTCCACAACCACAACATACAACGAACAAGACGCCTCCAACCGCGCAGCCGTCATCCGCCAACACCACCCTCTCGTCGCGCGCGCCCACGCCCGCTCTCAAGCCCGCCAACTCGGTCTACGCGCTCAAATGCGTGCAGCGGGAATCTCAACACCTAGCTCCCCCATCTCGCGTCACCACCATCAAGTAAACCGCTTCCGCCGCCCAAGCTCTAGTTGCGCTAGCCAGAGCACGAAAGTATCCGCCAAACGCACCCATACAGGTCTAGGGAGTGGTTCCAGTCGTCACTACTGGGATATAGGCGGCTCTGTTGGTAGTGGCAGCGCAGCTGTATCTGTCGGTGGACCAGCGGGTGTCGGGGCATGGGGTGAAGCCTAGTCTCTCTCCTCTTCTCTGCTCATCATACATTCTACACTCATGCGGTTATGGTATTTGACTTACGACGGACATGATTTGGCGGCGTTTGAGATTGTTTTTCTGCGGTACATAGGTACATCCGGGGTTGAGGGAGCGAGTGATACATAATCTTGTGGAAATTGGGGATATCTACACATATTTGATTTTTTGGCAGAGGTAACTACGTAACTACAGGTGGATTTGGCATGGGCATATGGATATAGTTTTGTATATTTTCAATGATGGACATTTATTAGCATAATACTTATTTATCGGCCACGTAGAATATTTAGTTCGGAATACACATTGTCTATACTTCAAGAATATTTATATAATCCAAGGTTGATTGCATTCATGATACATACAACAGAACTAGTAAACTAGTATCCTGTCGAATACCTGAAAACCTAACAACTCCTTAAAATCACAAATGGGTAAAAACTTCCAGTTGAACATGAAAACATTAATCAATTCCTGACGCTAATTTATTTTTGTTGGTATGATGAAAATGCAACGACATCTAAGCCTGGGAAACATTCTCATAAGCCTCAGGGAAACGCTTAATGTTCTGCTCAACGGAACCATGGTGACGCAAGAACTGAACATAGGCACCATCAATCTTGACACGACCCTCCTGGCGAAGACGGACGTATTCCTCGCGACGCAAGGGAGTGAAACCCCAGTTCTTGGAGACGATGATCTTTTGGCGACCGGGGAACTTGTACATGGAGCGGCGGAGGGCCTCGACGGCGAGGTGACGGTTGGCGTCACGAGTGCGGACAGAGAGCAAGATCTGGCCGATGTTCACACGAGCGACGGAGCCGTTGGGCTTACCGAAGGCACCGCGCATACCGGTTTGGAGACGATCGGCGCCGGCGCAGGACAACATCTTGTTGATACGGACGACGTGGAAGGGGTGAGCACGGACACGAAGGTGGAAACCTTCCTTTCCAGCGGACTTGACGAGGTACCTGTACCCATTATTAATAATGCATTCAATATGCTTTCCATTGGGGGTGCATACTTGTTGGCGCAAATACGGGCGGCTTCGAGAGCTTCAGAGGACAACTGCTCGTACTCGTTGGAGACCATGTGCACGCAGGTAGGGAAGTCGTCGACATTGGCCTTCTTACGTCCAAGATCGAAGATACGGATCTTTGGGTCAGGGACACCACGGTTGAACCGGGACTTGGGGTAGGGCTATTTTTGCGGATGTTAGTATCACTCCATATTGAATAAATCCATAAAATCGATAAAATTTCGCAAAACTGAACGATCACGGCGATAGCGTCGCTAGGAGTCGTGGCTGTCACTGTCGATGTCGCTGTCGCTTTCGCTTCGCCAAAGTCGAATAACGCCCCCACAGATTGCTCCCATATCCGAAAAACGCTCAAAAATTCGCAAAGAAGTTCCAACGCACCTTGTTCTTGCAGTAGCGGTAGCAACGGGCAGGACGACGGGCCATCTTGAATGCTAGTTTTCAGATAACTGCACTTCCTGCGAACTTGTTGATAATCGAAAAGTTGGGGGTGTTGAGTTAGCGATGGACGGGAGGTCAAGAAGTAGGAAGGGATCTCAAGTCGCTCGCTATTCTTGCCAGGTTTGATTTCAAAGCAGCGGGCGCTAGTGGATTTTTGTGGCAAAACCCTAAGCCCTAACTGCTTCCGGCGGGCCAATCTGGTTGGAGGGTTGCTGATATCGAGGCAGGGTTACAGGCTGACTGGCTATGAGTCATTTGATGTCATATAGGTGCTTGACTATGTACTTCTAGGGGTGAATTATTAATTCTGTTCTTGATTATCGGGCTACGTTGCTTCAAGATCGCTCTTTCAGAAGCATGATGTACGATCACGTGAGCCTTTGCCGAAGATTATCGCTTACTAATCGGAGACTTATGATATCACCGGATAATCATTAAGCCGAATCCTTCGACTTTCCTATCAACTTCTAATCTCGACAGCGACACCTGACAAAAACATCGAAGAGAACATCTAGGCGAGTGGCAACCTACACAGCTCTCCGTTGTCCTCAACTACCCATTCGTCGGATCCCACACAGGTGCGGCAGTACAGAACCTCATCAGGATCATACTTCCTTTTCACAGCCTCCAGCACAGCCAACTCTTCACCATAAAAGTCTTCCAAATACCACGGATCCTGCCAATCAGCCTCATTCATATACGCGCCCGTATCAGGGGCAAACTCTCGCATTGCGCCACCTTTGGTGTACGTGATGTCGTGATGGATAGCAGTTACGGTTTTATAATCGGCATCATCTAGCCATCCTCGCCCACAGTAATTATGCATATAACTCCGACGCCACGCTGGGTTGACGCCGGACAATGCGTTTGATTCGGAAAGTGTGCTGCCGCCTAACAGAGCGAAGCCGTTGATGGCTCCCTCAGATGATGTGCCAGCTGTTATATTCAGCATCTTCCGTAAAGCTTTCCCGTCAGAGAGGTTATCCTTGGTGAATAGTCGCGAGACAAAAGCTGAACCCGCAGGGACAGCACTACAGGAACCGCCACCAGTGCCGTAATAATAGTCCCAATAACTGTCAAGGGCCGTATATGACACAACGAGGTTTATATATGTGCCATTGTACGGCAGGAGTTCGTCTAGTGTCGGCGCAAACATGGCTTCGATATCCTCGGTAGATTTATCCTTTGCGCCTAGGGCATAGGATATAGAAGCATTGATGCTTTCGCCCGCATTATATGCACTCCAGTCTCCATACCCACTCAAGCCACCATCGGCGAGTGCAGGAAACGCTTCATATAGGATAGCAATCGCCTCCATGAACACCGCCAAGTCATCACCCGAGTTGCTCAAAGGAGCCATATAGAATGACTGCGCTGCGAATGCAGCATCAGGGTAGGCTTTTATCTTAGCGCTGGTTATAATACCATAAGTCCCTCCCCCTCCACCACGTAGTGCTCGAAAGAGATCGATGTTTGAAGTAGGACTGGCAAGTACTTGCTGGCCATTTGCGAGAACGACTTGGGCTTCGAGGAGCTGGTCAGCTGCGAGGCCAAAGTCGTGTGTTGCGCGAGAATGTCCGCCGCCTTGGGTGAAGCCGCCCAAGACACCGACGCTCTGTCTTCTATTAGATTGGTGAATTTTTAGAGAGAGTTGATACGTACTGGACAGCCGGCACTGACAACGATGACCCCGTTAGCAGCGGCTATAGCGTGTACATCATCCCAGTCATGACCACCACTGACTTCAATTGCACTACCATTCCATATACTTCCTTGATTCTGTCCGTAGGCCGCTGTCGGTGAGTAAACCTCTTCAAACGACACCCCCAGCCCCAAATACCTCATCCAAATCTCCAAACTCCCATACCCCGTCGACCGACCCAACATATCATGCCCACTCATCTTAACAACCAACCTCAAATTCCACTCTCGCGCAAAATTCACACCGGCAACAACATCCTCGGGTGTAGTTGCATTAACGGCATATACGGGTGAATCTCCAAGCCCGCATGTAGTCGTATTCCCGCCGGGAAGGTCACACGATTGTGTATATGGATATGAGTAGCCAATTGGATTTTCGGCAAGAAAGGAGGTGTTTGTCCAGTTTTCTTGCGCGACAGTGCATTCAGATGGGTTTGAGTATGGGCCTGGATAGCATGGTGCTGCTATGGGTATGGTCTTGATGAGCTTGCCGGAGAGTGTGTTGTTTAATGCGGACCATGTGGCTGGAGTAGGCCAGCAGGGGTCGTTCGGTGTCTGATAACAAGTTAGTTTCGTAGGATAAAAGCTGGTATTGGAAAGGGAAATATACACATTTACAAGTCAGGTTCCCCGCATGTACTATACAGGCAAATAATATGCCTACGGTGAGAAGAGCCACGAATGTTTGAGGCATGTTAGAATCACGTATTAAAGATATTCGAGACTTTCGTTGCACTGGTATTTAATAAACGAAATTCTACTTCGAGAATTAAGAGATTTGTATGTGAAGGAAGGTAACCCCAATAGCAGTGATTGAAAGTATAAGATGCTACGAAGTGGCATTCTACCTACAGTAGCTCAATCTCATTATCGAATCAGCATTCAGTACATAATCATGTGCGTCTAATATACAATTAATACTAAATTAGCTACTGTAACAGCGCTACCTTGGTGTACGGGCGTCATTTCTAGAGGTCTTTGGGCCGGCGTTCATGGATATTAAGGAGCTGTTACCACCTTATTCTTCTCGGTTATTCTTATAACATTCCCAAGGTTGTCTGATGTCTCGAAGATATTCTCGAAAAAACATATACATTCTAGGTGTTGTATACTCTGTCGTCATTCGTTATGTCATATAAGAGCCGATATCTGATATTCTGCCCATCTGTTCAAGAGAGCGAGGTTCTCTCAGAAACCCTCACAGTAAAATCCTGATCATCCTTAACAGCCATAATCCCAAGCACCGGTCTCCCCAAATCTGGAATAGGCATCTTCTTCTCCCCAACAATCTGTACATCAAACTTTCGCAACACAATAGACAAGAACATTATTGTGGCGCGTTTGGCAATATGACGACCACTACACATAGTCTTTCCACCACCAAATGGCCGCCAACTATCGCCGCGAGTCAGTTTCTCGGCGTTTGCGCCTGCAAAGCGTTCGGGCCTGAAGGAGTACACATCGGGACCGTAGACGGATTCATCGAAATGGAGGAGTCGGTACGGGATCACTTGTCTCGTATCAGTACGCAGAATATCACCTTGGAAGTATCATGGCAGACATACTGATCCGATTCCCCTTCCGAAGAGACTTATACCCTATAACAGTATCCTTGTTCACATTCCGCACCGAAGCAGCATTTGACGACATCCGCAGCGTCTCAAACCAGAAACTCTCCAACAACGGGCAATTGTTGTGGAGATGCTCCATGTCAACTAGTTTGTCGCCGTCGAAAGCGTTGGCTGTCTCTCTTCGGAGTGGTTCGATGTAGGATGGGTTGTGGAGGAGGTAGGTTAGCATCCAGAAGGCGGTTTTGCGTGTGTTTGTGTTTATACTATACAATCAGCATCTATCTATACTTGTCCAGAAAAGAGAATCCTTACGCCCAGTGAAGTGTAACCAGAATTATGGCAATATCATTAGTCCCAACACCCACGGCACGAAGTTCATTCTCCATAGTCTTTGTAAACCACGCATCCCCGTTCCTCTGATTCTGAGGAATCTCAAAATACTTTCTGAAAGCCTGCTGTGTCTGATCTCTCTTTTCGCTCATGACCTTGGACCAGGATCTCGGATATTGGTAAATCGCCTGCCATGACAAATCATCAAATGCAATAAACGTTGGCGCAAGCTCGGGGTCAACGGCACCAAGCATATCCCCGAAATAAGCTAATCCGCCAGCTCGGACGAAATACTCGGAGCACCAACGCATGAGCGGTACTTCAATGGAGGTATCGTCCTGAGATATCAAGTACGGTGCACACGCCTTCCTCATCATAGGCAGGGTAAGATGTTTCTCAAAGTATTCTAAAAACCGAGCTTCCAGATGATCCAGATTCTCTCCTGGATAGAGTTGATGAATGTGCATACTCCGTACAAGTGTACCCCCAAGTGATCCACCCAGAGGGTTCGGGAACCCAGGCTTATCGGCTGGTAAGGCAGTGTATGCAGCCTTGAGACCGGCCTCGCTGACTCCATTGCGCTTAAACAGTCCTTGGACAAATTCAATGAATGAGAGTGTTTCGAGGTTTTTGTACACGTCGTTTGTCTGTTTGGGGTCTGAAATGACGTATAGTTTTGAGCCGAAGATGGTCAGTGCGAAAGGGTCTTTTGAGCCGTCGAAGTATTTGCTATTTGACATTAGATCTGGTTTGAGTGACAGAATCGATTGGTCTTGGAGTATATTTGTCTACCTTGCTTTGGCCAGCAATGCCTGTGAATTGTGAAAGAATGCGAAGCCATGGCCTGGATGTGTTCGTTAATACAAAGATTGGAGGCGCCTAGTTAAACCTACCAACGACTGTTTGGACTCAGTAAGCCATACTCAAGATTCGAATTGTGTTTTTACGTACATGGAATCCAATAGGGCAATTCCTTTGGGTCATTGGGATAGATTTTCGGAGACAATGTGAACCTCCAAAATCGCCAGACCAGAAGACCCAACACCAATAGCTCTAATGCACCAAGTGTGCCATTTTGAGAGTCTCCAAGAAGGTGTCTCCATATAATGGAAGTGATGCCTGTTTCCGGGGACATGGTCAGCATGGTAAAAACCTGGAATGCTTTACGAAAAATATGATTTCATTTTCAGTATACATGTAGGGAAGCACAGAGCATATTGATGCTTCTGGATTACTATTATGAGTATGGAATTTTTACAAACTAAACTGCGCGTTTTTCAACGCCAATCGTCGCACTGACATAACGATGTACATATTAAGTTCTACTTGTCACTCAAGCTCTGAAGATTGTACCTATACATTGCCTTATCCGCCAATAGGATGATTTATTGACAGGGATTATACGACGAGGTTACAACAACCAGACAGAACGGCGTCTCGTGCAGCGTCATACATGTACAACTCATTTAAACCCCCGAACAGGCATGTCTTCCGGAGTGCCGGTCTGCATGCTGGATCTCGGCGATCGCATTTGCATACTTAGTCGTTATCCGAAAAATGGAACTTGTCAGCCTGGGGGCCGCGTTGGTCGTACAGGGATATTATTTAAGATTATGCAAGTTGCAACCATTAGAACGAAAGGAATTTCAGCTCTGATGGTTTTGGGTATTTCGCTTTATTCATGCATGCTCGTAAATTCCAATGTCCAACAGATGTTTCATGCATTTACGACAGCAGTACGACCGGATTTATTAGCCGGGGAGATGTCACGCTCTGTCAACCTTGGAATTAAGTGATATACAAATCTTTTAGCCTATATTTCTCGCAGATGAGCTGTCAGGCTAAGACTGCACCACAATCCATCACCGACTGCAGACTCCAAACTAATGCAGAAAATTTCCTGATGTATCGTCCCCGCAGTTACCGCGCAATCAATCTAACATCATTCCTTATTTCTAACTCTATCTTATCAAGGTCCATGCTTTTCGCATCCTAGCGTTTGTTTTGACTGTTCTTTGTTGCCGACAATGTCGAGCTCGTTGCCTCCCGGCATCAATCTATGCGAAATACCAGCGCTGCAGCCCCCTCCTGGGCATGTTTCGAATTTTGTCAACCCCACGACGCTGGCGCCGGTTACCTGGGCAATATGTCTTATCCTAACAATATGCTCGATAAGCTTGGTGGTGCTCAGGTTGTGGATGAACATACGGAAGCTCGATATGGCTGATTGTATGCTACATTTTCTACTGAAAAACTATTTCATGACTGATAGATAGGCAGATTTTATGGCTATGGGAGGAATCATGACAATAACCTATACCGGGCTTATAATATCGCGTAAGTATGCAATATCATGTTCAAAAAGCCTTGTGCCTTTGCTGACCTACTTGCTGTCTCTCGCTACAACCGCCACCAGTGGGATATCCCAGCTTGCTGGCTCGATGAGCATTATCTCAAAGTATGGCCCATCCTCCATACAATCATCGATCATGACCTGATCAAATCTTTTATAGATCATATTCGCTGGCACAACAATAGTCGGCGCAGTTCTCTTCTTCCCCAAATGCTCCATCTTCCTCATGTACCAAAAAATCTTCCCCAAGACATCAATGCAAATAGGTACTTGGATTGGCTTCGTCTTCACCTTTTGCATCTATTTTCCATCCATACCTTTATCGGCCGTTTACGAAGCCCCAAAACCCGGCCATACATGGGATGAGCTTCTGCAGAAACTTGCGTCTTCAACGGACCACACGCTGGTCTATTGGGGGATTGTGCAAGGATCTTGCTCGGTATTGCTGGATTTGTATATTTTCACTTTGCCGCTTCCGACGTTGTTTCGGTTGAGATTGCCAGTGCAGAAGAGGCTTCAGTTATTTGCGCTGTTTGCGACGGCTTCCATGTGAGTTCTTCCAAGAACGCGTAAGGGATATGTACCTAACATGGGCGCAATAGGGGTGTCATAGCCAGTGTTGTCGCTTTGGTCTTTCGCGTCGACCTGCTTCACAATCCGGACAGTACATGGAATCAAGCTAGGTTAGCCATTTGCGTGTATGTCCATCACTCTTCCCATTATGGCAGAAGCACAACTAATCAGATCAATCTGACAGTGTTACTGAGAACAATGTCGCCATCGCAGTAGGCAGTATGCCCATCGTCGCCAAGTTCGTCAGGTCACACATCATGAAATCAAGCATCATCCAAAGTCTCCGATCAAAACTCATGGGCAGCTCAGAGAGAGATGAAAGTTACGGCATGACTCCAAATCTGCGGGGGGCTTCGGATAATCAAGATCCACGTAAACCGCATACTTGGAAACATCCACAGGCGGATGAATACTATGAGCTCACGGATAGTAGATTTATGCAGACGCAAGTAACGGCTGCGGATCGAGTGGAGAGTTCGTCGGTCCAAAATTCCGGAGCTGGGGGCGCGAGTAGAAGTGGGATAAATATTGTTCGGACTGTGAGTGTTACCCAGCAAGCGAAACCTGTGGGTAAGTCGCAGTCGTTCGAGCAGCTTTTGTAATCATCTATGCAGTTGTACAATATAATGAACCTTGGCGTACTTCCTTGTTCGGGTCTAATATGCATGTCAGCCCTCGATTTCTTGAAAATTGTTCTAGGGTGTTGTCCTGAAGTCACTCCGTAGAACTTCTGTTTTGGACACTCCGCTACGAGAAGATCCGGAAAGTACCAATTGATACACCAGCTCATTAACATAACAATAATACCATATCAGCAGCGTCGTTGTTCTTAATAGAGACCTTATATTATCCGCATCGACCAGGGAGGGCGATGCTTCGAGCTTATTGGTGTTAACCCCGGCTTAGGGCTTTGCTAGTCACGCCTTCCCCTCACGGAGTGTAACCTACGAATACGAGCAATCCATCCATCCCTGCTCTTAAGACGTCTAGACAGTCATTTACCCGACTCTAAGTATCCACTAGGAACTTGGGGAGACTGTCAAAATCTGTACAATCCCATGCCGCATGCGATGCACCACCAAAAGGGATGTAGGACAAACCAACTCTTAAATGCTCGTCGCGACTTCTCTTCTGGGCCAACATCACATCGCTTCTTGACCAACCCTCTCGTGTTTCACCGACCTTTTGCCCATCGACTCAATCACCTCTCGAGAAACGTACAGAACTGGATCCTACTATGACCCTGGGACATCTCTGTGTAAGCATACATCTGCCTTCTTCTCTTGGCTTTTACGGCTGAATTGTCTCCACCCCTCTTTCAAGTCTTGATGTTTGTCTCCAATTTGAGCATTCCCCACAGTAGATCAGTCCAGACTTTTTTCTTCAATCAAATGCCTGACCAGTCCATTCAGTGTGTTGCGCTTACGGCTCTGTTGGGCCAACAGAAAGTCGCCCTCCCTGACAACCCTGCCTATACATCGGCGCTCAGCTCGTACTTTTCGCAGCAGGAAGCTGCTGTTCAGCCTGCATGTATCGTGCTTCCGCAGACAACATCAGATGTCTCGGCGGCAGTAGTGGCGCTTCAGAAATCGGAAGGCGGGCAGCGCAGTCTCTTTGCAGTGCGTTCAGGTGGGCATACTGCCTGGGCTGGTGCAGCCAACATTGAGAATGGTGTCGTGATTGATCTTCGTAATCTTAATGGCGTCGAACTATCTGCAGATCAATCAACTGTCTCCGTTGGTGTGGGGGCCTCCTGGGACATGGTTTATGCCCTGCTTGACCCCCTTGGTCTCAGTGTGAATGGTGGCCGAGCAGCTGGCGTAGGTGAGTCATGCAAACAAAACCAACAATGGCTATACGTACTCCCTTACTAATAATGACAAGGCGTCGGTGGCCTCTCCCTCGGCGGCGGCATCTCATACTTCTCACCCCGATACGGCTGGACCTGCGACACCGTAACCAACTACCAAGTCGTCCTCGCCGACGGGGACATTGTCAACGCCAACACCCACTCAAACCCCGACCTCTTCCAAGCCCTCAAAGGCGGAAACAACAATTTCGGCATCGTAACCCAAGTCACTTTAACAACTTTTGCTCAGGGGGATATATGGGCCGCTACACTGTACCATGATCTCAGCATCGTTGACGATGTTATTGCTGAATTAGTCAAGATCAATTCGCCCACGGAATATGATGAATATGCGTCTCTTATCACGTCGTTCGGATACTCACAGGCACAGAATATGACCCTCATTTCTAGTAATCTTGAGTACACGAAACCTGTTGAGAATCCGCCTGTGTATGAAGCATATCTAGCGCTGCCGAGTTTGACGTCTAAGTCGCAGATTACGAATATGACAAACCTTTCCTTTGCGACTCAGGCGCTTCAACCGAATGGAGCAAGGTGGGACGAAACTCCTTTTCTAGGCCACAAAAATCTAACTTAATAGATCCCTGTCCCTCGTAACGACCCTCCTTTCGACCGCGCCAGTCATAAAAGCCGCCTACGAAGCATGGAACTCCAGCGTTCCCTCTATCAAAAACATCTCCAATATCATCTTTGCGCTCGCCCTCGAACCGCTCCCACCAATCTTTTATAGCCGACACGCCAGCAGCAACTCTCTGGGTCTCGAAAACCGAACAGACTCCCTCGTCATCGCACTCATCAGCGCAACCTGGTATACAGCCGAGGATGACTCGCTCGTAGACAGCACATCACAGTCACTTTTAGACAACATCAATGCCGCAACATCCCAACTCGGCGGTTTGGATCCGTACATCTACCTTAATTATGCGGGCCAGAATCAGGATCCGATTGCGAGTTATGGGCAGAACAGTGTTAGGGAGTTGTTGAAGGTTAGGCACAGGGTAGATCCGACGTTGGTTTTTACGAAGCAGGTGCCTGGTGGGTATAAGATTCCTTCGTAGTAATACCAAGTCATAGTAGCATGCAGATACCATCAGCAAACCCACGTATTATTATTTCTGTCTCATCATGACGTTGTAATGGATAAGCGTAGTCCATCGATAATATTAATAGAAAATTTTCAGAGCTCAGACACATGATTACTCCCAGTTCACAAGCATAGTCTCTTCTCCTTTCAGACCAGTATACCTCACACTATCCCTCCACACCATCAACCTCTTCCCCTCATCCTTCGCCTCAGGGCTAATCTCAGCCAACTCCGAGCCATCCAAATATAACCCCTGGGGCCGCTCACCAAGTACCGCATTACAGTCCATAGCCGCCGCGAGTACATCCCCCGCGGACTTGTAGGGTGTACGAAAGTAGTTGTTACCAGTAGGATTGCGCCATTGTTGGATTGCAGCCATAATTGGGAAAAGAATCTGGTTCATGAGCACTCGGATGAAAAAGGGGCTGCTCCGGGTCAGGTTAGTGGAAACGCTGCCCGGATCGACGCCGAGGATAGAGATGTTGGAGAGTGCGGGGTCGGTGGAGAGGCGCCGTTGGAGTTCCCCGCTATTAGGTGTCCGTTAGTGGTGGTTTAGTGGGGATAAAGGAACAACAAGGTGTACGCGGGAGGCGAAATGTGAGAGGGGGAAATGGAAATTTTGACACGGCAACGTACATCATCATAATAAGACAGAGCTTGGAAGCCCCATACCGTCGCATTCCACTCGTCCACGATGGGTCTTCTTTGTATGAACTCCAGGTCCCCTTCGCAATCGTATCAGTACTGTCGTGTAGGATCGTCTTCCATTTCTCATCTTTGAAAGGGGTCGCATTTTGCTTCAATGAGGGACTAGTATGCAATACGACTTAGTAGCTGTGTTTTTCATGCACATGTTATGCGAGGGGAGTCTCACTCATGGGCCTTGCTTCCAAGCACTACTATTCGACCCATCTCTCGATCCATGCTCTGCAGTAACAAAAGAACAAGCAACCAATTACCCAGATAGTTAGCCATAAACATCATCGCAAACCCGTCTTCGGTGAATCTTTGGGTGTTCATCTCGTGGTAACCAGCGTTCAGGATAAGGGCACGAATGGGCGGAATCTCGCCTGCTGCGACTCGTGCATTGATGCTGGCTGCTGCTGCGCGGACGCTGGCCAGATCTGAGAGCTCAAAAGAGATTGTGTCGAAGGCTTGTGTGCTGGTGTTGGATTGTTGTTGAGGGTCCAGATGAGGGGCCAAGGATGAGGAGGCGTTGCGGACAGTGTAGATGGCGTGGTATGAGGAGAACTCTGGTGAGGAGCGTATGCGGGATACAATGGCACTTCCAATGCCACCATTGGCTCCTGTAAGGACAATGGTACCCTTAGAAGGCATTTTGAAGCGGTTAATTTAACGAGCTCAGAGAAAGTGAGAAGACGGAATAGAAGTAAAGATAGAGATGAGAGATTTGTCGTAGTGTTTGCGGTCCCGTCCTTCTCTGCAACCAGACAAAGGCGGTTGGCTTATCAGCTAATTGTACCACATTCCGTTTCTACCAGGTTCAAGAGGTGAAGGTAATTTCATAGACTGTGGTCTTTAGAATAACAAAGGCATGCTCGAGAGTGAAACTGCAGTCGTCATGATCATTCTCGTTCTTGATTAGATAAGTTCGTGTCTAGCGAAAGAAGGAAGAGCCTAGTACCCGGTCGTACCTTCTCAAACAGGTACCCCGCCGACACATCCAGCCCCCTGTCCTATATACATCCACCAATATATCTTCTATCCTCTTTTCTTGTCATCCTGCAGAACAGCTGTGCCGCAATGCACTTAACTGCCAATCAATCCTACCTCAAAACACTACCCTGCACAAACCATGCTTGGTCGAAAATATGGCCCCCATGCAGGTTGAAGTATCCTGCATCTATGTTAGGTACCTGGTACTTCGATAACGGTCTTCCGATTACGGCCAGTTCTCAAGATCAACAGTCCACGATGGACTCACACATTTCGATCAAAGCCCCTCCTAGAAAAGCTTCGTTTGAGCTATCATGATCCGGTCTAGGGTAATTTCTTTCCTGCATCACAGCTGCGAAACATGAGCGACGCTGCTTTTCACGTTCTTGCCATGCGCCATGTGCGTTATGCCCTGTCGATTACCGCATCCCCGTTTTCGAACATGATCGTCGTGCTGGGTGCTGTCCTGGTCTTGAATTATATGTTGGCTTGGATTAGATATCATTTTGCGCGCAAGGATCGGCATGGAACGCAACTCCCTCCCAAGTATCCAACGCTGGTGCCTTTTTTAGGGGATGCGATTTCTTCGGCATGGGATCTCGAAAGTTTCTTATACAGAGCAACGTAGGTTTTTCATGGACCTGAGGCGCTGCCAACGGCTTTGCATCTTTCAGATTCCACAATGTCTAACAAAAGCATTCAGACACTACCAAGGGAAGCTCACCTCGACACGCATCTCCCTTTTAGGGTCAAATATGTACATAATGCAAGACCGTGAGACCGTCGAGAAAATGATGAAACACCCAAGCCTCGCAAGCCCCATGTCAATTATCATTGTCACTCTCCGGTTTCTGTTCGGCATGCCAGAAACAGGTCTAAAGGTCTACAAAGCTGACGACTCGGGCCCTTTAGCAAAGCCACTTCCCGGGAGTAATCCAGATCTTGGACCAGAAGATCGCATTGACTATCTTCTTCATCAAAGCTTCAATCAAGCTTTCAGCGGGCCGGGGCTTCGACCGACAACGCAACGCTTCAGTAAGGCGCTTCTCGCGAAGGTCAAGATGATGAATCAGATTGAAGACAATGGCTGGAGCTCTATAGATGATTTCTTCGAGGTCTTTGGCAAAATAACAATCGGTGCCCTTTCACAGGCAATTTACGGCCCATTATTGCTTCAGCTTCATCCAGATATCATAGATAACCTATGGGACTATGACGATGTGCTTCCATGGCTGGCAAGAGGCATCCCACGGCTGCTCATGCCTGGTCCGTACCGCACCAGGGACAAAATACGGAGCAAGCTACGTAACTGGTATATCCACGCCAGACAAGGCTTCCAAGAGTCCAACATTGATGCAGACGGGGATGGTGACCCGGTATGGGGGTCCCGACTAGTGAGAAATCTACAACAGGTATTGCATGTCGAGCGCCGCTCACACGACGATGAGGCAATGTCATCGCATGACCTTGCACTGCTGTGGGCGTAAGAAAGTCTCAACTCTCCAGAAGACTAAAACATAACTAACCATATCTCATATTTTTGCAGATCGAACTTCAACGCCGTCTCCGCAGCAACATTAGCAGCATATCACATCTTTCGCGATCCATCTCTCCTCGCAAGCCTACGCGCCGAGCTAGCAGAACATTTTGATCCTCCTTCTGCATTCATAACAGCTGACCCAAAAACACTATTGAAACTGCCGTTGCTATCCGCCGTCTATGCTGAGACGCTGCGTCTTCATGTCAAAGTATTCTTCATGGCGAGCTCACCGCACGATAATGTCAATTTGGGAAGGTGGCAGCTACCGAAAGGAGCTACCGGGGTCGTTAGCTCAGGCATCTCGCACATGGACGACACATATTGGAACGATGCCGGTGGACAACATCCCCTCAGCGAGTTCTGGCCTGGTCGATTCCTCGTCGATCCTGCAAACAGTCTGAGCGGCCCGGCGAGGCCAGCTCTAACCCGATCTACCAGTTCTAACAGTAGCAATTCCGGAAAGCCGCATTTCTCCATGGAAGGCTTGGATGGTGTTTGGATACCGTACGGCGGTAAGCCTTGTGTCCTCTCCTAATCTGGCATGTTCGAAGCTTGCGGTACTGAGACTTTACGTAGGAGGCCCATCGATATGCCCTGGTAGATTCCTGGCCAAGAACGTCGTTTTCTTCTTTTGTGCACTACTGATTACCGAATTTGATATTGAGTTATTGGACGACGAGTCATTTCAGCTCGACCCTTGGAGATATGGACTCGGCACAGCTCGGGCCAAGTATCCCGTTCCTGTTCGAATAAGGAGGAGGGCAAATAAAAACACCATCTAGAGCTCATTTGAAGGCGGCAGTATACATATTAGAATCATGAGTTGCAAATCCTCATAATGTCCTTTTTGGTGTGCTATCACACCGTTGGCCTGGCAGAGCGTTCTTAAGCCCCGGAATTTATCCTCCATATATAAAAATATTCTAGCCATGTCATACAAGGAATACTCATCCTTGAATTATCGGGTGTGTAATATAGCCATGTGCATCACGTGCATATGTAGGTACTCAGCCTCATGCTTGATTCACCGCACACCAGGCTGAGGCCCCTCATTTTCGAAGAACAGGTCCCGTCTATACTTTCGTTGCATGAACTCACATTCACTACCTACGTGCTTGATTTCTCCTGGCGCGCCAGGGGCTTTACTGTTCCATTTTAGTGCTCATCCCCTCGCCGCTTTTACTCACTGAGTAGAACTGAACACGACCCTGGGCGCCGTGATCAGATCCGTAGGCTCACCAGTATGCTCAGTAAGCGCACTGATTTGCTCACTGAGCACAATATATGCCTTCATAGCACTAGCACTCTTACTAGATTACTACCACTAACCACTTCTCCTCTACGAGTTATATAGTCACATATTAAACCTAAATTCACTTTGTTTCCTGATGTCTTATCTATCTGCTTGACCTTGTATTCGGTAGTAGTCATAAACTATCCTAGCTTGCATCCTACTTCTCTAACAAGTAGTATCGAGGAGTACCAAAGACCATAAGAAATTAAGGTTCAAAAAGGGACAAACAGAGGAAGATAATGTAATGCCATAGTTATCTACCGGTAGTAAGTGTCACTATGAACAAATCTCACCCAACCCCTCGTGGAATTCTACAAAATACTCGGAGGGAAACAAACCTCTTTGTGAAAGTTATCACAGCTTACTCGGCTGATTTCTGGGATTTTTTTGGACAAAATGTCTTCTGAATCACTTCCGATCGAGTTATTCTGGCTCATAGCCAATCATTTAGAGCTGCCATATCTCAAAGAGATGGCTAGCACATGCACCTTCGTGTTCAACTTACTGGACCCTTACCTATATCGAAAAGCTTTCAAAAGTGACGAATACAAATCCCGATTCTTATATGCCGTCGTTTATGGCCAGACGAATGCTGTTTCCAAATTTTTGCAAACAGGGGTCTTGATGAGTGAATTTAAAGATTATACTGGCTACTGCCCTCAATACGATCGACATCGCTTACCTTCCGTCAGTGTCGAAAAGAGAGAAGCCTTGAAGAAGAAATTCCATCCACTCCTGGCCGCTGCTTTCTTCGGCTACGTTGATGTGACAAAGATGCTGCTTTCTGAAGGCAAGGCCAATATTCATTTCCAGGATGATTTTGAAAAAACTGCTCTACATTGGGCTGTAGAGGCCGATCATCCTGATATAATTCAAGTACTCTTGGAACAAGGAGCAGGAATAAAAGATCCCCGCAAAATCAAGATTACAAAGTCACCCATGGTCTACGCAGCTGAGCTTGGTAATAAATATGCTGTTGAATTGATGGTCAACGAACTTCGCAATCGAGGCAGCCAATTTGACCTACGAGTACTCAAAAGTCAGTGTGGAAAAGCGTGTTATGAAGCATGCAGAAATGGCTACAGTGACATTGTCGATTTTTTTTCTCCGCCAAGGGGTTGATGTCAATCTTTCTATCGAGCAACGACGGTTGCTTTATTGGGCAACAATTAAAGGCAATCTTTCAACAGTCAAAGTACTAGTGAAATATGGAGCTAGAATGGAGCATGAGAGAGACTGCGGAGTTGTGACTGCGCTGATTTCCAGTGGTAGCTCGTGGGAAGATGATGTACGGATTGGCGTTAGCGCAGAAAAGGCTCTCCATCTGCTGAGATCCGGTTGCAACGTTGCAAATGGTGGCATGCTTGCTTGCGCTCTGTGGTGCATAGCGAAATGCAGCGGAACAATAGGGCACCGGTGGTATGCAACATCTGACCAGAGAGAGGAAATGATGAGGCTCATGCGCAAAAATGGCTTTGACGAGAAAAATTGTCGACACAGCTGTTTCAAGAGAACATCTGATTCATTGAAAGACAAACTGGATCAAGGTGAGTTGATACGATATGTAACGAACCAGGGGCTCCGAAAATGGAATTGTTATTGATTATGTTTGAAATGTCATATGAGAAACCAATCATGCTCACTGAGCGACACCATGGACACCAACATCTATCATGTGATGAGGTTAAGCGGCTCAGTGAGCGTGAGTCTGAGCTGAGATCTATGCAGTGAGCTGGACCGTGAGCGCCCTCACAAAGCTAGCGGCAGCTGCAAAAGGAAGGTTCCACCTGGCAGGGAAAATATGGTTCGTATATTTACCTAGGCACTACTTATGATGATGAACTCTTATCTTCATACCATTCAGCATGATGGCAGATCCGACCAACTATCCTATCGGCTAGATTTGCGTTATCGGCACCGAGTATGTCGCTGCACAGGCCTTCCTAGACAAAAGACATGGACTTCCGGTCAGACTATCTCCAGGAGATTGCAACAACCACACTCTCGGTACAATTGCAGGTCATTACGTTGTCATTGCCGTCCTGCCAAATGGTGAATATGGAACCGCCTCTGCAGCTATCGTCACAACACATATGCTTCGCAGTTTTCCGAACGTGCGAGTAGGTCTGATGGTTGGCATCGGTGGTGGAGTCCCGAGTGCAAAGCACGACATTCGACTTGGGGACATTGTAGTCAGTTCTCCATTTGAAGGGCAGGGCGGCGTGGTTCAGTATGATTTTGAGAAAGCCATTCCAGGACAAAGCTGTCAACTTAACAGATTCCTAAACCAACCACCCATGATGCTGCAGACTGCGGTGAGTGGATTAAGCTCGCAAAATGAGATTGAAGGTCACAATCTTCACGAGGCTGTTTGCGAGATTCTCGAGCACAAACCATGACGACGAGGGAAATATGAGCGACCAGAACTTAGCACAGATTGACTGTATCATAGCATGTCATCCATCTATAGTGTGATGTCTGAGGTGCTCCAAATATATATAATCTATGGCACTGAGCTCAAACATGAATCGAAAGTATGTACATATGTAGGGCTGACGGCCCCAAGTACAAGAAAAGTTCAAACAAAACCTACATGCGATTTACCGGTACCTTCCTCGCGAACAAGCTACGTGCATACTCGTATACCCATAACATGGATTCATCAATTGATGTGGCTAACGAGTGGAGAGCAGTTGACAAAGCAGACATCGTAATATGTAAGTTGGGTATATAATTTCTAATTTGCAGCCATCTGACATGACTAAACAGGCTTCTTAGTCTAATGGTTATGACATCGGATTCTGATTCCGGGGGTCAGGGTTCGATTCCCTGAGAGGCCTAAATTTTTCTTTTTTTGCAAAATCTTTGTGTCCTCGCAGCTTGCTCCTTTTTTTATTTTTGTGGCTTTTAGCTTAGCTGAGTTAGCACGTGAGACAGCGGTTTAACCTTGATCCTTGTTTCATCTTACGTTCAGCCCGCATCAATGCTGGCCGTTTCAGATGTGGCTGTGATGGACGAGATGGCATCATAGTTATATTCATAGTAACACAGCGTCAATAGGTGATCCAGCTGGGTGGATAGAAGGTGGCAGGGTGGTGGCGGTTCATACGTATATAGCTGTGAGCTGGCAGTGGTGGCACCAAGTTACTCATGATTGATTGCCAGCTCGGACTGCATGAGCCTGTCTGTTCGGTGCAATTCGAGGCTCGAAACGGTTTCTACGGGGATGCGACCAGGGTTGCTGCCACTGTAATTACTTAGCCTAGACCATCATGAAATGCATGTCATTGTCGACTTTGATCCTACAACATTATCAAACAAAATATTTTTTGGTTCTTTTCAGAGCGACCACTGCATCCTGAGATATGAATCATTGCGATCTAGACGGACGGTTAGTTATTCAACCTGCTGCCGTTTGGACTGACCTCCTCCGCCCGCATAAAATAATTTATCTGGCCCCTGCTTCATCTTCATCAACAACACGCTCCCCTTGTATCCTTATAATATATTGTTACCTTTTCTGGTGATTTCCACTGCATTTTCACTTTTTCCCGATCTGTTTCACCCTGCCCATTGTTTCTCTCGCATTTTGGTTTCTCCGCTGGCCGGGCTGGATTCTGGGGCAGGACTACTTATAGTCATTCTATATCCATCCTCCCTTGCCATCGTTCCCTATCGCGCTCAACGAACGACCTTATACATACCGACGCCGAAATTTTAACGCCGAAATTTTAACGACGAGAGCAATCGCTCTCTTTGATCGTCAAAATGTCAACAACGCCTAAAAAGCCCGCGGGTACGAATGGGACAACAGGACCCAGTAGCAGGACTACTACCCCAGACCGAACACCGGCCGACAACCGAACTGCAATGACCAAGTCCTCAAATGGTCTCCAACGAACCCCCTCTGGTCGCGCTTCGCCAGTCTCCGCTCGTGCCGCAGCACGAAAGCCCGGAAGATCGAATTTGAGTGTTTCCAGCGTCCCCAAAATCGCCAGCTCGGACACCTCCTTTGACGATGAAGCGCGTGCCCAGAATGCGGCGCTCATAGACGAATTGAAGGAGCAATTACAAAAGGCGGAGACGGCTTCGGAACAATACCAGAAACAGTTGGGTGTTTTGCAGTCACGATTGGATGATGCCATTACCGAGCAGCAGAAGCTGGAGGATCAGGTGCACGAAAGGGATAGTAATATCGAAGCCTTGAACACCCAGATTCGGGACCATGCTCGTCAGCTACGTGATATGGAACAGGCGCATGAGCAGGAACGGAATGCGATGTTGCAGGATAAAGAACAACAGGCAAGCAGGGAGGAGGAGTTGCAGTCGACCATTCAACGGCTGAAGGAGTCGATTGCTCAAAAGGACATTCGGGTCAATACCGACAGTGACAAGAGCAATATTTCCAGATCTTGTACGAATCTACCTATCTATGCATTGACTAATCTTCAAACCAGCCATACTAACACTCTTCGCAGCGAGTTTCCGAAATCGGTCTTCCCCAGATATCGACAGTGGACAATTCGCTCCATCGGCCCAGATCGAACGCAGCCCATCGCGAAACAATGCCAAGCTCCTGTTACAGAAGGATAAATTGATCGAGTCACTCCGACTAGAGCTTGCGGAATCTCAAATCAAACTCGTCGAAATGGAAAACAAAGGTGGCGGCCTGCAGCAAGAACTAGAGCGCGAGCTCCTAGAGGCAAGAATGGCCAATGCGCGCCTAATGGAAGACAACGAGAGCTACCAGCTTCTCTTAAGTGAAAAGACACTTAATGGAGATTTCACTAAAGGTGACTTCTTGCATGACGCTCCTTCAGGCATACCTCAGAGCATGAGCGGCTCTTTGGCCGATGAACTCGAACATGTTGGTGAGGGTAACAATGCTGAAGTTCGCAAGTTGGAAGCCGAAGTGAAGGCCGCCAAAGATCAGAACAAGGCTCTCACGCTCTATATAGAGAGAATCATTGGCCGGTTGCTGCAGCATGAAGGATTCGAGCATATCCTGGATAAGAATGACGACCCACTACCGAGTGCAACCACTTCAAAGACAGACAAGGAACTGCCTCCGCCACCACCAGAGAAAGACGAGCCGTCTCTGTTGCAACGCGCGAAATCTGTCATCATGACCAGTCAGAACCGTCCACAGCCGAGATCTCGACCTGTGAGCGTGATGCCGCCTCCGACGTCAGTTCCATCTGCTCACGAGAACCCTGAAACAGCCCCCAGTATCCCTCTCGCGCGTTCTCAGTCAGTGCGTACGGGCCATCGCAGGTCTCGCTCTGACCAGGTAGGCGACCCTGCAATGGCCGCTGCTGTTGTTGGTCAGATGTACCGTGGTCCTTCAGGAAGCCGAAGCCCGTCGGGGGTTCCTTTGAGTCCAACCACTATGGGACCAGGATCGCGACAAAGCGGATTCTTCGGATCTTACATGGCCAACGGTAATGCGCGGGCTCCATCTCAAGGCAGCCAACCTGATCGCAAGAGACTCAGCAGCTCCGACAGCCTTTCCAGCGACGCCAATGCAGAGGTGAGCTCTCTGGGAGCTACGTCTACACCCCCAAGTCGTTCTAGTAGCAGTATGAACAACTATACTGGTGCAGTCATGACCCAGAACAGACTACGTCCTCTACGACTCGTTCGCGAAAACCAAGAACCCTCCGAGGAAGAGGAAGCCGCAAACAAGCGAGCCAACAGAGCTAGCTGGATGGGCTGGTTCAACCGTCCAACTTCCAATCCAGTCCAGGAAGAGGCTCCCAAGCAGTGATGATATAAACTTTTGAGGTTTGACCTATTATATTTAATTTACGTTTTCTTTATGTATTGATCTCCCCGATTTTGCTGTATCACTTATATGGAAGACTTCCATACCGTGATAATTTTCGTTCAATACCCACAAGTGTGATGAGACCCATGTTTGCTGTTGAATATTATATTTGCTATTTACTATACTATATAACGATGACATTATGCTTTTATGAAGGTCTTTCTAGAGGCATTGGACATGCCACCGTGCTGTATAGCCTCTTCCTAGCAAGTCTGTACGAATGGCGCCTGATATATATCTATTACCGCTCTGAATGACATGAGCATATCAAGCTGTTCATACTATAGATATTCTATTTCCAATACGAAATATATGTATATGGTGTTACTGTAGTACAGCATACAATGGACCAATCACCGGACCTCAACTAGAGAGCGGAAGCGGCCAGAATGCGGCAACTCCAAAACGCCAATCAATTTATCTCAACTCCGCATCAGCACATTCAACTCCTTTCACGACACAACTACACAGCACCCAATTGGAGAGACAGACAGAAAGAAAGAGAGACAACAGACAAAATGCCAGGCTCCCTCTCCCTCTTCACCGTCAACGCGGTCCTCATCATGTCCACAGATGACACCTCCCGCATCTTCGCCAAATACTACTCCCCTCCTCACCCTCCAGCTGGCGTCTCAGCAACCTCCACCGACTACCCCGGCGCAAACCCTTATCCTACGGTCAAAGAGCAAAAGAGCTTTGAGAGCGGGTTGATGGATAAGACGAATAAGCAGACCAATGATGTGATTTTGTACGATAATCGGGTGGTGGTGTTCAAGGTTGAGAATGATGTGATGCTGTATGTTGTGGGTAGCGCGGATGAGAATGAGGTGTTATTGTATAATGTTGTTGTTGCGTTGAGGGATGCGTTGGGGATTTTATTCAAGTAGGCGGCCCCCTCTCTGAACTCTTCCTTTATTCTCCTTGGGCTGGGATTGAGTTGCTAACTGGATGGCTACAGAGGAGCAACCGACAAACGCACAATCATCGAAAACTACGACCTCGTCTCCCTCGCTATAGACGAAATCATCGACGACGGCATCATCCTCGAAACAGACCCTGTCCTCATCGCTTCTCGAGTCAGCCGCGCACCTACAGCAGATACACCCAACATGAAGAACATTGACTTGTCAGAACAAGGCCTGCTCAATGCATGGGAGTTTGGACGTCGCAAGCTGGCCGAGCAATTGCGGCAGGGTCTTTAGATTCTCGTCTCTGTCTGTTTATGTTGCTTTTAGCCGTTAATGATTGAGGGATTCGGCTTCTGATAGAAGTTGCTCGAATTCGGTTTTCCACCTGCTTATATCTTCGTTTTTGGGAATGAAAATGGGATTGGCGTGTTCATTATTTGTCTTTTGTTGTTTAAGTCATTATACATATTTATCTGTTATGTTCTTCGCATTTCATTATCAAGGGTTGCATTGTCGGCCATATGATTTGTTTCTCTTCATCTCAAATCTGAGACATGTTCCTGGAACTCTTTCATCTGAAGCATAATCCTGGGCTGTGGGATTTAAAACGCGGCTTTAATCCTCAGACCCTCTGCTGTGGTGGTTGATCATGAGGAAGACTTTGTGGTATAGCTCAAGTACAAAGCGAGTATGGAACAAGCCTATAAAAATGTAAAGTCCGTGGCTGCCCCGCATACGTCACATTAAATGTGCGCCGGTTCGTGGATGACTCTTCTCTTAGAAAATATCACTACCCCATTCTTTTCTTCTCTTTTCCTTTGTATTTCTCTCGGGAGAAGTAAAGACTTCCTCTTCGGAGTGTGTTTTACTGCTAAATACCTGTGGAATCCGTCTACCCACGCATATTACGAGTCATCCTAGATTCCTAATCATCACCGGACAAAATTTCACGGCGCATCTTCCTTCGCTCCAGCAGCAATGAAGCAGCGATTCTCGTCCATAGATGTCAAAATCATATGTCAAGAGCTCAGCACTTCGATCATAGGCCTGCGAGTCTCGAATATATATGACCTTTCATCAGTAAGCCGTTTTTTCGCACTTCGTCTGTCCCACTGACTAACGCTTGTCTGATACAGCGCATCTTCCTCTTCAAACTCGCTAAACCAGACCATCGCAGACAACTCATCATCGACTCCGGCTTCCGCTGCCACTTAACCGAATACTCGCGCACAACCGCAAGCACACCCTCCGGCTTCGTGAGCCGATTACGCAAATGCCTCAAGACGAGACGGGTCACTGCCGTGAAGCAGCTGGGTACGGACAGAGTTATTGATATCGTTTTCAGTGATGGGCTGTTTCATATATACCTCGAATTCTTTGCGGGGGGTAACATTATTCTAACGGATGCGGAGAATAAGATTTTGGCGCTGTTTCGTACCGTTGTGGCTGCCGGGGAGCAGGATGAGGTTAAGATTGGGTTGACGTATGCGGTTGAGAAGGCTCAGTATTACCATGGCATTCCGCCGTTGTCAGAAGAGAGATTGAGAGCGACGATTCAAAGAGTTGCGGATGCGGATCTACAATCAGCGGGAAGTGCGCAGAAGAAGTCGAAGAAGAAAGTTGATCTGTTTAGGAAGGCTGTTTCTAGTGGATTTCCGGAGTTTCCTCCTCTTCTATTAGAAGATGCTTTTGCTGCTACGGGGTTTGACTCGAGCGTCACGTTGAAGCAAGTTCTTGAAGATGAGGGCACTTTCCAAAAGGCGATGAACGTCCTTCGAGAAGCTGAAAAGATTATTGCCGGATTGTCTGAAGGGGGGACGAAAGGCTACATTGTAGCCAAGGATCGAGCCAAAAAGGAAGATCAACCGGTCAACTCGACCCCAAAAGAGAACCTATTATTTGACGATTTCCATCCGTTCCGGCCTCGGCAGTTTGAAGGCAAACCCGGTTACCACATCCTCGAATATGACAGTTTCAACAAAACAGTTGACGAATACTTCTCCTCAATTGAGTCACAGAAACTCGAATCTCGCCTCGCTGAACATGAAGAGACTGCAAAAAGGAAGCTCGAAGCAGCTAGGGCTGATCATCAGAACCGAGCTGGCGCATTGAAACAGGCTCAGGAACTGCATATTCGCAAGGCAGAAGCTATTCAAGCCAATATATACCGTGTACAGGAAGCTACAGATGCAGTCAATGGACTTATTGCGCAGGGAATGGACTGGGTGGAAATCGCTAGGTTGATAGAAATGGAACAACAAAGAAACAATCCGGTTGCTCAGACTATCAAGCTGCCATTGAAACTTCATGAAAATACTCTCACATTGCTATTGAGTGAAGAGAATGCAGAAGTTGATGAGGGGCAAGAAGAATTTTCAGAGTCGGAGCCGGAAGTATCAGACGACAGCGACTCCGAGGAAGAAATCGAAAAGGATGAGCGACCGAAACGGAAGGCTGTTGAGCCTCTGACGATCGATATTGATTTGAGCTTATCACCATGGTCGAATGCAACTCAGTACTACGAACAGAAGAGGACTGCCGCGGTGAAGGAACAGAAAACGATCCAATCATCTGAAAAAGCACTAAAGAGTCAGGAAAAGAAAGTCACGGAAGACTTGAAGAAGCATCTCAAACAGGAAAAGCAGGTATTGCGACCATCAAGAAAACCATTTTGGTTTGAAAAATATCTTTATTTCATATCATCTGAAGGATACCTCGTCCTCGGTGGCCGTGATTCGCATCAAACGGAGATACTGTATCAGCGGTATCTGAAGAAGGGCGATGTATTTGTACACGCCGACCTCGAAGGAGCTACTCCCATGATCGTGAAGAATAAAGAAGGGACACCGGATGCCCCTATTCCACCCGGCACGCTGACTCAAGCTGGTAGCATTTCTGTTGCTACTTCAAAGGCCTGGGAAACAAAGGCTCTAATGCCGTCGTGGTGGGTGCATGCACACCAGGTTTCGAGGACGAATGAGAGGGGGGAGCTCTTGGCTAATGGCGCTTTTATGGTCAAGGGCGAGAAGAATTACTTAGCACCTGGCCAGCCAATATTGGGCTTTGCGGTTTTGTTTCAAATCAGCAAGGAGAGTGTTCAGAATCATCGGAAACATCGTATTGAAGAACGGGCTGAAACCGAACCAGTTGCAGTATCGACCGTGCAAGATGATTCCGCAGATGTCAAAGAAGCTGTTGAAGAGGATGTTCCAGAGGTTACCGAAGATACAGTCGAACAGCCAGAGACAAAAGCAGAGGTCGAGGAAGAGAATTCGGACAGTGAGAAAGAAGCCGAAGATGAAAAGCCGAAAGCGAACCCACTTCAGCCCTCCACCGAAACCGGGGATAAAGCAGAAATAGAAGACGATGCAGACACAAACTATGAAGTCGACCTCGAAAACGAAATCGAAATCGATGAAACATCCACCATCGCCCAAGACGTAAAACCCCAACCAAAACCCAACGTCCCCAGCACATCCAAACAAACACCACTAGCACCACCACCAGCACCAACAAAACAAAAAAACACCCGCGGCAAAAAAGCCAAAGCCAAAAAAGCCGCCCAAAAATACGCACACCAAGACGAAGAAGACCGCGAACTCGCCCTGCGACTCCTCGGCGTAAACCCCAAAGCTGCAAAGGCCGCCGAATCAGCCGCCGAAGCCAAAGCGAAACGTGAAGCAGAGCTCGAAGCTCAAAAGCAACGTCGTCGCGCACAACATGAACGGGCAGCTGAGGCAGAGCGGAAACGACAGGAACAATTCCTCCAGAAACGGCGCGAAGCTGGAGGAGCTGAAGCTGCTACAGGAGGAGAAGATGAAACGTACAACGACGAAATCGTTACACAGGAACCGGAAGATTTATCCTGGCTCCCGGCTCTGGTCGGCACACCTTTGCCTGAAGACGAAGTTCTCGCTGCTATCCCCGTGGCAGCTCCCTGGCCCGTCGTAGCCCGCTTCAAATATCGCGCAAAACTTCAAGCTGGAAACATTAAAAAGGGTAAAGCCATCAAGGAGATATTGGGTCACTGGATCATCGAAGCCGGCGGCGCACCCGGCGCTGGAGCCAGTGGCGCCAGTGGTGCAGGTAACAAGATCGCCAAGAAGGTTATTGCAGATGATGTTGCGGAGGGTTTGGATCGGGCTACGGCTGAAAGGATGCGTGCTCGAGAAGCGGATTTGTTGAAGGGGTGGCGGGATGTGGAGGTTATGAATACTTTGCCTGTGGGTAAAGTGAGGATAGTCTCTAGTGGTGTTGCTGGTGGTGCCGGTGGTGGAGGTGGTGGGAAAGGTGATAAAGGAGGTGGGAAGGGGAAAGGGGGTGGTGGTGCACAGAAAGGACAGAAAGGAGGGAAAGGGGGGAAGAAGAAGTGATTTATTGTTGTATATATTCCTGAGGAGTGTATAGAGGAAAGCCCAAGACTCGTTTGAGGAAGGATAGTATGAGTATAAGAGTCGAGTATAGCTGCTTGGGATTATGCATGAAACATTATGTCTCATACAATAACACAGCACAATAAACCAAAGAATCCGCTCTATAACTCCGCACGCTGTAATCGCTAACAAAGTCAAGCCTCAGTACGCCAATAACCATAGTCCAAGTTTTATAAGTAAAACAAAGTAACATGACTACCCATCATTATAATAACTCATGTTGGCATCAAATCAATCGCTGGCCCAGAGGGTTTCGTACCCGTCTTTCGTTTGTTTGTAGTGCTGGTAGAAGTCGACCGACGATAATTGCTGTAACCAGAAGACGACGATCCACGACCTCGGTTGTTGTAGCCTCTATTGGCTCCCTTGCCAGCGTAACGGTAGGCTTCCGGGTTCCAGGGTGCTTTTTTTCGTTTAGAAGATGATCCGCTGCTGGTACGTTGTGCACCTCCGCGGGCTCGACTGCGTGGTGCAGAAGACGCTCTGCTTGCTGTCTTCCGACTGCTCGTAGATGGCGCATCTAGATCAGTGACTGTGCAATAGTGTTAGTTTTGCATACAGGCTGCTAAATGCAGGAATGAATAATAATAACATACATTGAGTGGATGGCACCCTTGTCTGGCTGGCAGACGTGTCAAAGTACTGGCTGGTGTCATTTGTATCTATTTGTGAGAGGGAGAACATAAAGTCATCGTCATTGCCGTATTCGTCATCACTGTCGAGATTGATGACATTTGTATGGTTCGGGTCATGGATGACCTCGTTGTTGGACCTGATATCTGAGAGCAGCTTCTTCGAGTTTCGAATAAGCTTCAAGAACCGAGAACCGTAGATCCTGACTTTATCCTGGTTGATACCGGGAACCTCATTCATTGCATCTAAATCTATGAGCTGTCAGTATGGCTGTGTAAAGGAAAGAATTGACCTTGAAGTATTACCTTCAGGAAGATGGATTGCCATTTCACGCAGCATAGCATCGGAAAATGGTTGATTGCGCAGGCTTTTCTCCATCATGATCTATAGACAAAGTCAGTCAGCTTGAAATGCATCCTGCCAGCCCGACATCAGACTCACCTGCTGACAGAGCTCCTTGGCATTTGTCACAAAGTCCTCAACCACGATTTGCTGACTGTCGTCCAATCCAGCCATCCGCTCATCCTCAACGATAGGAGGTCCCACATCCGCTTTCTTGCGTCGGTTCGATTTACCTGCCTCTCGAATCGGCTCGAAGCCGTCACTATCTTCATCATCGTCGACAGCTTGGGGAACTCCTCGCTTGCTTTTAGGCTTTGGCGCGGCTTTTCGGCGCGAACCTTGTACAGGGGAAGGTACATTGGTTGACTGAGGATGATAATCCGACGTTCCAGATACACCAGTAGACGTAGTGCTGCGAGAGGCGCCACTCGACCTCTTTGCTGACTTTGAGGAAGCACGTATTTGCATTGTAAAAGGAGTTCTTGATGCGAGAAACTGAGAGGCTTTCGGACCCGGTTTGACGTACCGATGAGTGAATCTGCTTGTTGTTTTGGACCACTCTTCTAGAACGTCTTCACCCACCAACTTGAAGAACAACCGCTCGACATCTCCGAGTTCCAAATCCGTACCAGCACCGTATTGAGGCACTTGAGCATGGTCTCCCTTCATCTTTTTGTTACTCCCGGCGAAGATATCAATGCAATGCAATATAGTGACGTCCTCCCCTCTCTGCTGAAACAATTTGACAAGTTGAATAGCCTTCTTCGCATACGCCGAGAAATCGATCGTGTGGAAGGCTTCGTCCGTCTTGCAATTGTCACACGTGCGATTACAGTTACATGCATCAAAAGACTCATTGAAGTAAGCAAGAATCTGAACTCTTCTGCAGTCGCTCTGATTCTCGCAGAATTGCACAACGTGTCGAAGCATTTGTCGTTGACGGTTTTTCTGTTGGTAGTCACCATCAGACGTTTCAATAAAGCGTTTTTGCGCAGCAGTATCCCTATAACTGTAAAACAGATAGCAGCCAGAACGCTTGCCGTCTCGTCCAGCACGGCCGGTTTCTTGGTAGTAACCTTCTAGACTCTTGGGTATCGTATGATGAATAACAAATCGGACATCTGGCTTGTCAATTCCCATACCAAAGGCAATGGTTGCGACAATCACATCATATCTACCGGCCTGCCAGTCACGCTGGACTGAAGTCCGTTCTTCGGAAGGCATGCCCGCATGGTAATGTGTCGCTTTGATACCATACCCTTGGGAAAGCTCCTGGGCGACCTTTTCGCAATCCTTTCGAGACAGACAGTAGACAATGCCGGCTTTTCTCCGATAAGAAGTTTCAATGATGTCTGCTATCTGTGAAATTATGTCTGGAGCAGAACCTTTCTTGGGCAGAACGTCATACGTGAGATTGGGCCTGTTGAAGCTCTGACTCAAAACCTCGCACTCCTTCATTCTCAAATTGTTTATAACGTCGACTTTGACATTTTCAGTTGCCGTGGCAGTCAATGCCATCACAGGGAGCCCGGAAAACTTCGAACGAAAGGCCCCGAGTTCTTTGTAGTCTGGCCGGAAATCATGTCCCCATTGACTGACACAATGAGCCTCGTCTATCACTAGACGCGCAAATTTTCTGTTGTCATGAAGTGTTTTGAGAATATCACACAAGGTCACGTTCTTGTTGATCATTTCAGGTGTGACATAGAGCAATTCGATCTCTCGGTCTGCATAGGGACTTGCAAGAGTGGACATCACCCATCTTTTGTGGTCAGCACTTACATCTCCGTTGATGAAGTATGCTTTGATCCCTAATTTTTGAAGGTGGTCAACTTGATCTTCCATCAGACTGAGCAGAGGCGACACGACGATGGTAACTCCTTTTGTTTTGCCGCTGTGTATTACAGATGGCAATTGATAGCAAAGCGACTTGCCGCCTCCTGTGGGCATTAACACAAATGCATCTTTTCCGCCAAGTGTCGCATTGATTGCCTCTAACTGATGAGGCCGGAAGCCTTTCAGATGAAAGCGATCTCTCAATACTGCCTTTACGTCTTTCGACCAAGGATGTGATAGCATAGAGTTGGAATCTGGAGCTGTAGGCTTCTGGGTCGGTTGCGAAGGCGGCTGACGACTGACATTTCCTGAAGTCTCACCAAAGACCCTACGATTGTTAGAATATGTTGCTGGAGGTTCATAATGTGCGGTCGACATGACGTTGTCTGCTTCGAGAAAGTCTTCCTCATCAAAGTCAAAATCATCCGAGGTGATAAAAGCGCCGGCTGAATTAGACGGCATCCCGGTGGAATAGGAATTGCCTTCCTGAAAAGTCGACACATCTCTGCGGTAGGTTGTATTCAAACTTGTAGTACTGCCATTCGAGGGTAAAATTGGCGGAGTATCGGTCTGAGATCTCTGAGGGACGGATTGCGCAAGAGGCCGTACAAGCGTCTGTGGCGTGGCAGGTAGTACTCCGTTTCCAGGGTTGGCGAATTGAGGAGGCGGAAGAAAAGCAGAGAGATCCATATCGATCACTGGCAATAGATCGCCCAACTGAGCTTCGATCGCTTGAAGCTCCTTCGCGATATCTTGGCTCTCTTTGATCTCTGCTGCCAGACCGGTCAAATCACCGCCGTCGGCAACTGCTTTCACCATCATATCTTTGAGTTGTTGCTTCCTCATTTTCTTTTCATCGTAAAGAGCTCTTTCCTTTTTCAATTTCCCCAACGCTTCGACTTTCGTTCGAGCAGCCTTTCCTTCGGCTACAAGCTCTGGGGGCGGGAGTTCCCCTTCAATGGCATGTTGCACCACAATATTTGCGTTCGCGACCAAGTCTTTGTTCAATTTTTCGATTGCTGCGTCCACAACTCCGGGATGAAGAGATAAAAATTGCTCCACTTTGGGATTTTGAAGGGTTTGAGATAAGGGCGTAGAAGCTACAGTCTCAACAATAGCTTGTCTCTTTTTGGGCGAAGCCTTCTTGGGTGAGGCCTTCCTAGGTGAAGCCGGCTTCGGCTGGGCCGGAGCCAAATCTTCCTCTGGCGTGGTCTCCATGTTCGAGCGCTCTGTCATTCGATCGCTGTCCCTCTGGTTCAACCTTTCATGAATTGGACGAATCTTCTTATTGGGCAGAGGTTCAAAAGCATCTTCATCGGAGTCCCAGGAAAACAAACGATCAACATCCTCATCTTGGGTGTTTCTTTTACTTCTCGATTTACTGCTCGCATTGGTGGTGGTGGTTGGTTTCTTCGAAACAGCTGATCGAACAGGTGACTGACGGGCCAATTCCTGTGAAGACGAGATATCATAACTAGGTGAATCTGATGTAATTGTTGGCGTGATATCATTAACCAACACGTCGTCCTCGTCCGGCGTACGGGATGTTTTTGAGCGAGGAGGATTCCTTTTGGGCGATCTCAGATCCGACTGATATTCATCACTCTTTCTCTTCTTGCCTTGTCGGGATATAGGCTCCGGTCGCGTAGCATAATCCTCTCGCCATAATGTTTGTGAATTGCCGAAAGCTTCCACGGTCCCGGAGGAAGTAGACTGTTCAACATCGCCGGTCAGATCAATAGACTCGATATCGTCGAACTGGGACTTGTAATCCGAAGAAAGTATAGACCCTAATTTTGTCGACGGCGCGTTTCGTTTCCTGGGACTGGGACTCGATATTATGGTAGCTGTTATCAACCATTAGCAAAAGATCCCCGTTCATCCAATCAGAACAATAGGTACCTGGAGCGGAGCGAAATGTAGTATCTCCAATTCTTGAATTATCCGACATATAATTCTTACGGGCATCGGATCCCGGCGTCGATGGTCTTGCATCGTCACTTCTATTGCCGGCTGCAATGCTAAGCATGCGCGGTTTGGATGCCGACGAGGGAATGAGGTTCAATCGTGCCATATTCGCGTCCTGCAAGACACTGTCTCCATCACCATCAACTTTCAATTCCACATCTTCATTTTTCTCCAATATTGACGTTGTATTTTCGTTCGTAGTAATCGCCGATTGTGCCGTATGCACTGGCCGGGGCGCGTCTGAAGCTGGTTGTGCTGGTACCTGGACATTCGCGGTATCAATATCAGATCGCGTCAACAACACGTCCAAGGCGGCAAAGTCTGGTTGCCCACGGTCGACAAGCCAACGAAGGTGCTGCTTGAGATTATTTTTGGTCATAGGGGCGACTCATCGCTTTGAAGATCAGTGCAAATTGGACCCTTATCTGCCAGTAGAAGATGTGTAACGTTAATAAGAATTTCTGATTGATAGCCTGAGGACGAGTGATGATTGTATGAGCGCCGCGGGCCCATCGTTCCTGCCATTGGAACGCCGAGACGCGGGACACTCGGCCTAACGCGTTGTGGTTAGTCGATCCGCGTGCTCACGTGATGGCTCGCGATAAGAAACACCAAAGAGGAAAACAATCAATTAAAGTCTCCAGGTGCGTCATAAAGCAAGGAAGGCTTGAAAATGATATAAGAAACAGCGGCTCTTTCGAAATTAGATTATCTGAAAAATTTGAAAATGGCCGTCGACCAAGAAAAAGTGGACAAAATCCGTGCCTTTGCCGACAGGGGACGCAATCTCGAGAAACAGTATGGAGAGAATCCTCTGAGTCTAGACGCGATTCAGCACTACAACCGGAGACTAGACGACACAATTCGGTCTTTACAGGATCATGTCAAACGACAGGAAGATGCACTTCGAAAGGTAAGTCACACAACCTCTAACTGATTAACTAAATAATTGCTAATGTTGATATAGTTGCGTGCCTGTAAGCAAGGACTGGAAATCTCCGGCCAGGGAACAGAGCCAGCACAGAGATTGGCGCAAGTCCGACGAGTCAAGAAGGCATACGACTCTCTACTACAAGCCGAGCCAGATCTACCTTCACCAAACTCACCATTACCATGCCTGGTCGCTCTGCGGGAAACATCTCGCGTAATCCAAGAGAATAAAGCTTCGATCGCTAGTCTCCGAAAATCTCTGCCATCAAGCCGACAGCAGCTCAAGGATGAGCAAGATGATCTTGAAGATGCCAGACGCATCCACGACGGTCTCAGAACCCGCATCCAACGCATTAAAAGGGAACAGTCCGAAAACGCAACCAAGAGTCCCTCCGAACTAGCGGATGAATTCGTCAATGCAGAGCGCAAAAAGACGCACGCATTGAAGTTTTCATCCTCAAAGCTGAGGAAGGATCTAGATCAGTTTATAGATAACCATCTAGCGTCGCAACTGGCTGCGGAGGACCTGGGTGGTCCCGTCGTTGGCGATATTATGGAAGTGCCCGATTCCACGTTGGAAGCTGGGTATACAGCTCATGGGAAACCGAAGAAGCCGAAATCGACGACAGCACAAGACGGGGATTACGATGATCCAAGACAGCAACGGATAGATAACCTCCTTCGACGGCAGCGAGGAGGAGACGACAATGCATCTAATGCCGCTCCAAGAAATAGGAGGGAAGCCGCAGCGGTAGCAATGCATGAATTGATAAACTCTTTACTAGAACCAGGGACATCTTATGTGGAATTGCCACGCGAGTCTGCGGCTTCGAGGTTTCTGATCCGAGCTAAAGTGGCGCAACTTCATCCGCGGGATGCACGAAAGATTCGCTTGATTGATTTTGGACGCTCGTTTGAGGTTTGACTCTTTTCTTCTATTGAACGGGTCCTCATTAAATGGCTCTGATATTCCTTGAGTAGCTAACTAGAAATGAAATATTGTCTCTCAACGACATGCAGTGAACGCTATCTAATCAATGGTGTCCTCCTTCAAGTAAAACAATTGATGCATAACCTCATCACCCCTGTCACGCAACGCGCTGTGATACATGGTATTGGTAATAACCTGCTTTGCGCCCTTGATTTTCTTGGCTGTCTCAGTCGCAAAGTCGTAGTCGACGTACATGTCATCTACGAAAGTAGCTGCATACACTGGCACCTCATTTTTGGCCAGTTGCGCTTCGTCGTAAAGTTCAGGCCAGTCGTCTGTGGTTGCGAGAATGTCTGCGACTTCTTTGAGTTCGCTTAGCTCGTCGTAGGAGTCGAACATGTCTTTATATATCTGTGGATGTGTAAGCATCTTGCTTACTTTGTGTTTGTGGAAATATACAACTCACCATTTCACCGGTAAAATAGATCTCGGGCTCTGTGTTGCCTTCAACTCGGAACCGGGGGTTTTGAGCACGCATCCTGTCTGCGGACCAGCGAGAAGCTTCTCTAGAGATTGGACCGTGGGTGAGCATCAAAGCAGTAAGATGATATGAATGAGGACATACCCCTGACAATATATAACCTCTTGCATAATAGCGTATATGACCGCGTTGTCATATTCTCCATAGCTCTCAAGTAGTGAGAGAGTCGGTCTGGTCAGGAAGCCAAACTGGTCGAGTTCAAGGGTCATTCGTAGAACGATATCTAAAATTCAGAAGTAAATAGGATGTTCGAACACCTTAAGTAATGTTCATACCATGAATGCTATCCAGACCACCTGTCATTCGTTAGCAAAACCGAAGTACGTGAATGGGCTAGATGAAGCTCACCATGAACCCCAAAAGTTATTCCAATCTGCTGGAATCTTTCTGCTGTGAGCACGCCCGCTCCGAGACGGGGCTTGTTCTGCTGCAGATATTGCATGATCCTCTTGACACGCTCCGCATCTTCGGGGAACTTATTATAGTACGCTTCATTCCGTTCTACCAGCTTTTCTATGATAGGGTCAGTTTCGTGTGGTCATGTTATGTCATGTTATGTTCAACGGCTACTCACCATACATCTTTTTATAAAGCGGATCAGGTCCATTGATCAGCGGAGGCAATCCACCAGTCAAGAAGACTTCCCGCAAACCCTCAGGGCTATATAAAATCAGTATTCTGTTTAAAATATAGTGATATACAGACAGAAATGCAATGAGCACTCACGATTTCGACAAGTAGGTGGTAGCACAGAATCCACCAAAACTCTGCCCTAACACACTCCATTTCTGGTACTCTTCCGGATAAGTAGCGGTCAAACATTTACGTATAGCCTCGCAATCCCGCACAATATTGTCTGCGCGGAAATGTTTCAGATACTCGGCCTGTTTGATTGCGCTACCTTGGCGGGCAAGAGTTTGCGAGGTGATAGTGGAGCTCAGGCCAGTCCCACGTTGGTCGAGGAGGAGAATCTGGAAGTTTATCAACACGGTGACCGAAAAGATGAAATTGACTCATATTAAGTAGTAGTTACGTACCTGATACCCCTTGTCGAGAACGAAAGGGACAAATCCCATTTCCTGAGGGGGTCGACATCCAAACCCCGGACCGCCCTGCAAATAAACAAACCACGGAAGAGGCTTTTCGTTCTGCTCGGTGTCCGGAAATATTGCAGGGCGACGGACACTTCGAGCGAAGAGGCGGATGCGCCCTTCGTTTGGCTTGCTGTAGTTTAAGGGGACATCGAAGAACAGCTCAGCCACTCGAAGTTTGCCTGCGAAGAATAACTGGGTTAGCAAACATCCACGAGCATCGTATCCACATGGCTTAGGTACATACCAGGGACAGTATGGAGCCGCCTGTCGATTAGCTTTGCTCCGGCGGAATTCATGACTGTGCTGAGAAGGCAAGTATATAGAATATAGAATATAGACGAGATGATGTAAATGACCTTGCGAATTAGCCAAAAATTCGGGTATACCCAGGCAGCGAGAATGTTTTGGAGATTGTTGGAGAAATGATGCGTTGATAAGGCTTGTCTGTGGTGTGGGGTGAGTCACATCCCATTTTATGGAAGCCACGGCGGGTCGGCGTGAGGAGCAAACCAACATCTTTTCTTTCTTTCCTCCTGGCTATCCCCGCGGCACTCTCACCGGAGGACCTGGGTAGCAGATATGGTTAGTGGCAAGAATTGGAGATCTGTTTTGTGTACTTTGTTTTCTGGGTCCTCAGCATGACTCCGCTCGCACCCATTTGCCAATTCGAGGTATAAATAGATAGGTCAAGTGGCCGGTTATATTCAACTTTATTCTTGACTCCAACTGACTCCAACAAACATGGAGAAGATGAGACGAAGCGAGCAGCAGGAGTCTGTAGCTCCTTTTGGTCATGCGGTACCTCATTCGTAAGTATTCGATATTCTTCTCCGATATATTTGTTTCGTCTCATCTTCAATGTTGCTTACTGCGAAACGGTTCCCTCATCTAGTACCGATACCCCGCAGCCCGTCAATCCCATGTATGTGAATGGAAAAGATAATGAGATGCCGTTTAAAGAACTATATGGTTTCAGCCAATCTTTATGGGACCTTGTCCTACAGACGCCGAACCTTGCGGTTCTGCCGACTTCAGATGCATTATCAAAGGCCCGCATGACTCTCCTCGATGACCTTCCTGATCGAGGACATGGTTTGGAAAGGACGAAAGACCATTTACTACATGACATTGTACCTGCATTCAATGCGAGCAGTCTGAGCCCGAATTACTATGGCTTTGTGGTGGGCGGCGTCACTCCAGCTGCCCTGTTGGCTGACAATGTCGTTTCGGTATACGACCAGAATGTCCAGGTTCATATGGAGGAACATTCCGTTGCTACGGACGTCGAGTTCAAGGCATTGGGCCTTGTAGTCGACTTGCTGAAACTCAATCGACGGGCCTGGCATAATGGAACCTTCACTACTGGGGCGACTGGAAGTAATATATTAGGGTTGGCTTGTGGCAGGGAATATGTAGTGCGGAAAGCAGCCGAACGACGTGGCAGTTCAATCTCTAGTGTGGGAGAACATGGACTCTTTGAAGTCATGCAAGCTGCGGGCCTTACAGGAATCCAAGTCCTCTCTACAATGCCTCATTCCTCAGTCGGCAAAGCGGCAGGAATCCTAGGGATAGGCCGTTCCAACATGAAGAACATCTGCACTTCTCCCCACAATCCTCTCGAGATTGATATGGAGTTACTAGAAAAGGAACTGTCAAGACCAGACAAAGCCAGCATCGTGTGCATTTCCTGCGGAGAAGTCAACACAGGCCATTTCGCGACAAATGGTGGCAAGCAGATGCGCGAACTACGGCGATTGTGCGACAAGTACGATGCGTGGATTCACGTTGACGGTGCGTTCGGTATCTTTGGTCGTATCCTGGATGCATCAGAAGAGGAGTACGCATCCATCACCCGAGGATGTGAAGGCGTCGAACTTGCAGACTCAATAACGGGAGATGCCCACAAATTGCTTAATGTGCCGTATGACTGCGGCATATTCCTATGTCGCTACTCATCAAGTGCACTATCTGAAGATGTCTTCCGCAACGCGAATGCGGTATATCTCAATTCAGCGGCTAGCGGTGGTTCCCAGGTCCCGTCACCGTTGAACATTGGTCTCGAAAACTCGCGGCGCTTACGAGCATTACCTGTGTATGCTTCGTTAATGGCATACGGAAAGAACGGCTTCAAAACCATCCTCGAGACACAGATCCGTCTCGCGCGTATGATTGCAGGCTGGTTGTACGACCATCCTGCATACACACCTCTCCCACTAGCTGCAAGCGAAGACGACCTCTGCGCTCAAACATTCATGGTTGTGCTGTTCCGCGCAAATGACGAGCAGTTGAACCAGCAATTGACCAAGAGGATCAACGCTACTTCGAAGATGTATGTTTCGGGTACGTCTTGGGAAGGGAAGCTGGCATGTCGGATTGCGATTTCGAATTGGAGGGCGGATGTGTTGAGGGATTTTGCGCTGGTGACGGATGTGCTGGAAAAGGTTGCTTCGAATGGTAACTAGATACCTAGATATATAAGTATTTTAATGCTATAGCGTGGTAGACGCATTCACTTTTGTTCACATTTATGTAGAAGTCCGATATATGAACTTGGACCTAGGCAGAGGATACATGATTATCTACGTCGTCCAGCCCCTCCACTCGTCTCTGCCCTATCCATCATACTAACAACCTCCCCAATACCAGCAGCCTCCTGCTCATCCTCAAGCGCCATAATCTCCTCCCGACTATCCCACCACTTCTCCTCCGCAAGATCAAAAGCCTCTTTCCTCAACTCCTTGACCGTCTTCTCTGCCGGATCTCCCCTTTGTTTCAACTTTTCAAGCAGATAACTCTGCCATTCAGTAGTCGTGCGCGCAAAGAAGTCTCGGAGAGTTTCAAATGGTCGTGGTTGTGGTCTGTCATCTTTTGTTTCTGGCTCGCCTTCCGTCTCTTCAACTTCGAGGTTTTGCATTTCTCGTGTGACTGAGGGGACTGTGATTTCGGTGGGTGCTTCGGAGGGGGTGTCGACTGACATGCCCTCTTCGGCTTCATTCTCTTCTTCGTCGTCGTCCATGTCTTCATCCTCGTCATCGTCCTCGTCTTCATCGTCGCTTGCTTCTAGCTGCGTATTCCAGTTTGCAGGTTCGTTGTAGAAGATCTCCTTTACGCCATCTAGCTTCACCAGATCGATGGAATACATATCGTTGAAAATGAATTCTTGATCTCCTCTCTCGAATGTGCCTCCAAACACAAAAAGCGTGTCATCCTGGACAGTCAACTGAGCATTAAACCGAGGATGCGGCATCTCAAACTTGACGACCGCCGGCTTAACGGCCTCAACTTCTTCCGTGTTAGCAGGACTGTCGATATCCATATCATCCTCATCAGCATCCGCAGCACGAATCCCACGCTTTGCTTCCAAGGCTGCAAGATTGCGTAACAACTCCTCTTCATCCGCTTTACTCCTATCTCTCGCTTTCGTGGCCTGTTGTTGCTGCTTCTTCCCCTGCGCTTTTGGTCGACGTAACGTAAGCGGGAAGAATCGATTTCGTTCCAGATTCCATGCAAACATGGTATCGAAGAATTCACTGTCGATACCTTCTTCACTCATTTCCACGTCGTGGACGCCTCCAAACATGATCCCACGTCCCTTGTGGTGAGCCATCGTGACACCGGCGCGCGCTGGGTTGGGTGCATTAGCGGGTTTTTTGCGTCGTTCCCAGCGGACTGTTGGTCCCGCCGAGGAAGGAGCATCTGCTGCTGGGGGAGTGATACGTAGGAACCAGGTGTCTTGATGGACCATTGGTTTTAGGGTGGCTCGTTGCGGACCTCCACCTCCACCACCACCTTTGCCTTGTTTCCCGCTGCCGCTGGCGCCGGTTGATGCTTTGACACGCGAGTAGCCGCCATACAGAACGGCGCCAGACTCGTGAGGTAGGAATGAGAATGAAGATCTCGCATCTGGTTTGCCGGATGCGGGTGGGAGAACTGGATTGAACCATACGAATTTGGTGCAGTCGTAGATCCAGAGGTCTTGGAGGTATTTTGTTTGTTGGGAGGTATCTTGGAAGCCACCAAACAAGATGATATAGTTCTGTATCCATGTGAGTATTGAGACATATCTTTTATAGTCAGAGAAAATTGCAAACCTTGAAATATGTCATTCGATGGCCACTTCGAGCCGGCGGTCCCTTCCCCTTGGGCTCAAGACGACTCCATTCCCTCGTCGCCGGATCCAGATGCCAAAAATCATTGTAATGATAAAACGTGCCCTGTTTCGGAGACGAGAATTCACCACCAAACAGATACACACCACCTGCATTCCCACCTCGACACCACGCATGTCCACTCCTCGGCAACGGACTGTTGGGACTAGTAACCTCCCTCCACTCCCGACGATCAATCAAATAGACATAGAGATTATTGAAAAATGTGGCCAGGGTACCGTCAAAGTACTCACCACCAAACACCAGTAATTCATTCCGATTAGCTGGCGAGGCGACAATAGTCGATGACGAGCGCGGAGTTGGTGGAGATGAGGGGGTCTCTGTAACTTTGAGAAACTTTGCCTGCTCTTCTGCATAGGCTGCTAGGACGGCATCCAAGTCAACATCTTCGGCGTCACTGTCGACATCTCCTCCTCGGCCTTTCGTTTTGTTCTTTTTCTCTTTCTTGTCGGCTTTTTTTAGTTGTTTGGCGGCGTTGCGTTCTTTTTTCTCTGCGGATTTCTTTTTGTCTTTTTTGGCCATTTTTGTCTCTCCTTTAGTAAAAGTCTACGCAATGCCTGGATGAGGATCAGAAATGCGCCTTAGCCCAATCAAACAAGGACCATGAATATCCTTCTTTTTCTTTTGTCCAGCAAATTGCCAAATATAAAAAGAAGAATCTACAATCCCCGCAAAATAATAGGCCAATAGTGGATCGCCAGGATTTGCCCCTCAGAGAGAATATGTGCTGTCTAATTGGTTCAGAAGTCTATACTTCAGTATGCCTCAGGAAGATACAGGTCATATCACAACGCATTGTTTAATTTTAGTCTGTAGCCAGGTTCAAGGGAAATAGGGAATAGCCCCATGATAGATCAAGTTTCAGAATGCATGTCGCATGTTGGGACATGAATTAATTGGCGGTGAGAGGGAAAAGACAGCATACTGTTTCTGCCTGAGGCACTCAGTCACGTGCCGCAACACGTCGCCAACTTGCTGCTTCCCCTTCTCCTTCCCTTCTCCTTCCCTTCCCCGTGCTGGGACAACCTCGTGTTTTGCTCGCTTTCTTCCAAGAGACTTATCAACGACGCTTTCATCCCCTGTCGCATCTGGAGGAACGGGTCCCGTGTCTTTTTCTCCTCTCTTTCATCTATCCTATCTCGTCTGCTTGATCACTTGCATCCGTCCGTCTCAGTCATATGCTAGTCCTCTCCATCTCCGTGACCTCCTTCACTGCACCAGCATCATCTCAGTCCTCTCGTCTCCAGTCTTAATTCCAGCACCATACCAGCCAAGTCTATCCATATTCCCCTTCCGACCATCGCCTGAGATTATTCTTCACCAACATCAGACTTCCCTGCACTTCGAGCTTCCATCACCAGCACCAGCAAGTTTTCCTTGGGGACACCTGGTGTATATAACCGATCCATTGAATAAAAGAAAACTGGAATAAACAGATATTCACTGCTTGAAATCGCTTGACCTTTTAAGTAAAAGAACTACGAACACGACGCGACCGAACCAAAAATGTCTGCTTCTCCATCGACCCTACCGTCTACCAAGCGACCCCTGGAGGATCCCTCGTCGCCATCCGGTCCCAACGACCAACCCGAAGCCAAACGCCCAGCTCTGGACAAAGTCGTCCGCAGTGAGGATCACAAACAGTCCGAGGCCGACGCCAAGGACGCCACTGCTACCAATGGTGACTCTGTAGTGAATGGCAAAGATGTCGGCTCTGCAATCGACACCCAGCCCATCCAGTCGACCGCGTCGCATGCCGATCGCGCAACGTCGCAGCCTCCCCAGCATCAGACTCCGCAAGACGAGAGCTCATGGATCCATATCCGCGCCGTCATTTCAAGCCAGGAAGCTGCTACGTGTATTGGAAAAGGTGGGGAAAATGTCTCCCAAATCCGTCGTCTTTCTGGTGCCAAGTGCACCGTGAGTGACTACTCACGAGGTGCTGTTGAGAGAATCTTAACTGTTAGCGGCCCCCAGGATGCTGTTGCAAAGGTATGTATCTCCATTTTTGGATGTGAAAGTCATGTACTAACTTAAGGTAGGCCTTTGGTCTAATTATTCGAACCCTTAACAATGAACCTCTTGAGGCTCCCTCCACCGCCCAGTCCAAGACGTATCCCCTCCGTCTCCTCATCCCCCATATCCTCATTGGTTCAATCATTGGCAAAGGTGGTGTTCGTATTCGCGAAATCCAGGAAGCATCAGGTGCGCGCTTGAATGCTTCTGACGCCTGCCTTCCTCTATCCACTGAACGCTCTCTTGTTGTGTTGGGTGTCGCTGATGCCGTGCACATTGCGACGTACTATGTTGCCGTGACTCTTGTAGAGCAATTGACCGAGCGGTTCGGTGGACCTGCTGCATCTGCCTACGCCACTCGTAGCGGCGGCCCTGCTGGTGTCGTGCCCGGTGGTATGCAAGTTGTACCCTATGTCCCTCAGCCTGCTGGCGGACAATACGGTCATCCCGACGCAGCCAGACGCCACTACCCACAAAACAACCGACCCGGCCCCGGTCCCTACGGTGCTCCGTACCCCCATGGCGGTCCTGCTGCTCAAGCTCCAGTTACACAGCCTCCTTTGCATTATGGCGGTGGTGCAGCTCGTGCTCCATATGCCGGTGCTGGCCCTCATCAGCCTGCTCCGTACGGAGCTCCTCATGCCCAGCCTCACGGTGGCGCGGGAGCTCAGCCTCTTGCCGGCGTTGTTTCCAGCCAACCCATCACCCAGCAAATCTACATTCCCAACGACATGGTTGGCGCCATCATTGGTAAGGGTGGTACTAAGATCAACGAGATCCGACACCTCAGTGGCAGTGTGATCAAGATCAACGAGCCTCAAGAAAACAGCAATGAGCGTTTGGTCACGATCACCGGTACGCAAGAGTGCAACCAGATGGCGTTGTATATGCTGTACGCACGATTGGGTATGTCCCCTTCTTGTCCTCTTTTTAAAGATCATTGCTAACGACCATTACAGAAAGTGAAAAGCATCGTATCTAGTTTACGTCTTATTTCCTTTGTTTTCATTTATATCCCAGCGGGTTGTCGTCGGGTGCAACATCAAAAGCTCTTGTTTCGACTTCTCCTTTGCTTGCCAACTCTATTTAGCTATGTAATTTAAAATGGAGGTGGTCTCTTCGGTATTTGATTTCATTTGGTTCTGAACCTCTTTTCCTATCAGTCTTTTTCGGCTTTCTCGTATGTAGTATCTCGTACAGATCGAGGCTAAAAACCAATCTTCTGAAACTTGACATGCTTCATATCCAACCCCTTGACCGGCATAAGTACACGTTTCCTGAGCGGCTCAATCGTCTCCGCAAACGCCTTTGTATCTCTAGCCTGCGTATGCTGCTCCCTACTCTTCCACCCCACAACATTCAAATACACCAACGCCTTCCCCGACGGACTATCCTGATGCTCAAACTCCGCTGGTCTCTCAATCTGTCCTCTCGCCCAAGTTATGGGTCTCGCGCTTTCGGGCGTTACTTTGTTGAGTAATGCGTCCCGAAACGCCAATTGGTCGTTGTTGAATTGTTTGTGGTTGTCGGGGGAGATGTCGCTGGGAACGGCGACGGTGACTAGCTCCGTAATTGGGTTGGTGGTTAGAGTGTCTGATTCGGAGATGGAGGGGGAGAGGGTGGAGTAGAATGTGAGCAGGGTTGTTGGGTCGTCGCTGTTGGTGTAGTCGATGAAGGGGTCGAGGCGTGAGAGGGGGGTGGAGTTGCTCGAATCAGACCATTCTACGTAAACATATATCAGCACTATATGCCTTCCTCGCACCATATATCGAGAGCCGGGATAGAAGGAAGAAGGGAAGGGGACTACCAATAACCCAAATAACAACATTCTCATCCTCCAACGTCCGTCCCCAAGCAGACCCCAAATGCCCGCTTTGAAGCATCGTCTCCCGGAAAAAGTCGAGTAACTGCTCACCTTCGCGGTTACTCTCGCCTTCTTCGGGTTTCACGGATGGCTTCAGGCGGAAGGCGATGAACTCTGTGAATGTGGGTGATTTTGGTGGTGCTGCCATCTTGATATCCTTGTGTTTCCAATGTCAATGCTGACTTGACTGATCGGTTGTAGGAGGAATTGAGGTAACTGACGTGAGTAGAGGTCACAGCTGAAGGAAGGGATGTGCTTGTTAGTAATCAGTGGGGAAGCATAAACCAGGTACATTACGTAGCAATGCATGCATAAACCCAACGTTTCCTTGAGTATTCGTATAAACTCTCGGCATCCCTGTAGCTTCTTGCAAGGATCTGGCGAAATGGCTCATGTCAGGAGACAGGCATATGATTGTATGATGTCCATGTTTGTTTATCGTAGGAGTTGATGTTGATGTTTATCGGACAGGTTGATATGATGTCATACCGCCATTGCTAACCCTAAGAGATATTCGTATTTTATGGCAGTCCAAAAGACTTCGATTTGCCTGATCCTAAATCAATATGGTGGAAACTTATTCAATTATTGAAAACATGAGAAGTTTATCTGATCGAGATTGGCATGGGATTGCAATGTTGATTGTTTGGTAGGAGCTCTTCAGATAACATACGCTACAAAACCGAAGCATGGACTTAAAGCTCATCGAAATACAATCACATGAAAACAAACGAAATGATTCACACACAACAAGTCGTCGGGCGTTCAATCGCTCAGCGCGACAAGACGCGTTCGCTTACACTCTTCTCACTCTCTCGTCGACTCATCAAATCTCCTCAATCATTCATACTTTTCGTGTCGCCTACGGTTTCTCGGTCCTTCGTACGAATCCCCTCAACTTGCTGCCAGATACTTTACAACTTGAAGTCATTTTCACGGTCATGCCCGAGATTCCTTCAAAGCAGAGATGTTTGTTGAAATTAGCCGATCCCAAGATTGCGATTGGGATGATCTTCTTGCTGCATGGAATGCTTTATATGAATTCCTCAAACCAAAGCTACAAAGTCGAGTTCCTAGGCTCATAGGCAGAAGTTCATGTGCAAACTTTCAGAGATGGTGCTACGCGTCAGAATTCTCTGTGAAGCAAGTGTCGGCTCTCAACGTGTCAAAAAATCAAGTCATTGAAATGATGAGGAGTGTTTGCTACCATATCATCAACCTGGACATGGAGCAATTTCCCCAGGAGACTTTTAGTCTTCCAATCCGTCCAAAACGTGTCGATGCCTCGGACGATAAAGTCCAGATCATTCCATCACCCAACCTAGACCGCAACCGAGCAGAACCACAAACGAGACTTGCAAGCCTTTCAAAACATCAATGCTTCTCGTATCTCGCTCGATCTAATGATCGAAAGTGGGATAATTTCGTCAAAGCCTGGAATACAATGGAGGAATTCATCGGACCAAGGTTGCAGAGCCGAGCGTCGAAACTTCCATCCGACGAGAGGCTTCAAAAATCGCGAAACGAACCAGGTTACCCTCTGGATCAAGTTTCGATCCTCAGTCTTTCAACGGGTGAAGCCGATCTCATGATGAGAAGTGTTTGTTCTCATGTTCTATCCATGGAGCCTGGGCCTGAGCCTGAGCAAGCTCCCCATGAGACTGTCACTTTACCAAAAATGCGTGAGAGAGATGTCGATGTCTCAGATGACGATGTTGAGATCATTCCTTCGCCAGCGTCAATCCCCAATCGAGCAAGAACAGATCAACAAATGAGGACTCTATCACTAACCACGAAAGTATACTTCATGGAAGAAGACAACCAGGATAGCCGCACTGGAATCATGGTTGCCCTCCTCACAAACGCAAAGCCAGACGACGGCCAAATCGATATCAAGACCCTCCGATATGGCAACGCAACACGTCACCTTGCCAAACGAAGCAACTTTGACAAGAACAGACACCAAATTTTTACTATGATCTGGAAAATCCTAGAGTGAGAATCAACGTCGACAGTGTTGCTTCATTTCGTGCTGCGGTAGAGGAAATGTCTCTATATCGCGAATTGGAGCCTCGGGTTGAATTCTGTTTCCGTGCAAGCCCGACAAGGTTAGTTTGAGGATCAGTGATGTTGATGAAAAACTCGAAGAGAATATAGCTAATAAAATGTGTTTCAGCAACAGTGTCATTGCACCAATTACTCCAATCTCGAACTCAAGTTTTCAGCCACCGAGTGGCCCGCGATCCAGGCAATTTAGTGTTCACAGAAGAATCGATTTCCACCGCAGCAATGAGCGATACAACGCGTACTGAAAAGTCTTTCGTTGAAATGGTCAGAAGATGTTGGTTGTTGGATTTTCCCATATCACTGAAGGCGCCGCTTTTGGACTTAGTCAGGTTTGTACTGTGAAACAAGGAAGACAGGAACTTTGCAATGTTGTACTGTACGATATCATGACGGAAAAGTGCTTTTTGTACGATTACATGGAAAATGTTGGCAAAGAAAATGTTTGTTTGAAGGAGTGATGCTTTTCAATACACAATTGAGGAGCTTCCATTTCAAGTCGAATTACAATATTCCACGAAGATAAAAGATTTCTAAAAGTAGATACGAACCTCGGAGGCCATAGCAATACATCTCTGTATTTAGTACACCGGCATAGGGACAGCATCAAAATCATAATGCCACGTCTTGAGCGAAGTTTGATCATAAACACAACTCATCGTGCCATTCTTAGCCCAAAGAGGCCGCAAAGGCCAAGCACAAATCTGCTCATTCTTGCCCTTATTACTACCCTGCAACACGGTGGCGTTCAAAGTCGTAGGCGTAACCCCCTTCTCAACCCAGTTGATGAGTACTTGCAAGTTGGTCTGCGGGAAAGCTCCATTAGGCTGATTTGGATCTGGTGAGCAATGAGCGGCGCCGGGCACAAGGAAAAGCCGGTACCAGTCGTTGAGTGCGTCGGCGCCTTCTAGGTAGGATAGATCGGGATACATAATACTCCGAACTGATTCCCAGTAACGGACTGAGGATGCGGTGGGGATACTGTTGTCGGATTCGCCGTGGTAATGAATGACTTTTCCGCCAGCTTGCTGGAATGGAGTAAGATCGGGCCAGTTGGTCTGCAGCGTGGATTGGTATTCCTGCATGCCCCGAATCATCCATCCTTTCAGAGTATCATAGGTGACTCCGTCGAGATTTGCGAGCGTAGTACCATTGTAATCCAAAAGGAGAGAAATAAATTCCCCGCCCAGTTGGTCAATTGACAGTTCGTATTCTCCGGTTGCTGAGTTGTATTGGGTTGCGGCATCAGCATATGTGGCAGAGCGTTGGTAGGACAGATAAACCTGACGACCCTTGGAGTCCTTCAGACCACCGAGGATCGTAGAAGCAACTTCAACAGCCTCAGCTGTTACCGTACCATTTGCGGCTGGAACACCAAAGCTGGCTGCACAAGAGTATGGCTCTCCAATAACCGAGGAAAGGTTGAAATGAAGGGCACAGAGATCAGTACGGGCGACCACACCATCGGTCTTGCCGTCAAGGGGATCACAGGCAGTAATGGTCGCATTGTTGATCTTCTCCATTTCACAAGCAGAAGGATAATATCCCAACGTCTGAGTCACAACATTCGAAAACAGATGCTGCGTCTGCTGGAACGACCATCGGAAAGCCGGGGCACCCGTAATCGCACCATCCCACTCATCACCAAATCGCTGAATCTGACTCCAGCCCTCACGGCCTCCCTCGGAACAACCCTGGTAGTATGAATACAGCTTTGTGTCGTTCAAACCGTAAAAGTTCTTCGTCCACTGTTTGCCAATCTTGCTCAGTTCCCAGTGAGCCTTGTACGCAAACATATACAGAGTCTCGTAGTCGAGTGTACCGTTTGCCAATAACATCGCAGCGTCGGCCTGGACATTGAAGCCTCCGAACCCCCCATCCGTGAGACCCGATACAGCACCGTACATGACGCCGCCAGGCAGAGATTGAGTGCCAGAGTTGATAGCGTATCCACCACCACCAGTGGACAAGTACCGGTTCTGGAATTTTTCAGGGGATGGGAACCAGTATTCAACGAGGACTTGGTCATCTCGGCCGTTGTGTGAGTACGCGAGGGTGACATTGCAATAGTCGATCACAGTGGCAGGGTACATGTTGCTGGAGGCTATGGACGAGTTGCTGACCAGGTTGGCTGTGATGGAAGAAGGATCCAGCGTCACTCCCTGAATGAAGGACGTGGCTGAAGGCAGGGTCGACTGCAGGTATGATACGCTGCACAGGCTTGAGAGGGACTGGTTCAAGGCTGCTTGCACTCCGACCGCTGATGCGGCCATGGCAAGAGCCTTATACCAAGTTGATTGACGCATAGTCCGGATAAGCCTGTCAGGACTCCTTTACTAGAGACGAGTATCAAAGAGAGGTATTAAAGTACTTAATAGAATGAGGGAAGATTTATCAGCATTGGAGTGCTCGACAGAGCTATTTATCTACTAATCGTCGTCCTCGACATATGTAGATCCATAATATAAATGGAATATTGCCCTCCGCATCGACACCTTGGAAACCCCTTCGACCGATGATTAATTGCTTCTAACATAGCTATAATGCGAAAAGACGCGCGTCCCATTGACATATCCATTTGTCCTGAACCTTGAAAGTTCCGTGACCCCATAAACAGACATTACAATCTCCGCGAAAAGGGGGTAAACATGAAGAAATGGTCCGGATAAGATCATTTCCGGGGGGGGAGATCGGTATACTTAGTAGATTAAAGTGTGGAGCTTATTCTTGAATTTTGCGGAGAAATGTCAGTTTCTGGGTAGTACGGGGTCAATTCACAAAACCACCTTCCAATGGATGAATGCCTGGCAGAGGAAACCCTTGATATGATGTTATCTTCGAAAAAAAAAAACGTGGGATTTTGACTGAACTACACTCTTCATTAGTGTTTTACTGACTGTCAAGACGAGAATCCTGAAATACACCTGATACTTACTGCACATCGACTTGAACAGCCGACCTGGAGTGGTCTTGAAACGCACCAGGGCCTAGACAAGGCACTCTTCATCAAACATGGGGCAGTTATGATAGCAACAAAGGAAACGAGCATGGAAACGCCACATGTGCACCGCCCTAGGGATGAAGCACGGTGGCGCTTTTCTAAGGCAACAGAGCTCAGGCTCTTGCAGTCTATATGAATTTCTATATTAAGAGAGAAACATACTCGAAAGATTGTAGTTGTATATACTGTGTAGATGTGGTTGGATGCGACAGATGCAATATGATGTGACCACCAACATCCATATCACGCATATTGCAGTATACCAATCTGATCCATGTTACTTACAGTTCTTTGTTCCTAGTTGACGATGTAATGACCAATGACATAGTCTCCGAAATTCTATACCAAATCCTTATTGGACCAGCCGTGTGATATTCATATATTTATTGGTTGATACTCGATAGCCGTGATATCCACAGCATTGTTGGGTTGTTATTCGAAGCTGCGCCTACCTAGGCAGCAATACATGGTCAGTTGCATAGACAGGGATTAAAGAGACATAAAAGAATGACCTCCCGCTTGAACGTATCGTCCATCTCACACTTCTATTCCCTAGGTGACTTGCAGTCAATATCGATTCTTTGAAGTACACATAATCAGTCAGGTAAGCATCTCATGAAGATCGTGATAAATATCTGTTGTTCTACAATTGATTAACCATAGCTCAGGATCAAAGTTGATAAACGCTTAAATCGCTCATTACTCTGAGGAGTAAGCTCTGCAGGATGAATCCTGTTAATTTTATATTCCCAGTCTTTCTGACAGCCCCCGAGGTTCATCCTTCATCCCAAGGTAAAATCTGGGCCGCAACACTCAACACGCCACAGTCTAGCTAACTAATTTAATACCATAGACTTTGAACAGAGCGCTTCTTCTTCTTGAAGATTATTATTCTGACGATTCAGATAACTGTTGGTTCCTGGTGACGTCAAAAAACCTTCCTGAAGGCCTGCCAGGAATTACAGAGCCAAAATTTGACAAGATCCTTGAGAATGACTTTGCTGGTAAGAGCGTTGAGAAGATTCATGAGTTTTTGTTGAAACAACACGATTCTATAAACATTAGCTGGCTTGAAGCGGTCATCCTGGATCCTCAGGAGCTTCAAACTGACACCGTATTGGTAACAGAGAGAGACATGGTCGATGAAGCGAGTTCAGATTACGAGGAAGGAGATGATATATGGACTAATACATTCAAAACGACGAGGGTGCCGTGCGAGGAAGTTTGGAATGTAATGATCAATTTAGGCCTTGCCAATGCTGGGTTCGAGGAGTTGATTGATGAAAAGGCTGGACCTCAAGACGATGGAAACTGGAAATATCTTAGCACATCACTCGATGACCCGGAGGAACGGGGCCGAATGAGGAGAAGAATTGAGAAGAGATTGACAGAAATGAAACAGCTGGGGTATGTGTCAGCTGATAGCGTGCCTAGGTTAGGTGAGGCGAGGCTTTAAGGCAGATTGACTCTTGACGAGAAGATCTTTTCGGCTATTGATGGAACTGGGCCACTTCGCATGGATAGAATGTCTGTTGAAAAGAAAAAGACCTTATTTAAATTGAGTCACGTTTTGATCTTCTGTTCTGTATATACCCAATCGACCCCTATCTGTTATATCAACAGATACCTATGCTATCTAGGTATCAAAGCTCTGGGCTCTCCACACTTGAGACAACGAACTCAGATCTTCTTGTCGGAACCAATGACGCGTAACAGACAAGGCTACGGGCAATTAGTGGTCGCGATGTGATAGGTCTTTTACATGGTCGCTTGTCGCCAACAAGGCTGAGCGGGATGTGGCAGTGCGTGCTCTATCTTAGATAGCTATCACCATGTGCTGGCATCGATTTTCGAGGAATGAACCCTGTACAGCTTGGCAGCATATTGTCAGTCATTCTTCTTTCTTGCTATTTTACTATCCCCTCAGTTGTGTACAATACCTGGATGTGATAGGCTGAGAGCATTTCAGGGCAGCCTCTCATCATACAAACTTATCAAGTCACATAGGTGACTTTTGAGATAGTCTTGCATAATGTCATTCCCAGCTTCCTTCCAGTTGTCATTCGATTTATCCAACATCATTGGACCTGTGGCAAGAACAATACTCCGTCTAGGATCAATAGCCGTCCTTGACGATATCAACAGATCTGGTTCAAATGGTATAACAGAACTGCGACTCGCAGCCCTCATCGGTCGACATCGTATCGACAGTTATATGAAGGAGAACTTTCGAAATATTGTAGCCCAATCGCACCAGTCTATCATTTCTAGGGTTCTGCAAGCAGAAGGATTGATCCTCGAAGCTGGAGCCGGTCCTACTGTTCAACAAGCAATCACAAACCCTAACCCGGCATTACTTTCAATTGTGATTCAGATGTCGCTTCTCGCCTTCACACACGAACAGCAATCGTTGGCCCAAGCAATTACCACCGTGTTTAGCGATTTAAGAACCGCTGGCGATGCCACGCAGGGATTTGATTACGTATCAGTTCTCGGGTGATTACAGCCTGTCAGCAACAAACGGCACAATTTCCATGGGCTAGCTTCTTTGATAGTACCGAGGCTAAGATTTTCGATGTAATAGAAAATGGCCAACATCATAACGCGAAGAAACGCCGTCGTTCCAGTGCTGCAAAACAAGATGCCCTCACACGTGCCCCAAGCCGTTGCCTACCATTTCTTATCCTGAAAGCATTGTTTATGAATCTGGCATCCATTCAGGATTTTCCAGAGCATCGAAACCTTTACCTGCATACTGACAGCGGGTTCAGCATCATTGTCATTTGGTGCTACCATGTTCTGGGGTTGAGTGTGAGCGTTCAAATCAAGGGAGTTAGTGTTCGATTTGGCGATGAGCCTCGCATCTTTGTGGAAGAATCAAAGCCGCTTCAAGCATTTGCATCTATGCTCGATGTTGCCGAAATAAGCGAGCCTTTATTTAAGCTGTCACAGGTGGAGGAGGACCCTCCTATCCAGAGTGAAGACCGTGTCGCTGCACGAGGCTTTGCGAGGAGGATTTTGACTCTCTCTGGTGTTCCTGAAGCGAATATCGATACCATGGCGCATTGGATTGCTGCGGAATGTATCAATTTTGTTTCGTTAACATCTAGCACACATGAGCTGACGCCACTAAAAGTAACCTCCATGGACTCTCAAGTCGAGGAAAACATCCGGGAATCCATGGTGTTTTCGATGTAGCACAATTAGATATTGGGCTCATTAAGAAAACAGGACAGAAAAGGAAGTCGATATCCGGAAATCAAACAAAATGGGTCCGAATCATGCTGCTTATGATATCATTTGCTCGAGTTCATAACTTGAAAAGCTGCGAGAATCTGCCGCTTTCCCTGACAGCTTTCTGGGATTTGAGTAAAGAGGACTTCGGTGCCAGTTTTATCAGAGGCGAATTTGTGGGAAAGATTCCGGATACCTTGGTCTGCTTTGATATTATTTCACGCCTAATACTGGGGCATCAGTACTCAAAAGAATATGTCTCCAACTCAGTCTTGATCAGTTCCTGGGGATGGAGTGTGTTTTTGGACTCGTTTGATGCTCTTGATCCTGAGAATATATGTCCAGGGCTGATTCACGTAAGGCTTGGAGTCCCTTCAAGAAAAGGCGAACGCAAGATGCGTATTGTGGATGGACCAACCGAAGTCCCAATCGTATATGGTAACCTGCTGGATGATTCAGAGATCCCGATCACATTCTGGCCAGGAGTTTTTGCTGGAAAGTTGAACGCTATTTTGATTGGCTATTACGGACACGATGCATTCTCCATCGTCCAAATATATGAGTGGCAGATGGGCCAGAAGTTGATGAAATGGAGACTTGGGTTTCGCGACAAGCATGAGATATGCCTAAAGTTCAACATCCTTGAGCAATGCCCTTGTCCGGACTATCTACAGGATGAGGAAAGCCGGGCGTGGATCGACAAGTTGATTGCAGAAGGCCTTCTTCAGTGTCGAGATAACATGGATAACGCTGATTTTGTGGTAACAACAATGTATCCATCCAGTGAAGAGACGATTTCGAGCTCACCAGAGCGAGTGTTTTGCACTGCCGTGAAGATGCCTAACACAACAGACTCCTCCTCAAGGGCTTGGTTCTTTTATGTCACGGGTAATTCAGCCGCGAGATGGCTGGCTATTGATGGGTTGGACCAATTGAAAGGAGAAACGGCTGGGTTTGGAACTTTTCTGCGTGGGAGTAATTGCTGTGTGAGGTGTGCATGTAGAGCAATTGGGACTAAAAGCTTCGTCCTACTGTGAATATGACCGGTTCCACAGGCTGAAGTGATGGGGTTGTGCAGACCTTTCGCTTTGCTGGAGGTACAACATCGACATATTTCGTGTATACGTATCCAGATGCTGGACTCAACCCCTTGAGTACGTTTCGTCAAGCTTATCAGAGACTGAGTATCACACTGAATTTCTGCTTGGGTACGTACTGACGTAGTCTTCAATAACCCTAGTAACCCTAGCCCTATATTTGTATTTCCTCTCAAACTTAACCAACAATCAACCATATATGTGTAATTTGAAGTAAGATTAGATTTTGCCTCTGAACTGCATGAAAAATAAATATGTCAAGAAAGTCCAGAAATCCAAATTGAACACGATGTTACGCAGTTATACACGTGACTTGTGCTCTAATTGGGCCTAATCAACCGCCATGCCCGCTGCCCGCAACGTCTCATCCCTTGATCATTCACCACGTAGACCTCTCCTTGTTCTCGAATCAAAGTCGCAATCATGGAGTTTTCTTGGCCGCTAATTATCTTGATAGCATATATTGGTAAGATTTAGCTCGGTTGACTGACTACTAAAGATAGATCTTCGCTAACACCCTCATTCATAGTTATTTCTGTTGCTCGGGCGAGCAGCTCCAGCAGTGGTCCTGCCACTCTGCATGGCAAAGTGATCAATGTCGAGAGGTGAAACCACTATTCCATTTCAATAAATAGCAAATATCTGGCTTTGATACTAATACTTCTTCGTTGCGCGTATAGTCAACAAGCATTCAAGGAATTAACCGCCTCCGGTCCCGTTGTCGTCGACTTCTTCGCCACATGGTGCGGTCCTTGCAAAGCCATTGCCCCCAAAGTCGGTGAATTCAGCGAAACCTATACAAATGTGCGCTTTCTCCAGGTGGACGTCGATAAACAGCAGCAGATTGCGCGGGACCTTGGAGTAACTGCCATGCCGACTTTTATTTTGTTCAAGAATGGCAAGCCGCTTCCGGATCGCATTCGAGGCGCAAACGTTAGGGCTTTGGAAAATGCTATCAAGCAGATTGCTTAATTGCCGAGTAATATGATCAAAGAGATATGTATGGGCGCAGGACATCCAGAGAAAAGACACCGACTGCTCCCTTGGTGCCCATCTGGGAATAATATTGAGTCATACAAGCAAAGTTAAGGCATGGACTCTGTTGCTACGAGTTTTGCACGCTTGGAATTTCACAATACGAAAATATGATATTCATTGTATACGCTAATAGGTCGTAGACCTACATATTTGTTGCCCATTTGTTTCGCAGGTCATTTCGAACCGCACATACACTTCCCTTGGACTCATAACAATCGGCATCTTCGGATTTCACGTTTTAGAAGATGTGCTCAATGAGCGGCAACGGATCATTATGATTTTCTGGTATGGCCCTTATCCTTACAGCGCGCGATTCAGGCCTCTCATATCTCTGTCCTTATATTCATGAAATCCCATGTGTCTTTGTGCGGACCCTGACAAGACGGTATGGGCTCTGAAGGCGCAGTGAGCATACGTCTGCAATTTTGCAAGGGGGGAAAATTCTTGATAGTCTTTTTAAGTTTGAGAACTGAGCACGGCGGTCGTCGGTCAAATTGTAGATATAGGGCTTGACAGATCACATGTTCATGCTGGACACCTCAGGCATGAATCTGGTATTGATATATGGATGAGCTTGTCGATCATCAATTCCAACATTGAAATACATGATATAGATGATTAATCTTCAATATGCCATATGATTCATTGCTGTATGTTGAGGTCGACGCTGACTCAGGGGCTATGAGTCACAAGTGTCTTGCACGTAACTAGCAGTTGACGGATATTCTTTTACATCTTATCAAACGAAGCTTAATCTTCTACTTCATTTAGGTTTGGTGTTAGCGTGGTATTGTAGATCTAGTAATGACTCCACCTCCTTTGTATAGATCTTGTGCTATGTGATGTGAAATTTTAGTACTTATACTTGGCTATGCTTTGAGCACCAGAATAGATACCTGAGGTTCTCTTTATTGAGTTGTGTCAACAAGTCCCTTCGGTTCCCCTTGAATTTTTGAGTTATACCAGGAGTCTTGAGAATTGTGAAGGTTATACTTGGGAGGATACATAGGAGCATAGCACGGGCACTGTATTGGTGTTTAGTGGAAGGGTAGACCTCGGAACTTGGCTGATACCCTGGTAGACTCGTGAATGCTGAATGTCTGTAGTCGATGGTCACAATGCCACAAATAATTCAAAATGACATATCGCCAATAAATGTTGTATTGATGTGTTGCAAGCCACTTCATATTAAACATTAGTATTCTAATCCCTATACGATTAGTGACTCATGTCTGTCGTTTGATATCGTATATTTAGTTCACTGCAGACGGCTACTATGTCTGATGAGTCACCCCTAACTTGGCTCCCAGCCTTATCAAACAGCAGCCATTATCTCAGTTGCAATTCTCAAAGTTTTGTTTACTTCGAAACAATAACCAAAAAATAGTCTGAATTGCTTCAGATTACACAAGATGAGTCTCAATCTTCCCAAGACGGAAGAAGAAACCCTTCGGTTTTGGAAAGAGATTGATGCTTTTCATACACAGCTTCGCCTCAATGAAGGTCATGAACACTTTACGTTCTATGACGGTCCTCCCTTTGGTATGTCTCATCACAAGCCTTCAAATGCATTCCAGTTTCACAATTACTGATGAAATAAACTTCTAGCTACTGGTACGATTCTTCCGAGCCTAAATTGCGATGACTGTCTGACATCCCCTAGGGCTCCCGCACTACGGGCATCTACTCACCTCCACGATCAAAGACATCATACCGCGATACTGGTCAATGAAAGGTTATCATGTCACTCGCCGGTTTGGATGGGATACGCACGGCGTTCCGATCGAGTACGAGATTGACAAGATGTTGGGCATATCAGGCAGAGAAGCGGTCTTGAAGATGGGCATTGAGAAGTACAATGAGGAATGCAAGTCTATTGTTATGAGGTATGCCTCTGGGTGGAGGCATACAATTGAACGCTTGGGCCGCTGGGTTGACTTTGATAATGGTTACAAGGTATCTTCACTACGTGTCAATTACATACGTATTGATTGAGGACTAATATAGTATGTATAACAGTCTATGGATACCAACTTCATGGAATCGTGTTGGTGGGTATTCAAACAACTATTCAACAAAGATCAGGTATACCGAGCTTATCAGATCATGCCCTTCTCGACAGCCCTCAGCACCCCTTTGAGTCATATGGAATCTAAACAAAACGAGAAAATGACTCAAGACCCGGCCTTGCTCGTGGCATTTCCTGTTGTCAGTAGGGATGGCCCTCAAACCTCGCTCGTCATCTACACCACGACGCCGTGGACTCTGCCATCCAATCTCTTGATTGCTGTTCATCCCCAGTTTGAGTATGTAGAAATACTTGACGAAGTCTCAGGAAAGCAGTACATTCTGCTTGAAAGTGGACTATTAATGCTATACAAAGATCCAAAGAAAGCAAAGTACAAAGTACTTCGGAAGATCCTTGGGAAGGATATGGTTGGGTGGAAATATGAGCCCCTATTCTCATACTTCACTCACGACTTTTCAGACTGCTTCCGGGTCATTAGCGCAGACTACGTGGAGGCCGGTGAAGGCACTGGACTAGTGCACCAGGCCCCAGGATTCGGTCAAGAAGATTATGACGCTGCAGTCGCGGCGGGATTCATATCCCCAAAGCGTTTACCTCCGTGCCCAGTTGACGATAACGGTTGTTTCACGGCTGAAATACCGGAATACTTTGGCCAACATGTGAAAGTTGCGGATAAAGCTATCATTAGGGACCTGAGAAGCACTGGTCGTCTTCTTGTCGAAACTCAGGTGACACATACGGACAAGTTCTGCTGGAGATCTGACACGCAGCTTATTAGGAAAGCTGTCTCTTCCTGGTTTATCAAAGTCGGCAACTCCATCCCTGACATGCTCAAAAATCTAGAGACAACGTCGTGGGTTCCGCAATCAGTCAAGGAGAAGAGATTCAAGAATTGGGTGTCTAATGCACACGATTGGAATATATCTCGCAACCGGTTCTGGGGCACGCCACTTCCTCTTTGGACTAATGACGACTATACGGAGGTCATCTGCGTCGGAAGCATTGAGGAGCTCAGAGAGCTGAGTGGATACACTGGGCCTCTGGATGATATCCACAGGGACAAGATTGACCATATTACTATACCGTCAAGAAAAGGGAATGGAGTCCTTCATCGTGTTGAAGAGATTTTTGACTGCTGGTAAGTTGATCCATAGAACTCTACTGTTGTTACAAGCTAATGAAAAAAAGGTTCGAATCAGGAAGCATGCCATATGCCTCTTGTCATTATCCATTCGAAAACGCAGACAAATTTCAAAATAATCGTTTCCCTGCAGATTTTATCGCAGAAGGAATAGACCAGACCCGTGGTTGGTTTTACACAATGACCGTCCTCAGCAACAAATTATTCAATGTCTCGCCATTCCGGAACTGTGTCGTCAGTGGAATCGTACTCGCCGAGGATGGGAAAAAAATGTCTAAAAGTCTGAAAAACTATCCAGATCCTTCCCGTATCTTGGATGTGTATGGCTCAGATGCTCTGCGTCTATATCTCGTTAGTTCGCCTGTTGTGCGAGCAGAGTCTATACGGTTCAAGGAGTCTGGTGTCAAGGAGGTTGTGTCGAAAGTTCTTCTTCCTTTGTGGAATAGTTATCGATTCTTTTCTGAGCAAGCTACCTTGTACAAGAAGAATACCGGGAATGAGTTCGTGGGAAAAGTCATATCTGCAGATACGGTTATCGACAATGTGATGGACCGGTGGATTCTCGCTGATTGCCAAAGCTTGCTGCGCTTCATAGATGGAGAGATGAAAGGTAAACCCTATCCTCCGATCCTTTATCAATAAGGAAGAGACACTAACTTGTTGAAAGGCTATCGACTTTTCACTGTTCTACCGCGCCTACTCCACATAATCGAGGACCTCACAAATTGGTACATTCGCTTCAACCGTAAGAGGCTGAAAGGCGCCGCTAGTCTGGGCAAAGACGATACAGAAGCAGCACTCAACACCCTTCTGCATGCCCTTTTGACCATCGTTCGAGCTTTGGCGCCATTCGCCCCTTTCATTACTGAACACATCTACGGTCTTATGAAACCATACCTGAATGACATGACATCCCAATTCCAAGATACAAGAAGCGTGCATTTCTTGCCATTCCCAACGGTACAAGAGTCATTGTTCAATGAAGAAATTGAAAGAAAGGTGTCAGCCATGCAAAAAGTCATCCAGCTATCGAGGACGGTCAGGGAGCGATACAACATTGCTCTGAAAACGCCGCTTCTCTCACTCGTGGTCATTGCCGATGAACAAGTTCTTTCTGACGTACAATCATTACAATCGTACGTCAAAGAGGAACTAAATGTCTTGAGTGTTACCTTCACGGATGATGAAGAGAAATATGGTATCCTCCTTAGCGCCAAAGTCGACTGGCCAACCCTCGGCAAAAAGCTGAAGAAGGATGTACAGAAGATTCGCAAAGCTCTTCCAAACCTGACACAGGACAAGCTGAAGCGGTATCTAAAACACAAGAAGATTGTCATAGATGGAATCGAACTCGACGAGAACGATTTAACCATCGTAAGAGTTCTGGGCAACGACCCAGCATCCAGTGCAAATAACGCGGATGGTCCGAAATGGGAAGCCGCTTTTTCAGACGATTTCATCGTCCTGGTGGATACTGCTACGCACCCTGACCAACTGATGCAGGCTTTGGCTCGGGACATAATAACGCGCATTCAGAAACTTAGGAAGAAAGCCGGGCTTGTTCCTACTAACGATGTCCTAACGCAATATCGTGTCAGTGCGAATCCGGATAATGTTGATATTGACGAGATGATATCTTTTCGCGAGTCGCAGTTCAAGGCTTCCCTTCGAAGGGGTTTGGAGCCCATGTCGGATGATGTGCCTAGCGATTCGGTTGTTCTAGAAGAGGAGCAGATAATTGGGAATTTATCTTTGACCCTTCGCCTTGTTAAGATATGACGGATCTGATAACATGAAAAACACAATCAAAGCTTTCGGAATAGGCAATCATGTCATCCAAGTCAACAATAACAACGGAATCATGGAAGCATCATGGAACATTCCTTCAGATCTATGCATTTGGGGTGGAGATGTGGCAGATCTACGATCCGTTCCGCGAAACTGAAGTTAAAATGCATGTCGTGGGCAAAGAACAGATCGTACATGAATCATTAAGATTGTACGTACTGTATTGAGATAGAACAATGTTGGTTGGAGGGGTCACTTGGGCACTAGATAGGATTTAAGACCGACGGGTTGCTAAGCTATGTCTCCTTTCCCATGATTCGAACAATTTCGAGTATAGAAATCGGAAATATTCCTATTATATCTCATATTATCATTTATGCTACCTATATGTAAAAGATGAGTGTAGAATGGTCCCTGAGAAACACCTTTCCATGTCCAAAAAAGCAGCAATAAAGTTTGATCTTGGCGATTGGGTATATGTATCTTATATAACATTAAAGTCATTCTTGTCGTGTGCCGAAGTAATTTGAGTTATACGATGGATATGAAAACATCGAAGCTGTATTCGGATCCATTTCATATTGCATAGTCGCCGACAGTGTCTGTGGCGAAAGATTAATGTTTCCATCATTCAGATGTGGAGGGAACACTTTGTCCCATTCGGTCTAGAAGAGGGTTAGCACTTATATCTTGAATGAGGATGTGCAATTGAACAATAAGACTTACCCAATCAACTTCAGGCATCGGTAAATCTTCGGAACTGGGAGGAGAGATTTTCCAAGTGGCTTGACCAGCTGTTCCGGCAGACACATCCGAGGCAGTAGGTAGCCACGAAGATTGCAGTGCACCAAAGCCAGAAAACCCTCCCTCGGCAGAATGGATTTGTGATCCAAACTGGGCTGGGGTATAGTTCTCGGCCTTGGGTTGAGACTCTGACGTAAGAACACTCCCAACGTTTTGGTATTGTGAGGAATATGAAGATTGAGAGACGAGAGCACGAGCCTTTTCCTGAGAGGCTTGACTGGGTAGTAAGGTGAGAGGTTCCAGCTTAAAACTGACCATTTCATCAACCCCTTCCATGACGGAATCGGATGGAATAGGAGATGCAGGGATAGATTTAGTCAACACTATCTCATCGACATCTGCAGAAGTTTTGATCCTTCTTAATGCTCGATATACGCGCATCCGGTCACGGAACTGACACATGATCATATGGGCCTTTTTGCGTCGATGCTCAATGATCTGCCCTCTGGTAAAGTTTTGTGATTGATAGTCACCTTTTATCTCGTACACGTAGTCTAAGCATCGCCAGATTCGATCCGCCTCACGGCGCAGAGGGTGAGTTGTAACGTCAACTAGGAGGAGAAAAGCCGTATGAAAGTTATGATAGGCGCGGCTATACCATATCCAAGGTCGCAAATCTGGAGATGTCTCGAGAGTAATGGCATCCTCTAGCTGTTGAGCGCCAGTATTGATGATCAACTGAACTATACGGTCCGGCATTTTGGCTTGCCAGCTGTTATAGTATTTATGAAGCAGTATGATATGTAGCCGATTCAACATGAAAGACATGGTCACAGACGCAGCGCGTTGGACAGGTGTGAGGCTTGGTCTGTTGAAGATGGGGCCGTACTTTTCGTACATGTTTCTGCGCGCTGTTTCCATCTTTCCAATCGCACCGGTGAAGGTCATTTTTTTTTGTTCGAGACGTAGCCTATCAACGAATGCCTCGCGGATAAGCTCCTGAGATTCGAAACGTAAGCATGCAAAAGTCATGTCTGTCCACTCCCTAGACTCTTCTCTTCGACCAGCAATGAGATCTGCATCGTTGATATTGAGGGGTAGTTTCGTAGAAAAGTCTTCACTGCGAATTGCTATACGAGGGCCCTGCACCTCCGCAGTGCGGAGGTCAAGGAAACACAGTTGATACCAGATCAGGCGACGTATGTGTGTTTCCACTGGCCCGTAGTTGTATTCCGAGGGATCACGATGTAGCCCCATGCATTCAGCAAGCCTGATAGCCGTGCCAACCAGAGCCGAGTGAGCTCTAGATATTGTCTCACGGCACATTGGAATCTGTATAAAATTGTTAGACATAGCACAGCAAAATACAAGGACAAATCAACTGACCAAATACATGACAAAAGCCTGCAATGTTTCAATTTTCGTGGAACGCAAAAAGTGGGCTTTTCCCAGAGCCGACTCTGTTCCAAGTTGAAACCTTTCAATTAGGCTACGCTGATCCACTCCAAACGATTCCAAAACATTCTCAGCGGCCATACTGACGGCTGCCGTGAACAGTGTTGCAAAAACTATAGCTTGAACTGAGGGAGTCGGTTCGATGCCACGAGCAACATTATCCCATAGAAGCCTGAATCTTGCTTCAAGAGACTGGCGGTGCACAATTCTCGCGACAGGATGGCAAGCTTCCCAATACTGTTGCAGAAGCTTATCTGCTACTGTTTTGGAAGGCAACATATCAAGCAAAGAATATTCTTGCAAGCTCGACCCAAGCAACATATCAGACCGAGGGGCGATGAACGATGGACCCGGATCCAAGAACGGGAGTTGGACTCCTTGATTCGCAAGTTCGAGCAATCTCAACACTTCATTACCAGCATCTACCGGGATATCGCGATTCGTTGAATCTTGTTGCTCCTCTAGCTGGATGGCGGCAGCTATCTCTTCTGCCAATCTCGGACGCACGAAACCTCCCAAACGATCCGTGACTCGCATATTTCCTACTTGAACGCCCAAGTCGACCATGACGTCGTCAGCCTCATCTTCGTACATAGCGTCCATCATGGCCAAACGCGTGGGCTGTAGTGTAAACTCGTCCTCCGGAATCGTTACAGGTGATTCCGACTCTTGAGGTTTCGAGCCAACAAGTAATTCACCTTCCGCGGTCTGAGAAGGTTGCGAGACCTCCTTCTCAAGAGAACGCTCAAGCGTGCCCATCCGTTCCTTGAGCTCTGCCAATTTCAACCGAGTCGCAGAGTCAAGTGACGGAGCGAGAAAAACGCAGTCGCGTTTCCCCTTGGAGCAGTTAGTGCATGGATGGAGTCGATCACATTTGAGCTTCCGTCGCCGACATTCTAAACAAGATGTAATCATCCTATTGCGGCGTCGAATCCGTGAAGCATGGGCGTCAAGACTGGCTGCCGCTTTCTGGGCGCCATCGGGGCTTTCCTGGCTCTTCGGCCGAGATTCGTCGAAGCTGTTCATTCTCTCAGCACGCTTTTGGACCAAGGCGCATATATATATAGCGTGGAGTTAGTTGAATGCATATGTGAGCCTTACGGCCGCAACCATAAAAGCGGGGCAGAATAAGCAGAATCCTGGCCAAGGTCGAGCTAAGAAGCAGCTAAAGGAGATTTGGTACGAAGTTTTCTCAAGATCTTCTGTTTCGGTAAAATTTTGTCGTTTTTCTGGAAGCTTAACAGCTAGACGTCCGAAATCGTTCAGTCTAGGTCTTATCAAAGTGCCTCGGTTGTGGCACATCAGCCGAAGGATCCCAGCACCTACCGACACTAATCAAAAATCTTTGCTTGAGCCATGACGGCGAGTATTTGTAACAAGTTGACCGGCAATCTGTTGTACTTGGGATCTTATTGCGAGCCTTTTTCAGCGATCAGAAGCAATCCCCAAGACGGTACGTAAAATAAAAGAGGTGTGGCGGTAGGCAACGTTTGAACGAAAAAGACTTCGAGGCTATGTATGACGTGCGCTAGGCCCAAAAGGGAACGCAGTCAAAGCCTATCTTATCATCTTAATCACCTGACAACATCTATCAGATTGTTGATATACTACTACATAGTCATGGGTAAATATTGTAAATGCTTTTAAAGGTAGAATAAATTGCTAAGTATACATCAACTAATGCATGCATTCACCTAATCTGAACCATCTTTGTGATACAGTCATTGTTCACTCATCATCCATAGTTCGCACCTTGACTTTTCGTTCTCCAATCGCCTTTTTGAGATTACCAGAAACTTCCTTTCGCCGCCGAGTTAGTGTCTTCCATGCGTCGCTATCTTGGCTCGAAACAGGATCCAACTGGAAATTGACGCTGCGAAGGCGACTGTGCCTAGCCGATCCATTCGCCTGAAATCGACTAGCAGACAGCGGAGTCCCATAGGGGCTGCGCCCTCCTTCTGATTCCGGGCTGACCGGCACTCGGAAGCCGGTTTTCTTCACGGGCGTGGAGACAGGAGTGCCTTCACGACTAGTGGAGGCCCGGAGCTCAATCCCAAGCTTCTTCATTTGTGCTTCAAGAACATCAATATCGCTGCTCTTACTCTCGGCCATATTCATCATCGCGGTAATAGTAGATGTAACAGCTTCGACAGTTGGTTTCTTGGTCATCGATCGGCCGGACATAGATCTGTTTGTACTTGGAGAATCGGCAATCCTGGCCCTCAGTAGCGAGATGCCTTGCTCTAATTCTGTCAACTGAGATTGAATAGTGGTGGATGCCTTTCTCAAGTCTTGTTGTAGACTTGTCTGTTCCGCCGATAGAGGTTGACCGCGAATTGAAACCATATCCGTGTATGAATCGAGGGTTTTTTGAATATACGCGCACTGATCACGAAGGTTGAAGATGTCATGACTTAAAAGTCGTTGACATTCGTTGATCTTTTCTTGCACATCGCTCAACCGTTGTTCCTCGAGACGAGCTGCGAGGAATTCTAGGAGTGCATCGACATTCTCAATGTCAGAAATTGAGACCTCCTGATCTAAGATGTTCGTCGGCGTATCACTGAAGAGGATCTCTTGCGATTGGCTAAGATCGGCGGTACGATTCTCTTCCTCGTGCAAGACATAAGAGGCAATGGAACGCGAATTTAAGCCTAGCGTATCAATCATTGAGTTGATATCACGATAAAGTCTCTCAATCTGACCGGGAACCCCAGGCTTAAAGTGTTCTCCGCTGTACTCCTGTCGTGGCACAAAAGGATCCAATGTTGGAGTGGGAACGAGTGGCTGTTCCAACTCTGCACGTCTTAATGAGTCTTCATCATCCGAGGACAAATGCTCGGCCTCGGAAGCAAGCCGTTTGCTCTCAGCTGCCGCTGCTTTGGATTCTTCCTCTTCGATAAGATCACTTTGGCTGAGAGGCTCCTCAAATCGGGACGGGGGAGGTTTCGACGGAGTCGGTTTGAAACCACCGAACATAGATCCAGGAACAACGGGCGCGCTTGTCGAACGGACTTGTTCTGGACGAAGGTGGCCTCTCCTTGCACCTGGTCGCACTGGACTTGGTGATCGAGGGCTTTTGGGAGCAGCTCGCGGTTTCGGAGGGGGAATATTTGGCTGCGAGATTTCGCCGAATAACGGCCTTGATGGTTGTGCTCGAGACTGTGTCTCTGGAATAGTGACTTTTGTGAATAGGCCACCAGCAGGCTCCTTGCGAGAGGTTCCACCAAAAGAGCTCTCGGGCGATGTTTTAAAACTAACAGGCTCGGACTCTACAGGCTCATTTGGTGGGGATATATCATGAGTGATTTCCTCTCCACTATCTTCAAAGTCACCGTCCGAACCGTCCGACTCGGGTGGAAGTGAAATAGACTCTTCCTTGACAGGCAAAGGAAAGTCAGCTGCAGGCTTCTTCGTTTCTTTCGGCTTGGAAAGAAAATCGGGAGGTGGAGGCGCCTCTTCTTCGTCCACTGGTTTTCGCTCAGCTTTTTTGGGACCCGGCAAGAAATCTGGGGGCAAAGGTGCAGATTCCGGCTCGGGCGATTTCTTTGGCTTGGCTAAGAAATCAGGAGGCAACGGCGCATCGTCATATGAGCTTTTAGAGACGTTTGATGAAGCGGATGTATCTCCGGGTCCGTAGGCGGCTCTACTCGTGGCATCTGGAGGTAGCGGCGTTTCGACGCTCTTTTCCCTCTCCAAGTTAAGAGCGGGTACCACCGTCTTCTCCGAAAGAGAAGACAATGGACTAAGTGGCGTAGCTGTAGAAGCACTTCCAAAAAGTGTTGATGGCTGGCTAGGAGTTTGAGTACCGAACAAACCGGAGGTCTTGGGAGGACTCGTCACCGGGCCCTGAGATGTACCGAATGTTGAGGGCTTTCCAAACAGAGTTGTGGGTTGCTGCTCACGCGCTGTTGTTGCAGATGCATCTTCTAAATCATCCATAGATTCTGTTGGAGGACTGGTCTTTTTAGCACCATCACCAAGTAGATTGCTGAATGATGAACCCAATGAGAACGCTCCCGCCTTTGATGGCTTTCCGAATTCTGGCTCGTTATCTGCGGCTGATTTTGTATCAGGTTTGAAAGTGGACCCTATATTGAAGCCTCCCTTGGGAAGACCAAAAGGTGACTTGGACTCGTCAATAGTCTGTGTAGTTCCAAAAGCAGATTGTGTACTGGGAAGTCCAAATGTTGACTGTGCTGGCTTTCCGAAAGGACTTTCCGTCTGCGGCTTTCCAAAGGGACTCTCTGTTACTGGTTTTCCAAAAGGACTCTCCGTTGTTGGTTTTCCGAAGGGGCTTTCCGCAGGCTGTGATGAGATTACGGATCCAAATCCGCCACTTGTGGCGAAGTTGCTAAAACCTCCTCCAGCCGCGGCGGCTCCTGTGTTGAAACTTGATTGACCCGAACTGGGTGATGTGAAACCACCAAATCCTTTGCCTCCTAGACTCCCCGTTTGCCCAAAAGCTGGCTTTGTGTTCGCTGCAAGACCGAGGCCAGGTTGACCGAATGATGGTCCACGTTGTCCCAGAGTCCCAGGGCTTCCAAAGGCGGGTTTATTGGGTGTTGTTGGTGCAAAGCTCGTTCCTCCGCCGATGCTCGATGGTGCGCCAAATGTAGGTTGCTGAGAAGCCCCCAGCTTGGATGTCGAGCCAAAAGCAGGAGTTGTCGATGGCTCTGAAGGCTTTCCAAATACACTAGATTGAGGCTGTGATGTGCCAAAGCCAGTTTGGCCGAAGGCTGTTGGCTGCCCGAAGGCCGGTTTTCCAAATGATGACTGGGTATCCCGAGCGGGCGCCAAGGCAGGAGCAGGAGTGGACGGAGGAGCTTGAACTGGAGGCTGTTGTGTGGTGGTTGCCGTCACGGCGTTGCTGTACGGCAACCCAGCTTCGATCGCCTTCAAGTGCAGGAACCACCATGATGAGAGAACACCCTCATTTGTAAGGACCATAATATTAGGGAGAGGCGTCTTGGTTTCTTTTTCAACCTCATAGGATACTGTCTCCGTGCCCGTCAAGTCAAGGACAAGGCCAATAGTAGAGGTCTCCCCTGAATCTGCATTCAAAGGCAGTGTTGCTCGCCTGGTCTCTTCCATAACACTTGTCGTGGTGAAGACGTTTGTGCTCGTATCATCGGCTTCTTTGAATGGTGTTGTAACTCTTGTGGCTAATCCAATATCGGTTGAAGCTGTGGAGGATATTATCAATGCATCCTTCAAATCAGGATTATAATTGCTGAGCCGAGCTGTGAAATGATATGCCGGGCTCCTCTTGAGACCAAATGGTGCACATATAATTGGCAACTGTCTGTACAAAAAGGGTTGCTGTTTACGGCGTTCAATGATATAGTAGTCCGAGTCAGGAATCATGCCTGCATCATCCTCACTTTCATTGGGTGTATAAACCACAAAGAAAATGTCGTTTTCCAACCACGATATGGACGATACTAGGTACATTAGCATATGGATCAAACAAGCTAAGTCGCAAATGAACACTCACCATGTTTGTTACCCTCAAGCGCCGGCGGTCGAGGGATCTCGGCTTTTACCACGCCTTGAGGGTCTAATTGAACACAGCTGCCGTCTACGAGACCGGCAACCATCTGCTTTCCCTTGTTGCTCCATGTGACTGAAGCAACTCCATTCCTAAACACGGGGCCTGATTGACCATTGACTAAAGAGCCTGCTTTCAGATTCGCAAGTAGAAGATCGCCATTTGCCGTGATTAAGGCGACATAGGAAGATAGATCGCTTTCTGATGAAGGATTAGAGGCTAGAGAGCGAAGTGGCCCGTTAGTATTAATGGAGATCTGAGGTTGAGGATTGCCGTTTCCCAAACTCGTAGCGTCGTAAATAACCAGCTGGCCTTGCAATTCCATAGCCACGGCCAATGCACTATCGGCAGCGCAGAATGCAACATGTGTCGGACGGCTAGGTAACGAGATATGCGCCTGGGGTTGAAATGATTTTGTTTTGGGTCCGGATTCTGCTTTTGTAGAGATGGCTTCGCGAATCGACTTTGTCGTGGCTAATATGAGACCCTCTGGACCACCTCCAACTACCAAGCCTTGTGAGTTTGATATCGTCAACAAAGAGCTCGTCGGTGCGGGAAGGGCATCTTCGGGCCATGGTGTAGGAAGAAATTGAATATTGTAATCTTTATCGAGTCCGAGGAATCCTACCTCCTAGAAAGAGAATAAAATGTTAGTGGCATGTCTTTTGAACCTCATTTCAAAGCGCGTAAAACGTACCGAAGTGTCGACTTCAGGTAGCTCAGGTCCTGTTTCTGCGGCAGGAGCGCCGCCACCAAAACCGAACGATGACATCCTCAATTTCGATGGATCTGCAGTGACAGGGCGTCTGTTGTTTTCGCCTAGAGACAAAATGCGCTTTGGAACATTGGGAGATGACCAGCTTCGAGGAGGCGACGAAAAAAAGCGACTTCGGAGTGGTTGAGGACTCCGGTTGAACAGCTGCAAGGTACGATCGATGTTTGTTGACCTTCCCTCTGATGGGGGGAAGTAGAGTTAAGCTCCAACAGAGGTCAGAGAGCTAAACTCTGTGAAAAGCGAGATGCCCTTCGGGTTCAGAAGAACAGCTCAGAGCGCTGTCTGACAGAAGTGGCGCAAATATGTTTGAGGATGTGATGCCGAATATAGAGAGAGCTAACCGCGCTTTAGGCCGGAGCTCGACGTGTTTGCCGCCTGATAGTTGGTGCCTTGGATTTCAGGCACAAACAAACCCACGAGAAACATCAGCTGAAATTGAAGGAATATTGTGTTAAAACTATTCATACGTCTTACTATTATTCACGAATAATCTCGATTACATCTCACAATATGGATGCTGCCTGTAAGCTGAGCCGTATCATTGTTTCTGCCTGATTTCTGAGGCTTCGACAAGTAGTTGGCTAGCCTGACTTCTTCTGTTTCCCTAAGCTTGGCAAGGCTACCTAGTACCTTCCGGAGCTTCATCACGCAGCTCCATCTCGCGCTCATCTCATTCAACCATCACCATCAGCTTCTCCACTCCCACTTCAAGCTTCCTTCTACTTCGATAATCATCACTTTGTCAGCTTGGAAGCTTTCTGAAGCTGTTATAATCGATTATCGACCCCCTATCGTGCAACAACCTAACATCCTCCCAACCTCGATTACGTCTGGCTGCTGAGCTGCCTATCCGTCAATATGCCAGGCTTCGACTTTTCGAACTACAACCGCAATGCAGCCCTGCACGCTAGAGGTGCTCCTTTGCCCAAAGCTACCAGTACAGGTACAACTATTGTTGGATGTATATACGATAAAGGTGTAGTGGTAAGTCGAGATATATGACGGCTCCTTGGCAGTAGCAACGACAGCTATTACCATCCATCCAAACAACCGTCATCTAACTCATCATGCCTTCAAATAGATTGCAGCAGATACACGAGCCACCAGCGGCCCCATCGTCGCCGACAAAAACTGCGAAAAGCTCCATTTCATCTCCCCCCAGATCTGGTGTGCCGGCGCCGGAACAGCAGCCGATACCGAATTCACAACGGCCCTCATCAGCTCCAACATCGAACTACACTCGTTGTCGACTGGCCGACCACCGCGCGTCGCCACTTGCATGACAATGCTCAAGCAACACCTTTTCAGATATCAGGGACACATTGGCGCCTATCTCGTCGTCGCGGGCGTCGATCCCACGGGCACACATCTTTTCACTGTGCACGCACACGGCTCAACCGACAAATTGCCCTACGTGACCATGGGCTCCGGTTCGCTCGCCGCCATGTCCGTATTCGAATCTATGTGGAAGCCCAACTTGGACAAGGACGGCGCTATCGCAATCTGCTCCGAGGCTATCCTAGCTGGTATCTTCAACGATCTGGGATCCGGTAGCAATGTCGACGTTTGCGTGATTGAGAAGGATCAGCCCACGCAGCTGCTGAGGAACTACATTAAGCCTAATGAGCGTGGCCAGAAGGCTCGTGATTACAAGTTCCCGCGGGGTACTACGTCTTGGCTCAAGGAGAAGGTTATCAAGAAAGAGGATATTGGGAAATATGTCACTGTGCAGGAATTGGGTGAAGATGAGGATTCTAATGTCGTTGAGAGAATGGAGGTGGATTCATAGATTAGTTAGACACCGTTTTTGGTGATGCTGATGATAGTGAGAATGAGTGATAATTATACTCGAGTGCACTCAGTAGGCCATGTTTTAACCAGATAAAATATGTTTAGGCATGTAATGGATTCGCTTACCTACATATGTAGGTAGTATCAGATCTTAACTGGACCACCTCGAAACTGACTTAATTCTATCATAGTTATATACAAGGGTATCATCTATCATAATATGCATCCATATTCTCACATCGATAAACCTCAATAAGGCTCAATATACGACCCATTCATCAACGCACGAGCAGCTTCCGGCTCCTCATGCCGCTGCACAACCTTCAAAATATAATCTTCCTGAACGCCAGATACCCGTAGCCCATTCTCAATAAACCGTGTGATACCACAATGGTACATGGCACGGACAAAGTTTGGTTTCACGGGGCCGTTGTACTTAATCAAGTAATAGTAGAGATACGTTACGAGATTAAACGCGGCTCGGGGGCTCACTTTGTCCGATATTGCGATCGAGGATGCTAGTAGATGGATGAATGACACGCAGGCGTTTGGTTCGAGGTATAGCTGTTTGCCTTTGGATTCGAGTCGCAAGATGGCTCTGACTCTTTTCGTGTTGGGGATGTGTCCCGCATTGGGAGTACTTGCCATGGCCAAGGCGACCTGCAGGGGGGTGTGAAGCGAGATCAGAAAAATCATATCGCGTATTTTGCTGTTATCATTCTCTATCATCTCGACCATGTTATCAAGAAAGTCGGGACTGGTGACGTCGACGTTTCGTATAACCCTCAAATGCGAAGATAAAAGGTAAGACTTGGTCGAATTGAACACGTTCCGCTGTAGAGCAGCCTGTTCCAGGGTCATGCGTCCCTCTTCAAGCTTCTGGAAAGATTGGAGAGTCGAAAGATTTGTGATCTCTTTGCGACTGAGAAGTGCATACACCTTTTTCAACACCTGGTTACTAGGAACGTCAAGCTGTTGGAGACCTGCTACTAGCTTTGGCAATAGCTCTGTCCTGTTTTCATGCGATTGCCACTTAACGCTTGTCGTCACATTGTCGAAGAGCTTCAACATTGACATGGCAGCAGCATACACACTCTTCTGATGAACTTGGTCTGAGTGGGGTCGGGCAAGTCTTCGGTGAGGTGTGGTACTTAGGGCAATCCACGTCCATATGCGGAGAGCAACCCTCAATCCTTTGGATGCGCGCAAGGAATCATCCTCTTTCAATTCGGACCACCCTTTTGACGAGAGTATAGTCGGTCTATCGACGTGCAGAAGGCAGTTCCGCAGAATTTTGACAGCATGATCACGAGCCGGGTCCTCACGTTTTGCAAAAGTTAGGCGTTCGGTGATCATGACGATGTACTCTGTCGCAATGTCTGTATGCAACTGGCGTAACAGGTCCGGTAATACCTGAACGACGCCTTCTAAATTCGCTAGAATTTGCGGGTTGACAAGGTATTGCAGTAGGAGGTCTGCAATCGAGGTTGAGGGCACCGGTTCGTATCGATGATATGTTAGGATAACATCCTTTGCGTAGCTTAGAGAAGCCTCATCACCACGCATTAGAGCCTGTCCAAGGTAGGTCGCCAGAATTCCTTGCTCGACTGAATTATGCGAAGATAGAACGTTCAAAGCACGTAGAGACATGGAGTAAGAAAGACTCCTTATTGAGTCGTGATATGCAACTAGGATGCACTTCGCTAAACGAAGCAACCGGACGTCATTCAAGAACATCAGCTGATCAACCCATGGCTCAAGGAGTTCGTGATCGATCTCATACAACTTGAACACACTGCATGACTGCAACGAGGCCCAAATACCGTCGAAAGCTTTTGCCAGTGTTTCAATCTCCCAGCTATGACGAGGCAAATCACGACCACATGTTGACGCGGGAAGAAACTTAAGAATCCGGCTGATCTCTCCGACAGGAACAAGACCGAGACCGATAGCTTTTGTGGCATTGTCGATGAGCTTCATTTTATAGACCGCATCAACGCCAGCGTCGCTAAGGCGTTCAAACAGCTCGCCATAATTGCCCATGCCATATATATTGAGGCTCGAATCATCCAGAAAAGCCAGAAGTTCACGGACGGTAGAGGCTTGGTTCTCTGGGGTTATCAATTGATAGAAGTGATTGAATATCATGCGGCTATATTCCGGTTCATGCCGAATATCGACACGATACCACTCCAATGCTTCTCTCACATCATGTATATTTTTGCATTTTGTTAACGATGAGGCGAACGTCGAATTGTCAGACGGCTGTGGTTCAATTGCATCATCTAAGACTTCGACTGAATTCTCTACCTGTGCAAGAAATGATAGGTTCGGAGGTGGAGGAGGTTGATCGGAGTAGGAAAACAACTCTGCAGAAATTTCGTCAACACTGATATCAACGAGTCTGATATTAAGATAAATATATACGTACCCAATGGCTCCGGCCAGCGTGGTGACCACGGAGAATCGTCCCATTGACGAACGTGTCCCGTGCCATTGGCGCCAAACAGATGAGCAACATTAGCTGCAGGATCGAAAGAACCTCCTCCGACGGCCAAGGCAGTATTCTTCCTTTTTGCAAGCCGCTTACTGGCTTCTAATGGACCAGGAACCCGACTTCCGTAACGACGCTGACCCTTCACGAACCTCTGGAACGTCGATGAGAGAAGCTCGTCACTGATCCAGACGTAGTCGAGCCGAGAGGGAGCACGTTGTAGCGCATGCCTATAGGCATGGCTGCCAATAGACATATCAAGGGGAGGAAATGAGGGGTTGCGGAGACTCAATTGGTCGATAGTATCAAGTTGACTGCATTGCTGCTGGTACGAGGTGATGTTTTTGTGATGGAGTTCGGACATCTCGATCTTGGCAGCTCCAAGTCTTGGCACTTTTGATGACTAAGATTTTCAGCCTAAGGCAGCAACTAGCATGCATCTTCGCGAATCAAAAGATTCAAGACGACGAGTTCCATACCACTTCCAAGGCCTTCAAGTTCAATGCCTATTTTTATCATTTGGAACTAACCCTGTCAAGAAAGTGCACAATGCTACATATTCTGGACTCAGACACTAGAAAATTTGAATGAATACATATCCCAGCCGACATTCGACATGCATACGGTGTTCAAATCCTAGTATTACTCGCTGATGCACGTTGACGTGTTCTCTAGTAGCCTTCTCGAGCAGATCAAGGGTCGAATTGAAGAACAATTGCATCGGACTAGTACAGCGTGCAGCACCTAGCCTTGCGAGAGTAGTCTTGCTAGTCATTTAATAGGCCAGAAAACGGAGGCGGATTTGACGCAACTAGGTAATGGAGTTGATGAACGAGACGAAAGACGTGCAGGCTCACATAACCATAGTCTAGAAGATGGGACTGAAAGAGGACTGAAACACTGACATTAGGTCCTGCAGGCATATCAGCAAAAGTCATGGTTTTCCGGTATGATCGATATTTGGACCCGGGATGTTCTTGTAAGTTTTGACGTGATTCTGGTCTTTCACAAGGAGCCTAGACTTTTCCTCTTCAATGAGACGCAGATAGCGAGGCGGAATTAGCCTTGTGATGCCCGGGATTTCCTCGATCCCCAATGACTCTCTCCTTTTGATCCGAATATCCTTGTCCGGCGACACCACGAGAGTGAAATATCCGCAGGTCTTGACCTTCTTAGGGCGAGTTGCAGCCGATTTTCGCGGGAACTAATCGGATGTTCTTCAGACTACCCATGTATCGTGCGGTTATCAGTCCCCCTGTGCCATCCAATTTCAAGACGCACGGTCTATAAATGGCCCTCGAAATCGCGGAGAAGACAATAAATGACGAAACCGTGTATCTCCGTGCATCATAAGACCTATAGAATTGATGGAGCAGAGGTGAAGCGGAACCAACATGCAGCTGGTCAATACCCATATCACCGGGATACCCAATATGTGGGTACTGGACCGACAACATCCTTCCGGTGACCCGGGTTGAATCCATTATTGATCAATTAAAGGCATACCCTAGTCGTCAGGGTTACGTCCCGGGAACCCTTTACTGGCATTGCCAACGAGGCTGGATAGGACGTAGGTACGTAGGGAGCCTACATATGTAGTCCCAAGTAACACGACTGCATCAATGACACAACCCGGGTATGCAAATATGTATGCATATTTCACCTGGGTAAAAACGGGTCAACTGTTTTCGAGTCCGGCTGCATGTTGCGTTTCACGAAAATGATATGAACAGAGGAAGAAAAGCAGAGAAACCATGGATATGTACTTCCCTTACACAGATGCACATGCCACATTGACATATACGTACACTTGTCTGTACGGAGTATGTATGTGACATGGGAAATGATTTAATTCTCCGTTCCGTCGCTGATTTGATACCGACAGCCACGTAGGCTCTTACTCCGTATAGTATTTGTGACTTGGCCGCTCCCAGAAGACTAGTTCCTAAAGTGGTCAAGTTTGTTACCTCAACGTGTATTGGTTCCACCGTTTTGAACGCTAGTAGTGTGGTGCTGTCAGTGACGAGGTATTTGGCGAGGTGAGTCTTTTCGAATATGCAGAAGAACCTACTTTGAGCGATTTGCTACTAGTGATACGGACCCAAGCAATACTATATTAAATGCATAAATAGTGTATGTATGGTCATACATACGATAGAACGAAGGAGCAACGAGTCGGACTACGCCGTAAATACAATTAGCAAGTACGTACATACGCACCATAAGCTGTCTTCGTCATGAGTCATAAAAGGCCGTGAAGATTAATACGAGCTGTTAATTTATTATCCAGCTAATTTCCGTACTGACTAGATCAAATGGGCGTACGTATTTGGTACCAATATACGGTATGGAATAATCTAAAGTCTCCAGAAATATCCACTCCAGACGCTTATGCATGCCAGAGAACTTACTTCAAACGGTGATGTTGTTCCCAATTTTGAGGAATGCGGAAAAGAGATTCGGTCCACTACGTAGATACAGATTGGTTATTGGTTGAGATAGTCCTATGTAACTGTTGGATGTTGTTGCAGAGTCATGATTTGTCTTTGTGTTACTGAATCCAGAATCAGGCTTTAGTTGCTTCTAAACACCGCAGCAAAGGATTGAGTTGGCGCGTCGATCTCAATGACTTTTAGGGCTAAACTGAGGCCTGGTGCAGGTCTAGAAGGCAGTAATTTCATATAAAATATACGGTATCTACTTTCGACTATCAATGTTTCGCTTGTTAACCGATCTCAAGTCACATCTGAAGTTCTGAACAACGAACAATGAACATAAGTTGCTTGAACCTTACCAAGAAATTATCTAAAAGGCTAATCCCAACCCAGTGACTACCAACATTGAAACAATCTCACCGAATCGATATCCCCCGATTCAGACGAATTGGGGGTGTGTGCACCGGGGCCATCCCTGTTCAGTCGCCAGACTGCACCGTTGCGCTGGGTCATACCCCATTCCGGGCCCCCAGTTTTGGGTTCACTAAGGATTTTAGAGCTGGACTTTCTTTTTCTTTTTCGTGCTCAATCTCCTTCTTTTAGTCTTCATTTTGAAATTTAAAACTTTTTCGACAGGGATGACCCTGGTCCGGATGGTAGATCGTTTAGGGTTCGATGCTCCGAGACAGGAAAAGCATGCCGGACTGTCGCTCCTGAAGGACTGAGTCCTTGGAGGTCGAATCGATTACCGGATATATGAATCTGGACCACGGACGAGACAAAGCAAGTGAATACGACGTTAAGCCGAGATTACGTACAGCTACATAAAGAACTGGGGCCACTGACATGATTCACCGGACTGGATCGAGTACTCCGTAGTCGTACCAAGTCCACGGTAAGTATCAGTAAGTATCCAACAAGTTGCGTATGACTATGAACTACTACTATCAATTGATGGTCTATTGTTCTATTAATACAAATCGAATGAATCCATCCTCAATTGAATATTTGCATATAGCTCAGTCTGATTCGAAATGCCAAGTACTGCCGTGTAACTGACAGGTGCTAGAACCATGTGAATGAAGCTGATCCGATGAGACTCGGCGCAGTGATACCTGTCGTTTCTGACAAACCTGACTTCTGATCACGGAGAAAGGAGATCAAGGGCCGAGAAGGCGAGAACTGGCAAGATTTCTCCATGAAATTTCTCGATGGAGCCCGCCCCGACCGGAGGGAACCTTTGGTGGGCATCGGCGGGCCACGGCCTCTCCCTTAGCGGGCCGCTTAGGGTTTTGTAACTTTCGTTGCTTTTTGGCTTCCCAGCTGGCCCGCTGTCGGTCAATGCTGTTGCTTAGTGGAAGTTAGCGCTTACAAGGAGTTGGCTTTCTAATTCACGATCGAGACGAATTTCTTGTAAGTTGTTACAAGTTACGACTTACAACTGCAGTTCTATGGCAATCGTGACCTAATATTGCTGTGCTCCTGAACCCATCTTAAGGGCGGTCTATATCGACCATTGTTTCATCGTGCCCTTTTTTATCTCGCTCCTCTTCATCTCAGCCCAGTTAACTCATCCTGAAGAGATATTAGAATGCGAGACTCCCCGTATACTGATTGTGTGTACGGAATACCTACTACTACTGACATGGTCAGACAGCCACTAACCATAAACGCACGGTCTTTCAAGCCACACATAATAGCAACGGACAACTCCGTACGTAGTACGTGCTTAGGTAGTCGAATTACGTATTTTCCATATGTACTCCATAGTATGCAAGCGAGCAAAATCCCAGCATCCTGGGACCTTACTCTAGTTTCCGGTGTCAAGCGTGCAGGGGCTCTAAACGGTGCTTCGGGAATGGGCACAAACTCGACCTCGACGGGAAGCTAGCCCTAGCCTTTATTACCATCCTCTCCACTGGCGAGGGAGTAGTAACTGTGTTGGTAGTTAGTGTGTTAGCCACCAAGTCTTTTAGCTACATTAGTTCTGGGCCTGTGCTAATTACGATGCAACAGACTGGATTGCCACGGGTGCCACGGTGCCATTCGACCCATTTATCGCTGAATTGGCGTGTCCCTGAGTCACTTTGTGCAGGTGCTACCAGGCAGGGTGAATAACCAACAAAGAGGATCAGTTTGCCCAGCCTGTAACACCCCCCCAAAAAAATAGGCTTGTCTGGCTTTGTGGGTCTGACTGGGATGGTTGCAGATAGGCAGAACCTTCAACTTGAAGTCTTGAACCTGGGAATACCGATCCCGAATCTGTACTAATAATAATCCCTTTGAATGGTCGAAACTGAGAACATCAGGTGATGAAAGACGCCAATCTTAATAGACAGTTATTATTACTATAAAACTCAGTGAATGTATTTGCTTATTTCAAACATGCACATGAGTCGTACATGCCTAGGGCGTGCCTATGTAGTAAGTAGTAAGTGACAACTACTTGGAAATCATCGCCGCTATCCCTGAAACGGCACTACCTCTCTGGCTGGCGGTCGATCTTCATTAAGATTATCGTGATTCATGCATGGTTGTAGTCAGATTGAGCCAACTGCGTGTACATACGTATTTGGAAAAATTGTATATACCAGCCAGTTCCCACTTTGAAATTATTTGTCAATTGTTTATCTCTCGACCATTATATAGGTATTCAATATGAATAAATGTCTACGAGGTATTCCATGAGGCCAGTCCGGTGCCACTGAACATCATGTCCGCATTCAGCAGTGCTCTGAACGAAAACAGCACAGCAAATGACAGCTCAGGATCATCTCGGCCTTTGAAATTATGGAGTATATGGGGGAAAAAGGATGAAAAAAAGAATGAGAGAACCAGCTGTAATGTAAGTCATAAGCAAATCCAGATCCAGCATCTCGGGTTTTGTTTTCATTGATCAATTATTCCCACGATTGACATTCCCGTTCCCCGCCTTTTGTATATTTGCTTTTTCACCCTGGGCTATCTGCCTTCGACTCAATAATAGTACATATAGTAGACGGTCATATGCAGTGTAACTTGTCTAGCCTGTATGCATGACTTGTCCCAGTCACTCGGGTAGACATCTGGCCGATGATTGATGGATTGGAGTTGCAGCTAGTCAAGATGCACTTTAAAAAACGGACTGTAAAAAGAAATACACTGTAAGCCGTACCATACACATAGTCACACACCCGAGGAAATGGTCCATCAGGACCTCGTATGTGTTGTATTCTAGACAAAGTTACCAAGTTACCAACATACAGTAAAAATCCACTTCGGCAGAGAACCAGATCCACGGTAACCCTTAAAGTCGCCCTTAGTGAAAGCCCTTAGCTACCTAGGCCGCCAGGCTATCCACCCATTGGGAAGTCTGAGAGTCTGAACCCTCCGGCTTGAACTTCCTGCATTAGCTCTTCTGTTCTGCTCCTTCTTTGAGGCTAAATCCAGTAAAATTTACGTATTACTAGTCTGGTTACTTAGTTGAACTAAGAATTTCATTTTACGTATTTTATAAGCAGGCATGAACCCTTTTCATTCTGCTCTTTTGCTGCTGTTACCTATGGTCCTGTCTATGTATGAACTAGGCTGGTTTTAGTTCTCTCCACGGAATCTTCAACTTTTCTATTTTGGTTACGTTCTTTTCATATCTGTCTATATAAACGGCTGTTACGTCTCCGGCTTCTCTTCTTGCAGCGTCAGGTAATCGATTTGTCAGGCTCGAGCACTGCCTGTAATGGTAATGACTCCGGATGTAAGTGAATACTCTACATGTTGATCTGTGATTGACTTTCTGCCGAGAAATAGTTTGCTAATTATCGATTACAGGACTCTTCCACCGAATGGTAAGCCAATGGTCTCATCATTATCGCTCTCGTGTCTGCGAGATCTCGAATGAATCCTCGAGGTCGAGGTTAAGAAAAAGCCAGAACGAAAGAATATCAATTGCAAAAGCCTTTTACTAACGTTCATACAACAGTGACACTCAATCCTTAACGGAAAGTGTCACGGCATTTCCATTCGAGAACGGCAGAAGGTATCACAAGTACCACGAGGGCTGTAAGTCCATACCTTGCCCTCTAGATGATCTACTCAATGCTGACAATCCCAGTATACCCATTCCCAAACGACGAACAAGAACTAGATCGACTCGACATGCAGCATCATATCTGGAAACAGATCAACGAAAACAAGTTACACTTCGCACCTCTGCGAGATCCGAAGAAGATACTTGATATCGGCACAGGCTCCGGAATCTGGCCGATAGAAATGGGTCTGCATTTTGCCTTTCTTCTTCATCTTCTTCCAAGATTGATAAAGAGATTACTAACGTAAATGCAGCAAGCCTCTTCCCCGAAGCAAGCATAACCGGCACCGATCTCTCCCCAGTCCAACCCACCGAAGTTCCCCCAAACGTCCACTTCCTAGTCGAAGACGCCACAGAAGAATGGCTCTGGGAACCAAACCACTTCGACTACATCCGTCTCAGCAATATGGCCGGCTCCTTACCTTCAACCAAAGACATTCTCAAAAAGGCCATGCACGTACTCAAACCCGGTGGATGGCTGGAATGGCACGATATCGACCCTATCCCGAGATGCGACGATAACACTGTCCCGCCACCAAATACAGAAGGCGGATTCAGCGAGTACGCTTTACATGATTGGATAGAGTTGGAAGTCAAAGCTGCCGAAGAATACGAGCCGTATCGCCAATTCCTAATCGCAGATAAACTAGCCGCCGAAATGAGGCAGGAGGGATATCTAGATGTCAACGAACAAATCACAAAAGTACCCCTGAACCCGTGGCCAAAGGATCCCAAACTAAAGACGTTGGGCGCTTGGTACCAGGAGAACTGGATGACGGGCCTCTCGGCATACACATACAAACCATTTCTATCGCTGGGGTGGACGAAACCTGAGATTGAGGTGTTTTTGGTTTCGGTGAGGAAGTGTATTGCGAATAGACATTTTCATGCATATCACAATTTTCATGTTGTGACGGCCAGGAAACCGTTTGCTGGTGAACGATGATTACCTAGGTACGACATATAACACAAAAATTTTCGATATAACGGAGCTATTGTTACTCCGTTACGGCATATTTCAGCTTTAAATTTGAGCTCGGATACCTACCAGGCATTAGCATTCATGGATTGATGCATGGAATAAAGTGAATCAAAAGGGTGGGAGTCATGAGATGGTATATATATTGTGCATAGGGGTTTCGGAGTTTGCTACTTTGTCCTTGCAGCACTTGAGGCGTTCATAGGTTGGGTACCTACCATCAATTGATGGTTCATGAGGAATAGAGAAGCGAACTGTAACTAGGTATAAATGAATTCAGTACCACCTAAATATTATTCCTCCAACCTCAACGAGGCAGACAGTTGCAAGCTAGGTAGGTCGATGAGAAGGCGTCATGTGACCCCGTTACCCTAAGTCTTTGGTATCAACTCTTTCCCCCCTTCTCCCCCAAATGGTCGTAAGTGAAAGAGATATATGCTACATTCTGTTGTACATCTATATATGCTTCTAAATATATATGTGTATATCTACTATAGGGTATCAAACAATCCGCAAAATCAACTCGAGATCCCATCCCTCCCCAGTCCCCATCGACCAACTTCACGCATTGCCTCCTCGTCACCTTCCGCCAATCGTCCGTTTGCATTTGATGGGTTCGCGTCTCCAAGAACGCCTGCCACACAGTTCCATCCGTTACGGCCACCACCCCAGCGGAGGACTTCATTCTTATACTTTTCTCCCGCTTCACGGTCGACTGACAGTTTGCCGCCCTGGAAGACGTCCTGCCAGATCTTGTTCGCGATTGCGCGGTCGAATATATAGCTGTAATATGTGGCTCCGTAACCATACAAATGACCGAAAAATCCCTGCCAGGATGTGCGTGTATTTCCATCTTGGGGATCAGGGAGTGTGCAATGCTCGGAGAAGACTTGATGGTATATATCGGTGCTGTCGATTGATCGTCTTCCTCCGTCTGCTGATCGTGCATGGTAGGCTTGATCGACAAGAGCCATGAGGATCTGTGCTTCGTTCTCAACTGCTCCATATATACTGCCGTGTGCGATGCGGTCTGCAGCCATGCTTTGCATCATACTTTCCGACAATGGCTTGTCGGTTTCCCAGTGCCGTGCATATAATGAGAGAACTTCCGGTGCCGTGGCGAAACTCTCCATAAGCACGGATGGTAACTCAGCGAAATCAGTCGAGCATCGTGTACCTGAAATTGACTGAAGGGGTGTTTGTCCAAGAACGGAATGGACTGCATGTCCCATTTCGTGGAATAAGGTTCTCACACTATGTTCCGATAGTAGTGTGGGGGGTCCGTTTCCAGATACAGGTGGTTCCGGAAAGTCACAGACAAGAGCAATCGTAGGTAATTGCCGGAGGGTGTCTGATCCAGGATTCATTGCCGTGGCCATTCCATCATTGGGATGAGATGGAGGATCCATTGACGCTGATTCAGCGATTTCTTCTGCAGAAATCTCACGTGCACATCGAAGCGTAAAGTGTGCCGGGTTGGGGCTTTTATTAGGTCGCGTAAACAAGTCACAATATATAACAGCAATGTGTTGGCCAGCCTCGTTAACCACGTCCAATCTTCGAACGTCGGAATTCCATGTTTCTCCAGGAAGTGTTTCTTGCGGCACTAGTCGTATGCCATAAAGATGATCAAATAGACGAGAAAGACCCTGCATCACCGTACCGAGTGAGAAGAACTCTGGGACCCTGCTTAGCTCGCGAGACCGTCGTGACATTGAATATTCTAAGATGCGCTTCTGAACGTAATATGAATGATCCCAGGGTTGTAGTGGGGCCGCTCCCTTCATGCTCTGTAACTTGGCGAGCTCCTCCTGAACCTGGACTCGGTTGTTTCCAATAAGAGTCGTCAAGAAATTCAATACTGCTTCTGGCGTTTTGGCCATCTTATCACTCAACGCCATGTGAGCATAAGTACTATATCCTGACAGTTTGGCTAATTCAGCTCGTTTGTGAAGAAGTTCTTCCAAGCGGTGTATTTGTCGTCTGCTCGATACCCGTGTCGCCATATAAACTTCCTTCCGCGCTTTCTCGTCATGCATAGACCTGAGCGCTAATCGTGGCTCTACTCCCCAAGTCGGAATGGGCACACTATTCCACCTCTGTAACTGCTGTACAACCATTGGATCCAGCCCCTGAACACTGCTCTTACTTAACACGACGTGGGGCTTCGCGGGTTCGGCGCTGTTGACAAATTCTGATCCTAGTTGACTGATGTCGTTGGACAGGTTGACAAATCGTTGCCGATCTTTCGGGGGCATGTGGATTGCCGAATTCGAGAAATCTTTGATCAGTATTTCGGCCACCATTTTCTCTTCCTCTGTCCAAGAAGCAACAACCTCAGGAGTAGCAGCCGCCTTTTTCAGTTGGTCGTGCAATCCTGTTGTCGTGTTCAGGATGTTCATGTACTCGAACATGAGTGCGTACGCCTGGGTAGCCGCCTCTTGTATCAACGGGTTTGGATGGTTGCTTCGAACAAAATCCGAGAGATCAATAACACGACATAACAGATCACTGAGTCGATCCAAGTCCTTAGCCATAGACTTGTATCCCTCCAGTGTAGACACCGCCAGCACCTTTGAGACGATGCGTTGACATTTCTGTAATGACGTATGCGCGAACTCGCGGAAGCCTTCAGGGCTGGTGAGATACTGATTCTGTACGATGCCCGTTCGTTTCGTGCTATTCGCTTGTCGCTGAGAGAAGTCGCGCCAGAATGGACGCGAATCAAAGACTCGTCGTAGAGTTTCGTCGTCGCGTTGCTTTGCGAATTTGTTTGCTGCGACATAATCGACGGAGGACTGCTGTTGGTCTGCAGCGACAGCAGTTGCAAAGGTACGTTCTGGTCGGGAACACTGCAGACGCTGAAGACGCTGCAGACAGTCCTTGCAGGTCCATGGACGAGATCGCACAGTATTCAGCATTTTGTAAAGCCTGGACCTGTTGCGCTCCCTGACCTGGAATGTGAAGAAAGGAGAACGAAAGGCAAAAGGTTGACTGATCTTTTGATCTGGTTTGGTTTTCTTGTCGCCCGAACAGCCGAGTGCCGCAATAGGCTTGGCTCGGCCCTGTCCTTCCCGATCACCATCAACGTCAGTTCCGCAAACCCTCAGACGACCTCGAGAAAATCATATTCAACACGCAGATATCCCACGCCGTCGCATCCATTGGCCCTTGACCTCTTTTTCATTCAAGATGTCATTCCGGCCAATGTTCCAGCGAGTATGTTTTTCCCATTTCTCTTCCGAACTTACCTTCTATACATTGAAGAAAGTGAAGCAAGTTTGTTAACCATGAACAGCGAGCTGTCGCTCCCATAGCAGCGACTCTCCTCGTTGGAGGCATAGCCACATACCCTCGACGAACTGTCTATGCCGAGGGTCCTTCAGACCTTGTACGTATATGACTGGAGCTTTTAAGCTTGATCATACCGGCTGATTCTAGCAAAAGACTAATCAATCCGACCAACAGAGAAAACCTATTTACGATGACTACCCTACCGAGACTGTCGCCGTCCCAGAAAAGAAACCCATTGTCGCTGTCCCCTCCGAAATCTCAAACACAATCACAAAAGAAGAATCCAGTGTCACCGATCTTCTAACGGCGCAAGTCCGTCGTGCCCGCCTCTTCCTCTATGCACACTCTCTCGCCGCGGAGAACAGTTTCAACGACTTTTTGTCTCGCGTACTCCGCGTTGAAAATGCCTTTACCAACACAGTTGCATCGCTCGCTCCATCCCCCGAGTCCGGCGAACGCCTTCTTCCCGGCGGAGTTTACGTGATAGTGTCCGCCATGGCCGGATCAATTGTCTCTCGGAACCGTGGAATCATTCTCCGATCAGCAACTCCTCTCGCATTTGGTACCGTCGCTGCCTGGACTCTCTTACCTGTGACTATGCGCAATATCTCGGACTTGGCCTGGGAATATGAGAAGAAAGTCCCCGTGGTGGCTGACAACCATCTCAAGGCCCACAACTATATTCAGCACGTATACACAACCGGAGTCGCTCATAGCGCAATGGGTCGCGCCATGTTGGAGGATAAGATTGGAGAGGCTCGAGAATATCTTGAAGAATGGGTTAGGAAGGGCCGGTAAAGCCTCGTATATGGTTACTCCTTGAGCACGGCGTTTGGTTCGATCAGACATGTCAATTCTGATCGCGGAAGACCGATAGTGTGTGTGCTCCCTGTAAAATCTATTCCTTTGCCAGTCTGTTCTGGTCTGTCTGCCATGTTTCAAAAGATGTTTTATTTCTAGACTTTCAAGAGTTTCCTTTGTGTGATTAGTTGGCATACAAGACGTGCTTACTTTGAAGGTAAATGAATGCAATACTTCGTTTTACATAGATATGCGTCATAAATAAAAAGCTGATAGCGGTATAATATTACATGGTTCGGAAGCGTTACGTTACGTCTGACCAGCAGATTCCTCGTTCGTTTGCGCATGGGTTTGTGGTGGCCCTCCAACCTTTGGCGGTGGTGCAAGGGGCGTGCCTTTTCGCGAAGGCGCGAGGTCCTCCTCTTTGCTTTTTTGTTCTCCTTCGGCAAAATATTCATCGAATGTTCGACTGGGCGAGATTCCTGCATGTCGATTTCTTCGTGTTTTGCTTGATCGCGGGGAAGCGGAAGTGTTGAGAGTACTGGTAGGCGATGATAAGGGAGGAGGTGCGGCCAAGTTGGCAGGGACGAGATAACTTCCGGCTGGTGCTGCCGGCATGGCATTGAATGCAGGTGTTTCCCTCAATTGTTCCTGTCCGTCCTCTTTTGTTTCAAAGACAACTTCACCCGGCCCTTCGACTTCTTCGCCCAAGCCCACGGGTAGCCTGTGTAATGCTCCGTATCCAAGGACTGCTCCCAAGGCGCCTTCTCCACCCCAGCCCCTTGTTGGTACCAATTCTACTTCTCGGACAACATCGAACTCGCTATTATATACCCATAAGACTAGACTTCGGTTGAGATGGTCCTCCACTAATTCTCCGAGTGCAGACTCCCCTCGTAATGTGCCACTTGGTGAGCCTAGAATGTAATCTGAGTGCTCTAAAAGACCCGCGAGATACGCAGGGCTTAAAGGTGACGGTATCGACAGAACATGCCAGATGTGTTGTGTGACTGACAGCGGCGCGAGTTGTAATGTCAGACCTAATGTCGGATTATCTCTGGGGACTGGGATGGAGATGGTGTGCGTCCGTTGACCCTAGATATCTGTTAGACTATTGAGCGCGTAGCTAGGTTCGAATCATCTTATGAATAATACCTTTGCGCTCCATATTTCTAACGACACACTTGAACCAGCGCAGTTGCGGACTTCCGTGACGAAGAGATTATGATCTGGTTCCTCCTGTTTCGCGAGCTTGTAAGCAGTGTCACACGCGACGACTAGAAGAGTTTATTCTCACAATAAGACGACCATTAATTCCAATAATGAAATCAAACCACGGTTCTAACGGTAGATCACCATCCTTGTTGCGGAGTATTTGGAAGCCGAACGAGTTGTCTCCAGGACCGTTCGAATTGTTCTGAGCAGCCTCGCTGTCGAGCCGACCGATGAACCTGTTGAGTGCGCCGAACATCTTATATCAAGATAGTTATTTGAAGGAACAGGAGGTGTCCTGGGTACAATCACAAACTTGAGCTCCCCCGCAGACTATGGAGAGCTGTCCAGAAAAGGCACAAACAAACAATGCAAACAGAGCTCCCGCTCCACTTTTATTTGTTGCGGCGGCAGGCACCATTTTCAGCGACTTTTCTACCAGCAACGACCAGCGACAAGATATGATATCTGACATGTCAACCAGCAGGAGGTTGGCAGTGTCTCAAAGTAGTTGCCATGACCGAGGAGCTTGAGGAAGTCGCGCCTCCAGAGGTCCATCACTACAATGAGATAGGCGAAGTTCCCTGGGACATTCAAAAGTATGTATCTTATCATCGCCTAACTATTGAAGCCCATATTAACTTGGATTATAGTTACTGGAAGCAGCGACACCGCATTTTCACAAAGTATGAAGAAGGAGTCTGGCTGACCGACGACGCCTGGTTCGGTGTCACCCCCGAATCCATCGCAAAGTACGTACCATTCATTTCCTGCTCCTATCAGGCTATCCACTAACTCTCTTAAAAGTAAAATCGCAGAGCACATATCAACCTCTGCTCCAAAAGACAAAGTCGTCTTGATAGACGCATTTGCTGGAGCAGGCGGTAACAGCATTGCTTTCGCAAAGTCTGGACGATGGAAGCGTGTATACGCCATTGAGAAGAATCCGGCTGTCCTCGCATGCGCCAAGCACAATGCAAAAATCTACGGTGTTGATACAAAGATCACCTGGTTTGAAGGAGACTGTTTTGAGATTCTGAAAACGCATTTGAAAGATCTGGGGCCTTTCAGCGTTGTCTTTGCCAGTCCACCATGGGGAGGTATGCTATTTCCCTGCTTTTTATTATCTTGGTGGGAATGCTGACTTGTCTTCAGGTCCCGGATATAGATCGGACGAAATTTTCAACCTACAGACAATGGAGCCATATTCGTTAGACCATCTCTATAAGGAGTATTCCATCTTTTCCAAACACATAGTCCTTTTTCTGCCAAGGACCTCAGATCTCAGGCAGTTGGCCAAATTGGTCGATGGTGGCAAGCAAGTGATTGTGGAGCACTACTGCATGGAGGGTGCAAGTAAAGCACTCTGCGCTTACTATGGGGACTTTAAGTTGTCACTATCTGACTGAGGGAACATGTCATTATTAGCTAGATACGAGTTACGACTATAAATTAGAAACAAAGAAGTTGACAATGCCCATAACAATATTTTCGTGGCGGACCGTCTCTTAACCTTATATGTAGATCACTCCACCGCAGCTACTGGCTGCTCTGATATTTGAGCTTTACTTCTTGAAGCTTCAGCATCTTTTACAATACAATAAAAAGGCGTTGAATCGAATCTTGATTGAACACCCTTGGATGAGCCATCATCAACTCCATCACCATATCCTCAAAAAAGAGCTCACCGCCAAGGAATCTGCCGGCAGAAATCTACGGTGGACTATTGTCCTGCCTACGCATTTATCAGAACAACAGCCAATGAAAATAAGGAGGAGTAAAGCGGTAACTGAACAATCCTATTGACCAAGCGGCAACAATAGGACTTGCCCTTGTAGTCCGCCGTACCAAACCGCGGCTGTTTGCACGCGGTGACTTATATCTTGATCTGGATTCACCTCCTCACGTAGGTGCTATCTCTCATTCCACAATCTCATCGACTAATTCTCACTCCTACATCTATTTGAGTCATCAGGCTCAGTGACGGAGACGTGATGGTAAGCAACGGCTAGGACAGTTGATTCTCACTGTACTCAGTGATCACCTTCATCCGAACTTCACCACGAACATCGAGCATACTCCACCATGCCTCACGCCACGGAAAACGGCGACAACGTCGTCGATGACCTCGATTTCCAGAATGTCTTAGCTCAAATCAATGCCCCCGATGGCGGTCAATTCGATTTTATGGGCCGTGAGTTGGAGACCGGCGAAAAAGCAGACGATGCCATCGACTTTGAGGATTTCGACGATGACGACCTCCCTGATGAAGAAGGGCCGGCGACCGCTGTCGCGCAGGTGACGGACGTAAAACAGGACGAAATCGATATAGACAATCTCTTCTCCGGCGATGTCTTTGGTGATGAAGCTCCCGCGGATCAAAATGGTCGAGATGAAGTGGACGATTTGTTCGGCGACGGCGCGCTGTCTCCGGTCGCTGAGAATGGGGAGACGGTTGACGATCTATTTGGCGATAACGAGTTGATGAAAGGAATCAAAACCAGCGCTGCCTTGCCACCGCTCGAAGCTGCGCAAGATGAAGATGGGGATATCGATCTGTTCGGAGAGGTACCGGAGGAGCCCATTCCCCAGCCAGAGGAGGACATGGATCCGGCAACTTTGAACGCATGGAGAGAACAACAAGCTTTGTTTGCGAGGTCTGCTGCTGCCGCAGTCGCGCTTCCCGGTCCTGATTATATCCCTGCTCCGCCTGAAAACGATGAAGAACTGCTAAAGTCTTTATGGCCGAATTTTGACCGAGACTCATTTCCGCGATTCGTCGAGCTTTTTCGTCATAAGAAGGCGTTTTACCTTGGGAAGCAAGCCACCAAACCTCCGAAACCCGTTTTGCCTACAAAAATCAACCTTGAGTTTGGTCTAGACCAAGAGCGAATCTTCAAGACTGGCGGACAAGGGACTAAGCGTGCCCATGATTTTGAGAACTTGGGGCTTGTATCATTTCAACAAGTCGAAGAGTCTCCTGTGGAATCAGAAGAAGACTTCGATGCAGAAGTTGATGAATCAGAGGTCCTTCCCGGTGGTGTCACCATGCAAGATCTTCGTGTCTTATGTACTGATTGGGACGTCAAGACGGAGATTTCAGAAATCGACGTTGAAGAAGAGGCTGTTCCACCAGAGGCTGCAGGGGCGCCCGTTGATGAAATGACTTGGTCACTTGATATGGAAGATGAACGCCCCACGAAGAAGCGCAAGCTAGGACGTGATCCGCATGAGCTACTGGCGCTGGCCGATATTGAAATACCTCTTCTTGATGATCCAGATCGTCTGACTTCGAAAATCGCAAAGAAGGTCGTCATTGATTTGAACGATCCTCATTTGTTACTTGATACCCGCCCTGAAGCCGTCTTACAGAAACCCAAGTCTCTGCCTGTTCCTGACCGAGATGAGATGGATGCCAACACCACCAAACGCCTGAACAAACGATACAACATTTCGAATGACGACGCATATGATATGCTGAAAGAGAACCACCAGAGCAAAATCCGAAGCACTCTTGGAAATGCAGCGCTTGAGCATAGTATGCCTGCTCTCCGGCTGCAATGGCCTTACTACAAGACTGAATTGTCGACGACGGAAGCTCGATCATTCCATCGTCCAGCCCTTACTTTCCGGCCGAATGTCAGTTCATGGTTCAAAAACCCTCGATTCGTCAAACGCAAGCATATCAAAGGAAAGAGTATCAAAGAGCTCTACGACTCTACTAGATCGGTGTCTATGGGAGATACTTCGACAATACTGTTGCTAGAATATTCGGAAGAGGTTCCCATGATGATGTCCAACTTTGGCATGGCAAATCGTCTCGTCAATTACTACCGCCGAAAGAACACAGATGATCCTACACGTCCCAAGGCCGAGATTGGCGAGACGCAGGTGCTGTTGCCTCAAGACAAAAGCCCATTCTCCATATTTGGACATATTGATCCTGGAGAAACTACCCCGGCTATTACGAATACGATGTATCGTGCTCCCATCTTCAACCACCAGCCGAAGTCTACAGACTTTTTGGTCATTAGAGGCTCAACCGCGACTAATGGGTCTGACTACTTTCTTAAAAACGTTGAAAATCTTTATGCAGTTGGACAGCAACTTCCATCTACGGACATACCTGGCCCACATTCACGAAAAGTCACGACTGTTGCCAAGAATCGCCTGAAGATGCTTACTTTCCGGTTGATGAAGAAAGCAGGCAACTTGCAAGTATCAATCAACCAAGTTACCGCACATCTTCCGGGATCTTCTGATATGCAGAACCGACAGAAGATGAAAGATTTCGTTCATCACGACAAGGATACCAAAATGTGGGTACCAATTGGACAGATTCCAGATTCGGAAACCATCCGCACTTGGATCCAGCCCGAGGATGTATGTCTACTCGAGTCTATGCAGGTTGGATTACAGCATCTTCATGATACTGGCCATACGAACGGCGCCGACGAAGAGGACGAAGAAGCCGAAGGGGAAAGCTTTGAGCAACAAATGGCGCCATGGCGTGCTACTCGCAACTTCATGATGGCCTCTCAAGGCAAGGCTATGCTGAAGCTACACGGCGAGGGAGACCCGACTGGTCGTGGTGAAGGCTTTAGTTTCATCAAGACCTCAATGAAAGGTGGATTCCAAGCCATCGGAGAGAGTGCACAAGAGAAAATGGAAAAGCGCGAACAGAAAGAGACAGGCGGACACAGCTACAACGTTGCACGCCAACAACGGGCATACGAACAATCAATTCGCCGTATTTGGGATGCCCAAAAGGCGAGCCTGTCGTCTCAGATGGAAGCATCCGACAACGACAGCGACATGGATCAAGACGAAGAGGATGATTTCAATAAACCCACGCCACGCGATGCTCCGACTCCATCGTTCCGTCGTGACGATGAGAGTATGAGTCAATTCAGCCGATTCAGCAGTCGCAGTCAACGAGGCAAGGTGTTGAGAATCGTGCGCGATTTCAGAGACGAGAATGGAAACATCTACCAGAAGGAGCAATTAGTCTGGGACCCGCGCGTTATTCGAAAGTACATTCAGGCGCGTCATCGTGTTGAAGCCATCAATACCCAGTTCGTCCTCCTATTTTATCATAAGATTTGTGATGATGAAACTAACACATACCAGACTTGCCGAAATCCAACCAACCGGTGACCCAGAAGTCGATGCCCGCAACAAGAAACTGTAAGCCCCTCCCCTCCCAACACCTTGTAATTCATCCTTGATACTAACAATCCCCCAGCCTCGAAGCAGAATTAACTCGCTTAAACCGCAACAAAGAGCGCCGCTTCGCCCGCGAAAAACAAAAGGGCATCGGCCGCGCCTCAATCGGCGACTCCGAAGAAGCAGGCACCCCATCCAAGGGTGGCGGAACCACGACACGCAAATGTGCCAATTGTGGTTTGATTGGGCATATCAAGACTAATAAAAAGTGCGCCCCATCCCCCTTGCCCTTGAATGCAAGTATAGTTGCTGACTTTCATTACTCTATAGGCTTTGCCCGAAACTAAATGGAAGCGCACCCCCCGACGACGGCGTCAGCGAAACCGCATTCTCTATGACGGCCGGATCAACGTCATTCTAATCATCCCCCCTTTATCACACACAACTCATATCACCGCATCATCTCAAACAATCTATCCTTATCAAAAAAACAAGTATCTAATATCCTCATTACTGGCGTTTCTTCCACCCATTCCCGTTTGTTTTCTTCATGCTTTTTTATTATTCTATCGGGGGCTTGCATATATCATTACATTGGTCGGTGTTTTACTCTTTGTTTTTACTCTTATGTTCTCGCATTGGCGTTTCTTTGCGCTAGGTCGAGATTGCATTTGTCTACACACATTTAGGGTTCGGATAAACACGTGAGAGGAGAATGGATTTGTTGGATGCTGTTCATATCATTTAATGCGTATTGATATAAGTAGAGTACAAAGTAACGCTCAAGAAACTAACGACGCGGTATGAATATGTAAAACATGCATATACTAATAATAGGCAACCCAAAACTTTTCAAAGGAACAATGACGAGTGCACAGAAGGGACCGTTTAATACACCAGACTCCTCCCACGTTCGATTTCGAGAACATTCCTGACGGATTTCGGTCGACGCCAGGTATAGCCCACAAAAGCACCCCTTGTACGAACATCCAGCGCCCTAGGTCCTGCAACTGCGTCTCGGAGGATTTTGTCGCGCGCTCTTTTCTTTTCTTTCTGCTTTCGTTTCTTGCTTATGTGGTTATCGATTTCCTTCTTGAAAGTTTCTTGCTCGAGCATGTTCTGGTATTCCGGAGTCAAGGGATCGTGTATGGGTGGAAAAGGAGTCTCGTTTACTTCCTGCTTCTCTTGAGCGATCATCTCGTTTCCTGGGTTCGCATTTGTGAACCTGATGTCTTCCCAGGTCCTTTCCTCCGGTACATAGGGCGGACGACGAAGAAGCATGTCATTCCAGGAATGATCACGGAACCATCGATGGGCTTTGATATCGGCTGCATCGTCACTATAGACGTGATTTCCTTTCCAATGCGAATTCCTTGGATCTGATGACTTGGCGTAAGGACTCTGCAGTCCAGGCCATAGAGCGCAGTCGTTAATCTTATATCCTCTACTGGATAACCTGAATTCTTTTCTCTGTAGAAGTCGGTGAATCAAATCCATTGCGTGGTATGATATGATAATGTCACTGAGTCGATCCGTAGGAAAGCGTAAGGTATATCTGTGATTCTAAAGGCACAAGTCAAACTCCATATCTGCAACAGTTACCTGAGATACTAACACGAATACACCTCTTGGTCTCTTCTCTATCTTCGCAGTAAAACGGGGTCATCCCATACAAGCACTTATAATCAGTCAGCAACTGATCGTCGTATTTGGAGCTGGGAAAGTACCTCGTAAAGGATGATTCCAATGCTCCAATAATCGCATCTACCATCATAAGGCTCTCCGGCTATGATCTCAGGCGCCATGTACTGACTTGTCCCAACAATGCTTCGAGCGAATCGTCTTTTTTGCTTTCGATCACGCCAATCAAGCACAGGCTCGCCTATTTGATTTTGTTGTTGGTCAAAGATGCTCTGCTGAAGTGGACCGGCCTCCAGATCTTCTGGGTTCTGACTCTTTTCCCGATCCTCACTATCTCCCTGAATCTCGATTCCTAATTTTGAGAGCAGAGAGTACCGATGGTTGTGGAAATAAGCTTGATTATGCGACCAATGACCGTCAAAAGCAAGACCAAAGTCGGCCAGCTTCAGATGTCCCGAAGCAGAAATCAAAAAGTTTTCTGGCTTCACGTCTCGATGAATCCAGCCCAAGCGATGGGCTTCCTCAACACAGAGGATCATTTCGGCCACGTACCACCTCGTATCCCCTTCTGCAAGCACACCTTGACGTATCAATAGCCCAAAGAAGTCGCCACCTACTTCGTACTCCATGACGAGGTACAAATTGACAGCATCTTGAAAACTAGCAACAAGAGGAACAATCCACCTCGACCTCTCTGACGCAGTCAAGATCTCTCTTTCGGCTCGTATGTGACCCTCTTGACAGAGACGTACCATTTCCGCCTTGCGAATTACCTTCATTGCGTATACACGGTCTGTGTTTGGGGTTTGTAGGCCTCTTCCAGAACCATATTCGTCCGATGCACGGCTACCTCTCGTCGTCAACCGCCAGCTAGATTTACTACATTGAACACCGTCAAGAGACGTAAAAAGTTTGCCCCGTTTCTTTTGCAGCGAACTCTGACAAACAGTCTTTTCGCTCACCAATTGAACAGTCCCAAAGCTTCCCTGACCAAGAACTCGAATCACTTCGTAGCCGGCAAGTGATACGGTGTCCTGGTTATGTGCACGATTCGACTGAGATTTGAGGACTCGAGTCTGACGAAGATATTCAGTCTCTTGGCTAGCCCATGCCTTTTGTATTTCAAGTCGTTCGTCGTTGCTGAACGGGAGGACATGGAGGTGCGCTTGAAGTTCTCGAAACCTCTGCTTGCGACTTTCCTGGGGAGAGTGAATCGCATTGAAGTGTGTCTCGAAGAAGACTTTTGCGACTGCGGCTGTTTCGACAGTCACTATAGAGGGTTTGACTTTTGCTTTGGTGATCAAATGAATTGATGGAGCAGATCTGCTAGTTCCGGACCATAGCCTCCGAGTAGAACCTTCGCTTGTAGGCGAAAATAGTCTAAGTGAAGCCGATACCCCATCTAGTGAGCTGCGATAGTCGGCCTGGCTGAATATTGGTGAAACAGTTGCAGACTGTTCGGCGCTCTCTCCCGATCCATCGCACCTGTGATCTAATACAATAGGACACGAGCCTTCTATACGAACAATCCCTGGCCTGGCCTTAGTTTTTGTACGGCGAATGACAGTCGACGGTCCGAATATAGACAACTTCTGCGACAAACGACGAGCCAAAACCGGTCCACGACCTATCCTATCGACATTGGAATGCAAATAAAACTCATCCTCGAAAGCCGCTTGTGCTGATTCAAAACTCTTCGAAACCAAGCTGTCCGTGCCTGGAGTCGAGACCAAGTGTCGATAAAGCTCAATTTTTGTCGGGAAATCGTTCGACGATGGGCAAAAGCAGTTTGAGATGTTGTCGATCTTCTCATCGCCAGAGTCTCGCTGAGATGCGGTGGTAGAGCACAAGCTGTTGAAGTCCAGTGGACTGCTCGGTGTGGTGTCTTGGAGCTCTATTAGCTTTCTTCAAGAACATAATACTCTATCCGGGTACTCACCAGTCTCCTCGGTATCCCCGGAGTTCCATAGCCCCAACTTAGATAATAGTTTGACCTTTCTCCTAATTTTAGAGACCAAACCAGCGCCGGAAGATAGTGACTCTTTCCGTGAGCTGTTCCATGGACCGGATTGCGCTCTCCCTTTCTCATTGCTTGTTGTCTGACGGTCACCGCTGACCTCGTTGATTGATGTCGTACCCTTCGAATGGCCTCCGAAGAGTCTATTATTTCGTTTGGGCATTGTGGCGAAAAGAAGATTTTCCGAGGTCGTAAAGGCAACTATCAGGCGCGAAAAACGAAGCTTAGGTTTAGATCTGCCATCTATCAATGTTGTTAATAACTTCGATGAAGGAGCGTGATACTCAGGTCCTTCGAACGCAGAATGTCGCCGTTTTGGATAAATACCTATTCCCAACAGACCGTCGAGAAATGCTCAAAAGACAAATTTTGAGAGGTCGAGGCAGTGAGTCTGAGTCCGAGAGAAGAAGCTCCCGGAGAAGGAAGGAGCACATCACAGGCAGGGGCGCATAGGGAATGGTACCTTCCGTATGTAGATGTACAGAGCACATGACCTGCGTCCTCCTCAAGGCTAGAAAAGAACACTAAAATACAGAAAGACGCATATAATAATCCTATTGGTATTCTATCACAGACCGACGTTAATCACATTCGCACCCGAAAGAAGGGAAAAATAAAAACATGAAACTTTTTAACATATGGAAACATGAAAAAATGCAGCAGAAAGATAAAAACTCCGTACGCGAATTGGTATCCTCATCTTATTCAAAATGCAACAGAGTCTTCGTTCACAAATACAAACAAAACATGTCGTATGTTCGGTCGGACACTGGAGAAGATGCAATGCCACATGAGCAGACTAAAGACATGAAAACCATTAACAGGCAGTAGAATCGGTGAGAATGGTCTATTTGATTTCGAGAAGCTTGACGTCAAAGATGAGCTTCGAGTTGGCGGGGATACCAGGCAGAGCTTTCTTGCCGTATGCGAGGTGAGAGGGGATGGTGATGCGGCGCTCGCCACCGGCAGTCATGCCAGCGATACCGATGTCCCAGCCCTTGATGACCTCGCCCTTGCCGAGCTTGAAGGTGAATGGCTTGCCTTTTTTGTTGGCTATGAAGAAACCAAGTTAGTAACTAAACTCTTGATTGCCTCTTGGTGAACTTACAGTCAAAGACCTTTCCGTCTTCAAGCTTTCCAATGTATCGCATAGCGACGGTGTTTCCATTCTTAGCAGCAGGTCCCTTTCCGAGCTTCTTGTCGTCAATCTTGACACCCTGCACCTCCTTCACGCCCAAAGTGCCGGTCGACTTCTCAGCGGCCTTCTGGTTAGTAGAACCGGTAGGTCCCTGCTCCAAGTTCTTGGCGAACTGGACCTTCTTGTCGGACTTGGCAGCAGGAGCCTCCTTTGCTTCCTTTGCCTCCTTTTTGGTCTCAACGGGAGCAGCGTCGCCGTTGTTCTTCTTCAACTTCTTCTGCTGATTCTTGTCGGCCTTGGCAGCGTCCTTGGCAACGAGATCGTCGAGAGCAGCCTCCTCCTCAGCGGCACGCTTGTTCTTTCCCTTGGTCACCAACTTGGGGGCTTTCTCCTCTTCTTCGGAGTCAATTTCGGTAACGCGGGGGTCCTCCAAGTCGTCGAGGTCGTCGCTCTCGTCACCTCCGTTGAGGAGGTAGTCCATGCCATCCAACTCATCCTCGTCAGGCGAAAGGTCGTAGTCATCTTCATCATCCTCGTCCTCATCGTCATCGTCATGGTAGTGTGGCTCCTCGGCGGGTATGACAAAGTTACCGGTCAAGTAGACGGTGTGTGTACCAGTGACCTTGAAAAGGACGCGCTCGTCATCGGCAATGGTGATGTCAAGTGGTTGTTGGAATGTCTGCTGCTATCAGCCGAGTCCGAAATAAGTAGTCTATAAATCAATGCGCCTACCTTCTCAGTGTCTAGAGTGCAAACAACAATCTCCTCAAGCTCAAGACCCTCCTCGTCATCATCATCCTCATCCTCGTCGCCAGTAGCAGGACCCTTGCCCTTGATGAGCTGTGAAAGAGCAGCCTTGAAATCAGCGCGATCAGTGCCGTCCTCCTCCTCATCATCTTCTTCATCATCAAGATCCATAAGCGCAGCAGCAGCCTGGCGTTGCTTGGCCTTGGCCTTGTCGCTGGGACCACCGTTAATCTCCTCGTCGTCAGAGTCATCCTCGCTGTCCACATCTTCGTAGTCCTCATCATCTTCGTCGTCCATATCCATGTCGGCGGGAACGCGGACGATCTTGAGGGTGGAACGGGGAGGCTTGCCGGCAGCGGCATCATCTTCATACTCGGGCTCAGCATCGGGGTCGATGGCTGCCATGCTTACGCGGAACTTGAACATAAAGTCATGTTAGTTTAGTGACTAACAAAGAATTGACACAATTAGTATGTGTTGTACTCACCATAGCAACTGCACCTTGGGGCAATGCAGGCACCATGATACCGCCAGGCGGCACCTGGACAGTGTAAAGACCAACAGGCTGAGACATTGTGAATCTGATATGTCGTATTCTTTTTAAAATTCACACTGAGAAATAAATCGTCAAGAAGTATCTCACAAAGACAAAGAAAAAAGGAAGGAAAGTAAGAAGAATAGAGCTTGACAACAATTCCAGATGGAGAAAACCAGAAACTAAAAAAAAGTTTTAGCTTGGTCAACAAATGCGAACGAAGATAGTTAAAGGCGGTCACGATGGGCGTTGCTTAGTGAACCTACCGCAGTCTGTCTGCCTATGGTAAAGCTCTCTCTTTTTTTTTTTTCTTTCTTAGGCCCCACTCACGTGTCAATCTCTTTAACCAGATCCACTTACAGTTAACCCTCTATGTACCCTAACCCTGAAGTCTCACTTTATGAAAGATTATATAGTTAGTTATAAATTTGACCCCCATATATCCTCTAGTTACTGTCAAGCTCACATATATATGGATATGCTATATACAATCCATAAACTTATACATAATACTCATCAAGTAAATCATGCAGAGAACTCAGGAGGCGCCAACCCCCTCTCCTCGACCGCAGCAGCAACGCTACGCTGTACAATATTCAACGCCTCATCCCACGTTGTTTCGGCCTGCGAACTCTGCGTTTGCTCTATACTTGCGACCGTCCTGTCCATTTTGTCCGCATCGTTTCTGACTAGCCATGTCAACCAGTCAGCGACCGAAACGGCTTTTTCAAGGTCTCGTTCCTCGAGGACTACGCGCTTGAGGTAGAGAGCTAATGCTTCCACGTCTTCGACGAAGGGGCCCTCGGTGGCAAATGCCGAGTACCACGCAGTAATAGCTTCGCGTAGATCAGGCAGTGCGGTTAGTTTCTTAGAGGTAAAGGTAGGTCGTTCGGGACGAGGTGATAGCTGAATCCGCTTCTCTGTGTTGGTTAGAGCAGTACTAGGCTCAGCTGGTGTGCTGGGTCGAGGAGCTACCGATTTGCGAGCAGCCGGTGCAACCAGGTTTGATCTCTGGCGCATACGTTCATGTCGGTGCTGTTCTAGTACTTCTGCTCGAATATCCTCAGGAAGGGCTGCTAGAAAATCTTCCGATATCTCAGTCGTCGTTTCAGTATCTGGAACCGGTAGAGAACGATCAGTCGTCTCAGGTTCAGCAGTGCGTGGTCGACTGAAATTGAAGCTTGATTGCATCAAATTGGAGCGAACCGGAGGCTTGGAAGCATTGGCAAGAGACTTGGGTGGTCTGCCACGGCGTTTCTTGACTGGAGTCGTTGGTCTTGTCAGAACAGGCGCACGTACAGGACGCGACGGTGGAGTTGGAGATGGAGGCTGGCGTTGAGGAGACTCGGGCTTCGTATCATTCGAGGGCTGGCCGTAGTAGCCTAGAATTTCTGATTGAATGTCCTCAGGTAAGGCTTTCAAAATATCCGGGTCAATTTGTGACTGTGAGGGAAGATCTCTAGCTGAGACTCGTTGCTTTGATGCCGGCGATGGAGATGTCTCTCGAGGCTCCTTCGTCTTGCGTACCAGCATAGATCGAATGTCGGGGGGTAATTCAGCAACAACTCTCGGATCTGGTTGAGTTGGCATAATGAACTGCGTCCCCAGAACGTTCAAAGGTTTCAATGAACTATCGAATGTAGGCCGATTATCAAGCGTATCAACTGCGTCAATACTGGCACCGTCGCCTTTATGAGGACTTTCGATCAAGTCCTGATCAGCCATGTTGATTGTTCTCTTGGCGACTGGTGATGCTTTAAAGTTCAATTGCTGTTGGCTACTCTCGAGCCGACCACCTGCTGATTTCACGGGCTCCAATTTTGTCATCTGAACTCCTAGACCTCGCAGATCACCAGGTGTGAATCCAAAGCTTCGTAGCATTGCAATTGCTTCTTTCCCAATGATATCACTTGCATTAGTCGCAACACCGAGCAATACACTTTTATTAAATGTGTCACATTTTCCATGCCCAAGATGTTTGACTGGCTCCAACGGCGCATCTGCTGAACGTCTCATGACACGAATCGTAAGTTGTTTCCCTTTGACCAAGTTCTCAACCAAACGTCGATGAAGCTCTTCAGAGAGACTCTGTACAAATTCTTCAGCCTGAATCTGGTTCGTAAATCGAATGCCCCAGTTGATTTCGGCAGACACAGATTTCCGCATCGTCTGAACTCCTACTTCAGTCTTGTCAATGCCCCTAGCATAGTCCCATAGTTTGGCGCCAGTCTTAGGGCCGAGATGAGAAACAAGTCTCTCGCGTGTCAAATCACGCATGTCCTTGACAAACTTGACACCAATTTCTTCTAGTTTACCACCTAAACTGTAAGCAACGCCAGGAAGGTCTTGGACTATCAAGTTTCCTATAAAATCCAACACTTCGTCGGGCTTGAGCTGATATTGTCCGGCAGGCTTGGCTTTGCGCAATGCCACCTTTGCCTGTAGGATATTGCCGCCAATGCCTACAGAAGCGGCACATCCGGTCTTTTCCTTGATCGCATGTCTCAGAGAGGTTGCAATTTCATCAGCTTTGGCCTGTTCTCGGTATATTGAGCCTTCAGAGATACCCCGACCATCAGATCCACCAGCCTGCAAACATTGCATAGTGACATCAATGAGCGCTTCATCGATACTGACGCTCTGTACAACCCCATCGACAGAGAGTATACAATCGTAGAATTGACGACTGGCTTCTTCGTAGGCAGAAAAATCATAAGGTAGAACCTTGAGTTGAGGGCACTGGTCCAGCGCTCCTTTCATCCACATCCCGTTCTTGATTCCAAACGCACGAGCTGGGTAATTACAGCTAGCAATTTCAGAACCACTGCCTGTGCCATGGGCGATTGCGACAGGTTTGTCAGCTAACTCTGGGTGGTGCTTGTGTATCGACACAGCGGCAAAGAAACTATCAAAGTCAACATGCAAAATGTACCTTCGTGCACCTGGAACACGCCGCTTGACATTCTTATTTGATTCATATTTGTCCTGAGTGATTGCCTGCAACTTGGCTTTGAGCTCGGCTTTCCACGTCGACAAATGATGAAGTCGTGACTCTCGATAATATTGTTGCAAAAAGTCAGGATTGACAACGCTCGACTTTGCCATACGTGGATCGGACAGAAGCAATGCGTTGTACTCTTCTGAGCTCATGCCGGGTTTAACAGGTATGGCTTCTCGTACAAGCTGAGCATCGACCAAACCTTGAGCTCCCTCTGGAGCTTCTCGGTTTCCATTACCCTCATGATCATCAAAGGCAATAGCCGAATCTTCTTCGACCGGCAAAAGGTTCTGCTCAACAGGGGGCCCCTTCGTCGAGACCTCTGGAGATACCAAAGACGGAAAATCCCCATAGTCGGTATCCGCATTCGAGTTGGGAAAACTCGACGTGATATCCATCTTCTCTTTCACCGGTGACGCCACGACATCCTCATCATGATTCGCATCTCCAAACTGCGAGTTATACCAACTGTTCTCCGTTTGATCCTTATAACTGCGCTCAATTTCATTGGGACGAGTCTGCAACGTGCCATTCTCGAATCTCAACACCTTTTGCGAAGCGCCTTCATCGACCACACGATAGTTATCCCATGGAAGTAATCGGCCCGCTTTGACACTATCCACAACCCAAGCGGGCTTCACGATACGGTATCTGCGAAACTCCTCTCGTTTCTTGGGTGTCAGCGAACTGGCGATAATGTGAGTAGCGCTCGTCTTCCCATCGAGATATTGCAAAAAGCCCCCGGCATGGCTGACGATAAGATGGTGCAAGTCGTTCAAGGAAGGTTGCGTGTAGCCATTTACATGCGCGACAACGCCACGAAATATTGGGGGATTATTTTCGGAAGTTGCCCGAATGTGTGCATCACGGTTTTGTAACTTTAACTTCTTGCGCCGAAAGTAGTCGTCAAAGCCTCCAAAGGCGGACGCTTCGTATTCGTCTCCATTATCATCATCAAATGTATCTATCAATAACGAGAACATAACTAATGTTAGCGATGGTCTGAAATCTCCAACTTTTGCGATAAGACCTACGACTCTGGATTCTTTTGCGAACAATGTCAGAATTGGCCTGAAGCCGAGAACCCATATTTGCACCAATGCATATTTGTTCTCAGCTGAATATATAAGAATAGGCGATCGACTGTTCGCTGAAGACGATGGACGATGAATTTGACTTTATTGTTGGTCAAGGATGACGTGTGGCGATAAGACGCGGAACACGAAGTCACGTGCCACTTTAATTGATAAGCAAAGCGTGATGCCTTGGGGCCTTAGAAAGTTTGAAGGCTAGCACTAAGCCAGCGAATTAAACCCCCGAATTTTTGTATGAAATGTAGAATCCGCTATTTACAACGATATTGACATTGAGGTTGCAGCTTCAAGTCAAGGAACAGAAATCTCTATGCTAAAGATCTAACTACCAAACAGTCTTGAAATACCGCACCATCTTATCCACATCCTCCTGACCCAACCCCCCCGTCTCTTCCAGCGCCTTTGAATACCTCCTCGCCAATTCAGTCCGCCACACAAAGGATTTCCTCGATCCTTCACCGGATCCATACTTTGTCGTCCAAAATTCCACTAACTTGATGGGCGGGTTGATCGCTGGATCCGGATTCGATGCGCGCAGTTTCTCAAGCCACACGCTCGTCTCGAGTTCTGTGAACTCCAGGCCAGCTTGGTGTAAGTATGGAAGGAGGTCCTGAGTCCAATGGAAGCTGTTGTGGTTGACGATGTTGAGGACGCCAGAGCCATAAATGGAGAATGAATGATTGATGATACTTTCGGCAACAACGTCGACGGGAAGCCAGCGATGCGTTTCGTCGAGGCGTGGTAGTGCGCCGATGGTGGTTGCGGATTGCATCATTAGTGGGATTGCCTCAGTCGTGTTCCAGACACCATGTTGCGTGTCGCCAATGACTTGACCGATTCGAAGAATACGGGAACGCAGACCAGTCTGCTCAGCTGCTTTCAGACAGATGTGTTCTGCGACAAGCTTTGACTGCGCATAACCCATTTCTTGCGCGTAGCTTAGACTCTTAGGTAGAGCTTCCGGAACCTCGTCTTCGGCTGTGTTGACAACAGCACTTATGGAAGAGCAGAAATTGAATGAGGCGGAAGTCGGTCGTTGTGATTTGAGACAGAGATCAATCAGGTTTTTGACGCCGGCGATATTGTCCTTTTCGAAACTGGCGAGTTGCCAGTTAAAGTTGACGGACCAAGCGCAGTGGATCAGGTCTGTTATCTGGGATGTGATTAGGTTGTATGTGTGCTCGTCAAATCCTAGTTTGGGATCGGACAGATTCAGTGGGAGAGCGACCAGTTTGCTGCGGGCAGTATCAGGTAGATTGTCATAGAGGCGTCGCTCGCGCAGTGATTTGGCCAAGCGTTCGTAGGCTTCCATAACGGACCCGGCTCTGATCAGACAATAAATGATGCGAACGTCGGATTGAAGTGCCAGTTCAGCCGCTGTGTGAGATCCGAGTGATCCAGATGTGCCAGTGATGACGAGATAACGACCATCAAGACCATTGGGCAAGGGTTTGTGCTGCTGAAAAGTAGAGTATTTCTCAATCAAACTCTGCATGGTATCCTCGACAGAGTTGTTGGCGTCCGCAACACCAGATCTCAGTGACAGCAAGTGTTGAGCTAATAACTTGATAGTAGGATTGTCAAAAGCCACATTCAAGCCAAGCTCTTTTCCGCCAATATCAACACGGCGACTAATAACAGACCGTAACTGCGTAGCCTGCAAAGAGTCCATACCAATGTTGAAGAAATCTGCATCCTCATTCAAGAGCTTGCGTGACTTTGGCAGCAAGATATCGTGAAGTTGCTCTTCCAAAAACTGTCTGAGCTCTGGTTCTGACAGTGCCTCAAGCTCTGCCGGAGTCTGTTTATCCTCGTATGCACTCTCAATCAACTCAGAAAATTGTCGATATGCTGCCTGCCTAATCACCGTACCCTTGTCGGTTCGTGGACACTGGGTATCCGGTGGAAGAAGGAACACCATATCTTTCGAGAGCTGTCCAAAGGCCGGCATATCAACCTGCGCTTGTTCCACTCGAGGCCATATTTGTTCAATCAATTGATCTTTCGAAAGGGCTGCACCAGCTTCCGTGAGTATAACAATCATACCAATGCTAGCCTTTTGTTGGCCAAAAACAAGAACTTCTGCAACAGCCGGGTCCTGTCTCACTGATCCTTCAAGAGCGAGCGGAATTACTTTTTCGCCGTTCACTAGCACGATAGTATCATCCAGACGAGCGAAATACTTGTACGCTTCAATTTCCGGATGTTTCGTGAATAGGTCCTTCGTTGCATAAGCGCCATCGGGTCTGTTGGAAACTGCTTTCGAAGGCCATCCATCAAGAACAACCGCTTCGTATATACCAGAACTCCGTTCTTCAAATCGCAAGTATGGCTTAATAGCGGCACCGGGTCGTAACCAATTCCATAGCTTATCTTCTCGCGGACGCTCAGAGGTCATCAATTGGCCTGTTTCCGTTGAGCCAATCTGGCTGACGAGATGGACACCGTTGGCAACCAGCCTGTCACCCAGAGAATCGGGGCATGGAGAGCCACTAAACAGAACAATTTTGCATTTTCGAAGTGCCTCGATGCCTTCTTCTACCTCGGCCAGAAGCTTGAGCGCATACGGCACGCCGTAAAACACCTCAAAGTCATTCGCTTGCATAGTTCCAAGAAGATATTGTCGCGCAAGCGGTAAGGACGGATTGTACAAATGTATACTCTTGCAAGAGTAAATCGACCGATGCAAACAGCTTATACCATAATTGTGATACAAAGGAAGCGTAATGAAACCTCTCAAGTTCATGTTCTGCGCATAGTTCCCCAGAGCAGCTTTGTGAGTTTGGAAAATCGGTTTTGGTAAGCCTGTTGATCCGCTTGAGTGGATGATCCAGGATATGTGTTTCGCCTCCTGAGCTGGATCCAGGTTGGGTGTCAGATTGGTGTCAACTTCCTTATCTTCGATTGGGAAGTTGTACCAGTCATCTGTGGCGATGTAGTCAATCTGCAAATCTGGTATCCTTTTCGTCAGGTCGTCGGCCGTATCCTGAAAGTCCTTGGTTGTGACGATATGCTTCGACTCCGTCCTCTCAAGCAGCGACGCATAAGCCTCTAGCGGAATACGCGTCGACAGAAAAAGAACCGAATGGCCCAATTTCGATAATGCCCAGAAAGTAGCGAGATAATTCAGATCCGACGGTCCCAACAACGACACCACGATAGGCTTCTCTGATGATGAGGTTCGCGGAGGAAGCCTTGAGGCGAGCTTCTGGGCTACTCTGTATGCGAAGATGTCTAGCTGTCGCATGCTATAGCCGACATAGTCGATGCCGGTGTGTGGGTAGTACACCAGCGGAGTATCTCCGAGCAGACTTGCGCGATGCCGGATGAGACCATCTATGGTTTGTGGGTTGGTGTCTTCGGTTGTTGTTGTTTCGACGTGTTGGATGATGGTGGGCTGTTTCTCTCGAAACGTCTCCGAAGGTGGGTTTTGTACAATGGCTGCCATGACGTGTGAGGAGTTGCAGCTAATCAATCTTGAAAAAAATGTATATCAATCTGCATCAAAAATAAGATAGCGAGCATAGATAGCCACCTTATATAGCTTCAATCTCACCTCCACGGCTCGGAAAAGCATCATGATGGGTGGAAAGTACATTCCATCACTTGCCCTTGGCTATAGTGACATCTGAGAAAGTGGACCCTGCTCCTCATACTAATGCGGAGTAGACGTACACCCACGCTTTAATTAGAGGGAGATCATGCTTGTCTGTTAGTGATGTGATTACTGGTCAATATCAATATATCCGAGTGGAAATAGCTCCAGGTGTCCGCAACCCTAGGTAAAGCCGGACCGGATATTTTTCCTGCTGGAAAAATATACTTACATGTACCAACACCAGCTGATATGTAGGTTTCTTTAGATATTTGGAAATATCTACGACTGTACGTTGTTTTATATTGTCGATAGAAGATTCTTCAAAAGAAAGACACGAAATCTGACGCTAAAAAGCGCTCTAGCAATTATATGACTATTCAACCTGTATATGCTACATCAATCGATACGTAAACTTGAAGTTGTAGCGAACCCATGTTAATCATGTACAAACAAAAACTTTCTCAATCCTGGGTATCTTTCTAAATGCATCAAAAATATATGTATATATACAATTTATGTTCCTTGATCCGGTATTGAGCACTCATAGATTGAATGCTCAGAAGTTGAATTCCGAGGAGTCGTTGTTGAGACTTGAATAGGCCTGCAAGAATCATTAGTACATGACTACATGGGATTGAATAAGAGCAATGCATACCCATGAATCCAACTGCGTCCACCAAACAGATCCATCCAGACTATTCAGAAGTCCGAAATCATCATCTCCAAGGAGGTCCGGCCCATCCATGCTAGGAAGGGTCGAGTTTCCCAGGTATGAAAACGAGTCCAGGCCTGTATTTATATTCATGGCTGAACGCTCAAAGCTTGTTTCTGCCTGGTATGGTTTGTCAATCTGGAGAGTCTGCTGTACTCCATGAGGTTCCACCGTCTGTGGCACAGTGGGATTGATATTCTTTGTTGTTGTAATTGTTGCGGAAAGCTGATTGTGGACTTCGAGTCTTAATTCTTCCAAAATGATACCGTAACGACGACTCGGGCAGTTTTTTCGGGTAGCTTTTGCCAGATGAACCTGACATCGCTCCGCAAGACTGAACAGATCTTGCACATCATCCGTCATGCTGGAAACACTGGGCGTTGTCGGGTCTGAAGTGGATGCCTGATGCTGCTGAATAGTGTAAATGTAAGCCACGAGAATGGCACAAAAACAGATATAATGTGTAAACCACCAAGACTCTAACATTGATCCCTGATCAGCCAAGGCATCTACACGCTGCAGGACATCCTTGACCGCATCGATGCAGTTCTGTACATGTGTCGTAACCAAATCAAGAGGAACCAATGGTCTTCGTGTCAAGTCGGTAAAGTCATTGAGAATGAATAGTCGAGTTGCGTGTATCATTGCATGGTTATATGCAAACTGTAGAACGTGACTTTGTCGGCAGAGGGGTGGGATTAGACTAGAAGCTCGAACGCTTCCGAATAATGGATGGACACTTTGTTTCCATTCTTGTAGCTCCGCGACCAGTTCGATGGCCGCTTCGTACGGAGCTACTGTAGATGTTGCCCTTGTTGGGTACACTCTCCGCGATATCTCGCCCATGAGAAGACCGAGTCTGATCATCGTTAGCAAAAAGCAGACTTTAAAAATGTCATGAGGTAATTTTTTTTTTCTCTTTTTACCTGAAATGCAATATAGAAGCAATCATCATGCCATCCATGGCATCTTGTATTCGTGGTGGCTTTTCCATGTACATATCTTCGTCATTCACCTCGTCCGGAAAATCCTGGTCAATGTCTTCGTCATCTAATAATCGTGGTCGTCCAAACATGACACTCAAGTATTTGTCCAGAGTATAGGCACTCCAAAAGATTCGTTTGCGTAGCTCTTGGTCCACATAGGCTGGTCCCCCGCGAGTGGACTTGGACAATCGTCTCCTATGCAGTCCCAGAGCCGTGACTAGTTGCATGGTTGTTCCAAACATGTACCAACACTGATTTGCCCTCGAAGACGACAAAAGGAACAGGCATATTCCCAAGCGCACTTGAATAGTCTCCAAAGCTGGTGGCCCGGTTTCAACTGACATCATATGCCGGGCTGCAGCATACCATCGTTCGCTGAAATTCGTATTTAGTGTCGGTTATGCTGAGGATGATGTTTGACATACGCACCTCTCACTTTCCGGATGTATCTCATCATTCCCAATCCTCCGCTCTTCACCAAGCATCCCCACTGCAAAAATCATATAAATCACTCCCACTTTTGCCGCTGATTGGCTAGGCGGAGGATTCGAGGGTAGAATATTCTTCTCATATATCGTATCCAATAAAGCCATTACATTACCTCTATGAAGGAACCGATATGTCACAATGGAAAAATCAAAGTATGTATCCAGCAATCGTATGGCGCGTTCCTTTGGCGGCAGTTCCAATGTAGACCAGTCGGCTTTATCGGAAAAGGGTCGATCGCCGAATAATAGCACGGGTGTATTTTTCGAGGATTCATTTTCGGGGAGTTGCGGTGTTGTTGATATGTTGTCTTGTTTCAACCGTCTCCAACTCCTCGAGAGAAACGAAATACCTGAAGAAGGACCCAAATAGTTACCCTCCAAGTCTGTAGCCTCTGGTTCGGGTGAACTACTCCTCGGCGACAAGACGGCGAGCGATTGTGAGTTTCGACGCAGCTGGGGTGTCGTCGGACTTGACGTCGCGAGTGCTGATCGCGGAGACACATGCTCCTTATGAATGGACGATCGAATTGAAGGCGTCGAACGTTGTACAGCATCTTGGCCACGCACAGAACCTGGAAGCGGAGTCGGAGGAGTGCCTCGTGTATAGATCGCGTTGTATTCGCAGGTTCTCGACAGCTTGGTGCAACGATGGCATGGTAATGTTCCGGAGCATCGTGTCTTTTTCCTACAGTCAATGTCAGAATTATTACTCCGGCGCAAAAGAAATTTGTGCGGGGCGGATACACTTTGCAGGAGTCGCAGGCTCGGGTTATTTTCCGTCGTTCAACAGTCAGAGTTTCGGAGGCCTTGCGCTTCTGGCCGGCAACCCCGTTATCTTGCATCGAGGTTGAAGATGTGAGAGGGGCCATTTCTGTATTTCTGGTGATCTAGTTGAGGGCCTAGTTGCGATGATGGCAGGCGGGACGAAGTGGTGGACACTGGACAGAGTATATGTGAGTCAGATAATTGAACACTGGTTAAGCTTTCTGGGGAACTTCAAAAACCGACAAAGCGGGGAACTCCCCGCGCTCTCAAAAGAGGAAATACGTGATAGCGCCTTTGTTCAATTTGATGCGTAGTTGACAGCTATCATTTCTTAGTACGGAATTGAATTCTACATGTCCTGTTGGCTTGCGATTTGCACGAGGGACCTGCTCTGTTTTGTCCTATCTGCTACTTAAGAGGATCCGGTCTCGGCCAGAACTCCGAGCACCAAGGCTTTGAGCTTGATGGACAACCAGCTAGTGATGAATGTATGGACATGGAGTCTTCTAACATCGAAGACTCCATGGGTAGTAGAAAACTATTCGAGAAAGCCAGGAAACCGAAAGTTGCGTCGTTATAGAGAGTCATCGCTCTCGTACTCTTCCCACACTACGTAATACATTCTGTCGACAAGATCATGGCAAAAACAATAAAACATAATTGTGAAACGCCCTGGATATCTATCGCTTAATATGATGCCATGCTTGTTGTTGATATATAACGGACCGAAATAAGGATGAAAACATATAACATAGAGGTCGTCTGTCTTCAGCGTAATGGTACCCGGCAAGGAGTCCCTTTCAGACAGAGGTCACACGCCAGCGCTCGGGTGAGCATGACCTTTGATCTCAGATTCACTTCTCAGACTATCGTCTATCCGTCTGCGAAAGCGGTGTTGTTTGTGATTTCGATCCTTCACCCACGTCGTGACTGAGACGACTGAGACGACTTGATTTGGCCCAACAATGGCTATTATCGGTTCACCACGATCGGATCGGGCATCTGTCGTTTGTAGGCGAGGATCGCGTATTTAGTCACTAGGGTCATTCCCTAGAACTAGCGCACATGTACCGTCACGGCATGATCACCAAGTGTTCGTCACTACTCAGCCATGCCTATGGCACAATTAGCTTGACTCTCCTATGAGAGATCTTTATTCGCGTCCGGACTCACTTTGGTGGAGATCCGAAATCTCGTCACTGCCTTCAGCGTCTTCGAACTCGCTGAGAATCGAGAGGATGGTCTCCCTTATCTTGGAATAGCCACTCTTGTTGTCAGGGTCTGGATTCCTCACGGTATCTTGAATCACCTGTACCAATTGATCCACCTGATGTGTGCTACCCAAGCGGATAGAAGCCAAAAGGTTTTCTAAGAAGCCATGGTAGTATTGAAGGTTATTTTCCGCATTTTCCAATTGTTGTTTGTTGCTTAAGACGTGTTCTTTGCGGCGTTTGTCGGCAAGAGCATCGTATATACAATCCCGCCCATGATTAGAGCATTCCATGCAAGGACTACCGGTACTACACTACAACAAGAGATGGTCAGACAGTCAGCTATGAAACACACATGCCGTTGTTATTATTTGAACGAAATCGTGGGGAAAGATAAAATGGTACGGACCTTGGTCCGTCGTTTTTTGCATTCTAAACAAGCCATTGATGCTCGTTTAGGTTTCCCTTCGTCGGCGGTTGGCGTTTGTGGCGCTGATTGCTTCTGTATATCAATATGGCGGGGGGCAATCGGGCGATATACCCTCATTCGATCCGGCCGGTCATCCATGGCTGTCTGTGACTGGGTTTGCAATGTGAAAAATGTGCTCGTATTGTAGTTTTGGCCAGCGACGTGTTGTCATTAAGACTCCCGGCTTGAGTCGAACAAGGGAGAGTCGGTTAATTAAGACTGGGCTCTATAACGCAAGAGCCAATGCCTGGACGAACAGTAGTTATGTGATTTTCCGTACGTGGCGTTAGGGAAGCCGGACGAGATCTGAAGAGCAGGTTGCAGCACATAGGCCTCCGACTGAGGGCCTTTTAACGTTTGCCTGGTCCATACAGCGATATAGAGCAATTTCGAAGACAAGGCGTATGTACAATGCTTGCTTGTATTTTATCACAGGCGCAAAGAAAAACGTTCAGACAGTAATTTCATTACGCCGGTGATGCAGCGTGTTGTGGGACCAGGAGCGCAAAGAAAGTCACACTGTTTGTCCAACCCAGCGCGACAAATACTGGCTGGAAGTAGCTTGCATGGACTCATCGAGTCTTTCCCCTTTTGGACGGCTTTGAGATCGGATGCGAAATCCGACAAACCAGACGCGAGAAAATCCTTTTAGAGCAGAAACCGGGAGTTAGCGAAGGTGATTTTGTGAAAGGGTCCTGCCAGGTGACTCTTGGCGGACAGTGACTTACCCAGATGGGAACATTCATCGAGATCGTGGGTCGAGTGTTGGGACGAGTGGAATCAACTTTTGCGACCTGGAGGTTTTCTCCGGACAGGGACAGATTTTGATAGGCCTGACCAATAAGCCCCCGCGTGTTCCTAAGCGCGGCATCTCGTCCTCTCGAATGTCGATTCGAGAGGACCATCGTACGCGACTTCGGATTTTCTCTGATAAAGTGTCCTGTTCGTAAGTACGCATGTAGTGATTCCGCAAGTCGGGAAGCTGGGGGAGGTGGATGGCCGAAGGTCGGTTCTCAAAAGGCGGCGGTCCTTGGTTCGGTTGCGATGGATTCGGGAATCTATCTGATTGAGATCAGATGTCGATACATACCGCGTGGTCGAAAGAATGGCGCATTCTCAAGAACATCAAGGCATCCTGGCGGTCGTAAGAAGGAGCTCCCGTTCTGATTCAAGCAGCAAGTAGGTGAATGCTCCTGCTGCGTTTGGTTTAATTATAAGACATCTCCTGCCTTTTTCTTGTGCTTCATGAAGCGGAATCTCCATTAAATTTGATCTAGACTGCAAATTTGACGATCAAGCTCCAAGCAGCGTGTCAATAACATGAGGATCGGTCGCAACGAGGGACTGACAGGGGGATATTGGCATATTTATATCAGACAGGAAATAAGGAAATAAGATGGATCACGCTATCTGTCGGCTCCATGCTTCCACGTACGTCCTAGCAGTCGGGGTTTGAGAAGCACACCCTATCAAAGTGCTTCACTAGCTGTAGTCGTCCCCATCTCCAGCGATGTAGTGTGGCTTGGGGGCTCGTGTCCCTGAGGGCAGTTAATCAAGATCGTCGTGGTTCTGATCCAACGGCGCCACGGAGTTTCTGACAGGCATAGCGGATCTTGCATGGCATATTCCATCTATCACAGATCTGAGATGTTGATCGGGATGCACTGCGTTGCTCTCTTTCTGTTTTGGAGGCGTTCGCCGCGACACGTGACAGCCACGGTCGCTCGTTCTGTCTGGAAGATGCCGAGCTGTCGATGCTTCTTCCTCCAGAGACCCCCACGAGAAGTTTCTACCTCATCCAGCAACCATGGACTACGCAAAATCGAGAACTTGAACGTCGATAGTAGACTAGCTACCCTTCTACGGCTCAATGACTCCAAAGCCACAACCCCATCTTACTGTTGCGCCGCCGATGCCAAGCGCCAACACTAAGCGCGCTCGAATGCCAGTTGGCAAATCTTCTTCACTGACAGTGGACCATACTGAGCACAATAGTTATGGCTGAATATGGGCTTTTCTACCCAGGGATTCTAGAGAACCGCCGCCTGTTTTGTGACGATTGGTCGGGTTGGAAAGGCGTCATGCTACGGATTCGCCGATACAACTTCAAGTACTACGACGAACCGATAACGATACAAACTTGACCGGCGTTACGAGACATTCGAACCGCGAGACAAACAAACAATTCGAAAACCGAGTTTTCAGAAAAAGCTTGCGAGTTACATGATATTATCCCCCATATCGACATTGCTTGCTGGCTGTCAAATGTCATTATCGATCCCGAGGCAATTTAGGATGAAAACAGCAAACTCGCCTCGTGCTAGCATACCCATTGCCTTAACTTCTATATCCCGGCTATATCTGCCCAAGCCACCAGGCCCAACACGCATAACGTGATCTCTGTTGAAGAGAGATGTCACCCTCGACTCTTCTGCAGCCCCCGGTTCATAAGAGAACAGTTTATTGACAAGGCCTATGGTTAGGGTTCGCACTATTGTCATGTTGGTAGTATGAGCATGACCCACTCGTCATCCTTGGCTTCTATCAGGCTCGTGAGCTTGTTTGATCCGTGCGACTAGAGGCTATTCGGTTGACCTATAGGCGGTGCACGTGTGGATGGGAATTGCATTTCCACGCACATCAATTGGCGAGACAAAGCTCAGCAACACGGACGGGATCTCGGTATTTCGGCAAGCCTACCTTTCCACGTCTGGGAATCTACCCAAAGTACAAAACGGCCAGAATCAAGATGAGGCATCAGTTATGATCACTGCCTGGATCCGGTGTTCTTATCCAATTTCTAGACCATATGCCTATGCGAATTTCCAGTTACACACATGCAGAATGCATTGAAATCATGAAAGTATGAGTTGCGATGATGGCTTTTACGAAACATATTGCTTCGCGAGTTTATGCTATCTTTACGTATCGCCAAAGCAAATCCTGAATGATGTGTGTGCATTTGGCTTTGTTTATGTGGTGTGCCAAAAGGGGGCATAATGGGCCCGCAATTTGCTATCAACAAGAAAAGTGGCTAAAGGACAGAAGACCTTGAACAGCCGGTTATAACAGGAAATTCGCTACGCACTAAACAGTAGTTCGGTGCTACCTATCCAACTCTAGTTAAGGGGCGCCATTGCATCAGCGACAAGGCTTGCATTTTTGTTGCGCTTATTGCGGAGATCAGGGGTTCAGACCTTCCAGCATAAGCTTTGGCTAGACGATCTATTTCTATTGGCTCTGAGCTTTAGGAATGACAGAACATGTTTGTTCGGACTTTGGGAGATACTGTAGTTCAATACGCGGTTTTTCGAAGACGAGTAACGAGATCTCGGTAGCTATCATGCACGGGCACCTGCGCTTGTTGTTCCTCATGCTGGATTGACACCATTTCAGTGGGGAGTACGGAGTAGCAAGGAATGCAAAGGCGAGATTAGACTGGAGGAAACAAGGACGGCTATCTTATGTGCTGGAGAGCGCTCGACGGTTGGTCAGAAACTGATGGAAAATACATCCTCTGCCGCCAGAGGACTCTATTGACTCGGCTATTGTGTAATAGCTTCCTCTTCGAGTTAGTGCACTCTCTGCTGATGTCTGACATTGCCTGTCTGGAGTGACACTGGAAGTCTCGACGGATAAGAAGGTCCTGGCCCGTGGAACACGGTGTACAGAGCTAGCAAACCGTGCCATAGAGGACTAAGAAGGACCCTTGTCACAAGAAACTTACTTTTTTCTGCGTGTACATTCAAACATCATTGCTCCCTACGTTTCCAAGTATGAATTTCATACGGGACTGCATATTAGGGAAGTCAATACTCTCATTACATCCGTCCGGTCCAAATCAGGTCTACCTTGGGCATACAGCCTGCTACACGTCGGGGAAGTGAAGCCGCTGCAATCTTGAGATAATCAGCACAAATGGGTCCCAATCGGGCATACGTACTAGCACTGAGTAGTCGATCCGGACGCGGTGAGAGACGTACTACCCTGCATTGCCCGCACTTGAGTCAGCAGTCACTGTCATCGAGATTCAACTACAACTGCATACTTTCACGGTGTTCGACTGATTCTCAGATCTGGGGTTCAATATTTGTTTTTCAATGACAAAGAAGTGAAATCATAAAATCTGGCTAGAGTTTTCTCGGCGTTTTTGACGCTGAGGCCTGCCCGCAGAGGAGATCACTACCTCGCTGTCAGTAAGTTTGTGAATTGCCAGATACCTGGACTACGATGGACTCCAGCAGCTCTCAGATGGAGGCGTGCATACACACTAATCGAGATTGAACCGAAGAAAATATAGATTGGTTTATCGTTAAAACTCCAACTTGTCTACCAAGCCGATGAAAGCATTATTATTTCCTTCGCCACGCAACAGTGACTCGACATCGACGCGTCCTGCCGTAATATACCGTTCACTTATACCAATATTTATTCGTTTCGACAGAAGCTGCTTGAGCTCTGCCCGCAAACCCGCCAACTCTCCCTTGGTGATACTGCTGGCCTCCTTCTCCTTCTGCGAACGACCACCACCGCGACCGCGCCCTTTAGCCTTTCCGCCTTGTTTCTCAAACTCTTCGCTGTTGTAGTCGACGCCTAGTTCCTCCGCTGCATTTCGCAACCAGTTGTCTTCCGATAAGATCTTTTCTTTGGCCAAGTTTGATTCGGTGATTTTCTTGGCTAGAGTCATACGAGGCTTGACGCGTGAGATGACTCGGCGGTCGAGCTCGAGCGACTCGAGTGGATTGCGTTTCGCGGATGCACCGGATTTAGCCTGTGCATGGACTTTGGCGACGAGACGCGCAACGCCGACGACTTCATCGGGCGCACAAATGAGGACACTCTTACCAGAGGCTCCTGCACGAGCGGTACGGCCGGATCGATGCACGTACATGTCCGCTGTTCGAGGAACATGGTAATGAATAACCATGTCAATGCCCTTGATATCGAGACCACGCGCAGCGACGTCTGTAGCTACCAACACCGAGCTGGGGTCAGCATCAGAAGACGAGAACCTCTCCACAGATCGTAGACGGGCTTTCTGTTCCATGGTCGAATGTAGAGCTAGTGCCGGGATGCCCAAGTTTTGTAGCAATTGCGATAATCGGCGGACAGACGATATAGAGTTCGCGAATAACAGGCAACGATGGCCTGGGTGGTAGAGTAATAGAGTGTAAAGATAGAGATCCTATAAGCCGTCAGTATACTTGAAGTAGATAGCTGAATCCATTGAACATACCTTCTCCATGGCACCACACTCCAAAATACCCTCCTTCAAGCCCTGAGCCATCTGAGAAATGGGGTTGACGTCAATAAACTTCGGCTTCTCCTCACGGAACTTGAGTTTTTGTAAAAGATATTCCATAGACTCCGTATTGTTCATCAAGTCGCTGCTCATGAATTTCCCCTTTCCGGCCAGTTTCTGTTGTAGTCCTTTATGGAACGTGGCTGAGAACACGAGTGTTTGCCTCGCTGCCGTAGCTTCTTCCTGTTTTTGCTCATCTTGCTCTTCATCCGAAGAGTTCTCTTCGGCTTCATCATTATTCTCCTTTCGATCAAGTGCGTCTAAGATTTCTTCCAACTCCTTGTAGTGCCCATCACTAAGCAATCGATCCGCCTCATCAAGAACGAGGTATTTAACCCTGGACATCCTCTGAATAAGACCAGTCCCCGAACTGAGAATCTCCCAAACTCGGCCTGGTGTACCAATCACGATATCAGCGTCATTCAACAGTCGCTGTTGCTTTTGGATCGCCAAGCCACCGGTAAGAAGTGCGATTCTCGCATTTGCGGCGGGAGTATGTGTATTGAGGGCACCGATATGTTTCGCCAATTGATGCGCCAGTTCTCTCGTAGGTGATAGAATTAGTGCTATAGGTTGAGATTCTTTCTTTTTCTTCTTGTTGTTTTCTTTCGAGGTGTCCTGCTGCCCTCTGGTAGTCAGGTAGTATTCGAGAATGGGTATGCCGAATGCCAATGTCTTTCCGGACCCCGTTGATGCTTTTCCGACCACGTCGTGCCCGGCAAGGACCTCGGGTATGACTGCTTGTTGAATTGTGCTTGGAGTTGAGAACTTGAGTTTGGAGATACCAGTTTGTAAGGCTGGAGATAAGCCTAATGATTCCCATGCGGAGACATCGACCTCATCTTCCTCCTCCTCGTCTTCCAGCGCGGTGAACGGTAGAGACTGTATTTTCTCGGTAGGTTTATCTGCCTTTGTCTTCGGTTGCGGCTGTTTGTTGGCCACTGGCTTCTTCTCGTCTGCTGTGCTCTTTTCTTTCTGCTGTTCCGGTTTCCTTTTCTGTTTCTGCTCCTTCTGTGGCTTTACTCCCTGTTCTTCTCCATCGCTGAATCCGGACCATTCTTCATTATTCTCGCTCGGCGTCTCGTCGGTGGGTTTGGCTTTCTTGAGTATCGATTTCCTCGGTTTGTCTGACGAAACCTACAAACAACAATCAAGTCAGCAAAAAAAAGCCCAAGTTGATACTTAATTCTCAATCGATCTGCAAATCACCTTAAATTTAACCTGCCCACTAGACTCCGGCCGAATAATATCCACACCATCAATCTCCTCCAATCCAAAAAATCCCCCAACATCACCTAACCGATCCGGCAATTGGACAGTCTGCCAGTCCAGATCATCAAGTCCAACAATGTCCTCGCCATTCTGATCCGTGTTTTCCTCTACTTTCTGCTTCTTGGCTGCCTTTTTAGCCAGGTTGCGGCTTTCTCTTCCGCGTTTCATCCCCATGGCGCAATGAATCGCTTTGTCGTTGGTGTTGTTTTTTGCGCAAAGTGATTGAGATGGGCAGAAAAAAAAGTTTGGCTCCGCTTTTGACTTCTCCGAGCGGATCTCCGCCTTTTTGCAATCTTATCGGCAATTTTGCAACCCCGCCAATTATTTTTCTTTCTTCGATATTTTGAACAAATTGTGCGACAGAGAAGTGTTATCGAAAGGGAATTATAATTTACGACTCTGCCTGGAATTTAAAATATGGGGAAAGCGTCAAAAGATAAACGCGACGCCTACTACCGGCTCGCCAAAGAGCAGAACTGGCGAGCTCGCTCAGCTTTCAAATTGATCCAGATTGACGAACAATTCGATCTCTTCTCACACGCAGACCCTGACAGCGTCACTCGCGTCGTTGATCTTTGCGCCGCGCCCGGAAGTTGGAGTCAAGTGCTTAGTCGCGTGCTCATCAAGGGTGAAAGTTTTGGTCGAAGAGCATGGTTAGAAAAACGTCGGAGGGATAAGAAGGCTCTTGAGAAACTGGAGGAGAACCAGGCTACCGAAAATGAAGAAGAAGATGGCGAAGATACGGAAGATACGGAAGATGAATCTACAATTCTCAAACCGCGGAAGAATGTCAAAATTGTCGCAATTGATCTACAACCCATGGCGCCATTAGAAGGAATAACCATGATGAAGGCAGACATAACCCACCCCTCAACGATACCACTTCTCCTTCGCGCCCTTGATCCAGAATACTACGAATCCGAATCCTCGAAACAAGACACACCCAAAGAAACCACCACCACAGCAACAACGACAACAAAACTTCCATCCCACCACCCTCACCCCGTAGATCTAGTTATCTCCGACGGCGCACCAGATGTCACCGGCCTCCACGACCTCGACATCTACATCCAATCCCAACTCCTCTACGCAGCCCTCAATCTCGCAATCGGCGTCTTGAGACCAGGCGGGAAATTCGTCGCCAAAATATTCCGCGGTAGAGATGTCGATCTGCTGTATGCGCAGTTACGAACGGTGTTTGAGAAAGTATCTGTTGCGAAGCCGAGGAGTAGTCGTGCGAGTAGTTTGGAGGCATTTGTGGTTTGTGAGGGGTTTATGCCGCCTGAGGAATTTGACTCGGTGCTTGCGTTGCAGAATCCGATGTTTGGGGGTGCGGCTGCTGTGAGGGCTGATGAAGATGGGACTGTGGGTTATGATATTCCGGATGAGGAGTACGAGGAGGAAGTTCAGCAAGGAAGCAAAGTTGCGCAACCTATCTCTTCAAGTGGTGGAGATGATGTGACTCAACACCTGGCTCTTGAGCAACTCACATTGTCTGAACAATTGTCTCACCGCCCACCGCATGAATCGCGCTGGATCCCGCCGTTTATTGCGTGTGGAGATCTTTCGGCTTGGGATGCTGATGCGTCGTATGCTTTGCCGGAGGGATACGTTAGTCTGGATCCTGTGCAGCCACCTACAGCGCCGCCATATAAGCGAGCATTGGAGATGAGAAAGGAGCTTGGTGGAGCCTATGGGAAGACGAAGTTGGGGGCTATGGGTCGTGCTTGATAGAACTCTCTGTGTTGAAAAGAAAAATATACTTTAGATTCGTTCCTTGTACATATGCATATACTTAAGGGGTTGATGGTGAAATGAAGATCATGTATATACCAAAAGAACAAGCACTCTAGATAGATCAAAATCAAACATCAAGTCTAATGCTAATCATGCAATCGCTATCAAGAGCTGAAACCATTTTAATAAACCTCCAAAACATATCGTTCCTCATCCTTCAATTTCTCAATCTCCTTGCGAGTCTCAACCTTCTTGCCCAAGGCCCGGGCTTCGATGGCAATAGCCTCCTCAAGAACCTCAGTGACATCAGGAACAGGCCATGTAGGACCGCAGAGGTAGAAAGCACCTTCTTCACGGATGTAGGCTTGCACGATCTCGGGAAGAGTTTGACGCATACGGTCCTGGATGTAGATCTTTTGCGGCTGGTCACGAGAGAATGCGCGACCCAACAGCGTAATGACGCCAGCGGCCTGGTAAGCCTCCCATTCTTCGCCGTAGCAGTATTCTTCGCGCTGGTGACGGGATCCCATGTACAAGAGGACGGAGCCGATTTCCTTGCCCTGCGCCTTTTCCAAGGCACGGTGCTGCACGAAGGCACGGAATGGTGCGAGACCTGTACCTAGACCAGCCATGATGATGGGCTGGGTGGAGCGAGGAGGCAACTTCATCACGCTGGGCTTGACGCTCACGGTGACTGGAGCACCGGGTTGGAGACCGCTGAGGTAACGAGTGGCTTGTCCGAAACGGTCGCGGCCACGAGGGTCGACCCAGTTGACGACGACAATCATCAAGGCCACGGACGTGGGGGTGACCTTCTGGCAAGATGCGATTGAGTACTCACGACGCTTCATGGGGCTCACGATGCGCACAATGTCGTGGAAGCTGGGGTGAGCAGAACGGAACTCAAGCAAGATGTCGGCGTAGGTGATGGTGTCGACCTCGGCTCGTCGCTTGAATTCGACTGCGCCTTCTGGTCCGGCCAAAGCAAGGAGCTCCTTCTTTTCCTTCTCCTCGGAGGCGAACTCTGCGAGAGCTTCGTAGAATCGCTTGGGGGGACGACCGAAGAGATCAACGTTTTGAATCAAGGCTTGGTAAACGGTGCGGTTCTCCAAAATGTTCTGGTCCTCTCTGTTGGGGACTTCGACAACCTCATCTGGGTTCAAACCGTAGAATTTGATGAACTCCATGACATCCTCACGGTCGTTCTCGGCGTGAACACCGAGAGCTTCACCGATATCGTACTTGAGACCAGAGTCACCGAGGTCGAACTCAATGTGGAAGATGTTTCTGTCGTAAGTAACAGGGGTCAAGCGACGGTTCTCCTTGACGTGAACGGTGAAGGTCTTGGTGTTAACATCAGGACGCAATGAGTTCTGGGTACTGAAGGCCTCCTTGAATGCAAGACCCTGAGCAGCAGTCTTCCAGTCCTTGAGAATGGAAGCGGGCTCAACTTCAGTCTTGTCGAAAGGCACAAAGCTGGTCGAAGTGATATCTTTGGGCAACTCCTGTGCATCGGCCGGAACCTCGGCAGTGCTCCACGATTCAGGGACTGTGACACTGCGGAGAGTGGTCTCAAGCTCCTTCCCGGCTTCGGCAAGGTGTTCCGGAACCTGGATGTTGAGACCATCGAAAGAACCCTGAGCAACACGCAAGATGGCAGCTTGGACCACTGCGGACTCAGAGGTATCCAAGAGCGAAAGAACGATGCCACGCTTGGCGATTTGCTGCTGGAAGGCAACAGACAACTTCTTCTCGAGGTCTTCATTGGTGAGACCGGGAGCTTTGAGGAGGACTTGGCCGTTGTCCTTGACCGACGCAAGAACGTCGACATCGTTGAGGACCTTGATATCGCCGACGTAAGCTACATCTGCAGTGATAACCGGGTATGGTGCATCAACAATCTTGGTGCTTCTGCGAATATCAGTACGGACGACACCACCTTGCACCAGATTGTCGAAAACAGTGCTGGTAGTGACGTTGACGGCGGGGTCCTTGGCAAGCGCCTGTGTCAAAGAAGCAGCAGCATCGAGGGATTGGCCATCGTCTAAATCCCAGAGAGTGAATTCTTGAGTGCCAGCTTGCTCGATAAGCTGAAGCGGGCTTGCCTGGTTGTTGGTTTGAAGGATAGGCTTGTCAGAAATACGCTGGAATGCGGCAGCGGCATTGACGATCGTCCATTGATGGGTAACATCGTATTTGATATCGACACAGACAGGCTTTCCAGTGCGGTCGACAGCGAAGGTTAAAGCTGCGAGGACATCATCGTACAAGGCTGAGTGAACACCTTCATCCTGGACAGCCTGGTGGTCACGAACCTGGCCGAGGACGCCGACGATCTTGACAGTCTTTGGCAGGACGCGAAGGAATTCTTCCTCGACAAAAGGTCTGTAGACGCGAACGTTGACGACACCAACGCGTGAATCACGCTTGCTCAATGACCTGGCAAGTTGGGAAGTCAAAGAGGCCTCCACGGTACCAAAGACGACCAAGACAGATGTGGGCTCGCTATGGCCGTGATATTCAAACAAGCCGTAGTCAGTGCCCAATTCGCCGTTCAAGGATTGCAACACAGTCAACACTTTGCCCTGGTCATCCAAATGCTTTACCTTAGTATCTTCGACCGTCTGTTGCTGAACAGCCTGGTAAATACGTTGTAGACCGGGCTGGTCCATGACATCGATAACACGGGTGTTGTCACGACCCACGCGGACTCCGTCGTAGAGATGGATGGTTGGCAAGAAACTGGCCACCAATGTCGAGAGGAGAGCCATGTGCTGTGATTCATGAACGGATGAGCTTGAAATTAGACCGAGTCCCAAGTCCTCAGCCAAGTTCAATGCTGTCGCATAGTCCGAAACGAGACGTTCGCCGGCATAGTCGACAGCGGCGACGTGAGCAACAACGGGGTTGGCGACGGCGTAGAGCAGAGAAAGTTGCTCCAATGAGGACCGCAAGTAAGTCAGCGTTGCAGAAGATGCGATAATACCTTGAGGAACATGGCGTTTCTTCAAGTTGAAATCCCGGGAGAACAAGTAACCAAGGGCAATTGAACCGGCACCTTGACGAGTCTGAAGAGACTGAACAGAGGTGACTTCGCCGTTCACATTCTTCTCATTCTGGGCCACCCATTGCTTCACGGCCGAATCGAGGTCGAATGACTCTGGGGAATATGAGAAGATCTTGTCCGAGAGAGAGTATGCAACCTGCTGGATAAGATCCTGAGCAGTGAGGTAGGTTGGGCCTGAGATGGCCTTCAATTCTGGAACACCACCCATCTCGAGATGGCAAAACAGAGAATCTGACTATGAGAGCGGCGAGAGAGCGAAGATGTCAGGCTCTTTCTCCAGAAATTCAACAAAAAATTCCCCCATCAGGGACGCCTTCCGTGTTGGGTCTAGCGCCAATCACGCCATTTCTTATCGATGAGCAGTGCAGATGTCGGCCGATTGATTAGGGTTAGGGTAGCTATTTGCACTGTTTGCTTAGTTTACACTGTTTGTTCACCGACTACATGTAACTACTTTTGGTGCCTACACATTCAGGCATCAATATCAACCCCTTCTTGTCGAGTACCCTTCTTGATGCCTGGGGGAATCCTCATTCTCATTTTCAATGAACGGGGTATACTTACTTAGTCTGAGGATATCGTTTCCTCCCCTTGATGAGAATAGACACATTGTGATGCACAGAACTAGATGCCAGAGCCGTTTGGCGCAAGGCACGTACACTTTGACCCTCATCCTAGTCCGGTACCATCTCCCCAAGTACTACCATAGTGACTGACTCTCATTCAACCCCTATTATCTTGATTTAAATAGCCGCATCCTTATCTGTATGGGGGATCAGAATCTAATGGGCTGTGATCGGATTTCCCGATCAACCCTACGAGTGTTCGGAGATGGGAGCAAGCCACCTCCACATCCCCGACAAAGTCTGGGTCTGGGATATCCGACATGTTATAAAAGCAATCGTCTTCATTACTGGTGTCTTCAACTCACCATCACTGGAATTATGCCACCTCAAACATATACTACTTCTCATCCACATTTGACGACATGACGGGTTTTCGCCAGGCCTTCTCGTTACCTAAAAGCGCCGTCCTGGAAGCAATGCCTCCTGGGACGGTCAAGCTATACAGTACATACGATTCGCCTTTTTTTAGTAAGATCTGGAAACTAATCAGTATCACTAAGGCAATGGACACCACGAGTCGGAAGCTGCTTCATCTTCGCATCTTCAGCTTTCGCCAATGCCCTCGAAGGACCCAGCCGACCCTTTGAACTGGAGTAAATGGCGAAAGTTCATGGCGCTCTTCTGTGTATCGCTTTTTTGCTTCTTAGGAAACGTCACGTCCGCTTCTTTGTCCAGCGCCTTGCCTTTTCTAGCGATGAGCTTCAACCCTCCCGTGGCTCAGGCAGATCTTGGTCACTTGATTGCCGTATGTATCATGTCGGATTCTCACGCCACTCCTCTGGTGCCACCCAGAAGCTAACTCGCAAGACTTGCTGCAGGTCAACGTCTTGATGTTTGGTGCTGCCAACATCTGGTGGGTTCCTCTCTCAAACGTGTTTGGGCGTCGAGCTGTCATCTTATTCAGCCTTTTGATTCTTACGACATGCTCCATTTGGGCAGCTGAAGCCAAATCGTTCAATAGTCTCTTAGCAGCACGGGTCTTCCAAGGTATTGGTGGAGCGACCGCGGACACCCTTTGCCCGGGAGTCATTGGCGAGGTTTTCTTTCGTCATGAAAGAGGTAGAGCAATGGTAGGTGCAAGTCCAGTTTTAGAGCCAGAACTAGAACTTCGTCTTCGTTTTATGTTTAAAGCTAATGTTTCTTAGGCAATTTACACCGTCTTTCTTACGATGGGCCCTATTGTGGGAGGCATTATTGGTAGTTACATTGCCGCAGCATACGGCTGGCGCTGGACGCAGTGGTTGAATGTGATCTTGTCTGGGGCTACGCTCCTATCATGCGCTCTCTTCCTTCCGGAAACCTTTTTCGACCGAGACGCTGCTATTGCCTTGGATCTTGCGGCTGAGGAGATTATTCAACGAGAGAAAGAAAAGACAATAGTGACTGAGAAGCAGAATATTGAAGAGTATGAAAGGGTGAGCAGAGTTGTGGCCGCAAGTCATCCATACCAGCCCTACACATTCGCACGTTCTTTGAGAGTCGGACTATACTCCGGAAACTTTGTTCAAAATTTCCTCGCTCCTTGGAAAACACTTCGTCTACCCGCCGTGTGGTTGGTGATGCTGCATTATGGCGGCTTGGTCGGTGGCATTGTGACTATCTCAACTGTTGGACCGCAGTTTGTCGCTGCGCCTCCGTATAACTGGGGCGCGAACGCGGGTTTGATCAATATTGGCGGTCTGATTGGGAGCATTGCCGGAGCGTTGGCTACTTTCTTTATCTCGGATCGTATTCTCAAACTTCATGCTTTGCGACATTCTCATGGGTTCAGTGAACCTGAGTCGCGACTGCCTGCTTTATTCCCAGGACTATTCCTGGCTACCATGGGCCTGCTGACATTTGGCATGTGCGAGCAATATGTTACTTCCGGTGCTGGATGGGTTGGTCTCGAAGTCGGATACGGTATGCTCGTGTTCGGAGTTATGCAAGTGCCATCCATCGGTTTCAATTATGTGAGTAATAGCATTTCCCATCATCCTTACAACCCCGTCTGTTGCTAACTTTCAAAACTCTCAGATTATTGAGTCCTACCCATTGGCGGCCCACGACTGCTTCGTGATGATCACGTGCCTAAGAGCCATTATTGGATTTGCCTGGACATTCTTCGTCGGAACCTGGGTCGAGAGGCGCGGTGCCGCGGAACCTTTTGGGATTTTCTGCATGCTGATGGGAATATTCGGGCTTTTGACCATTCCTATCTACTTTTATGGCAAAAGGATTCGGATAGCGACCGAGAAATGGTTTCCTAGTACCATGGAGTGATCCAGGCCCGGCTTATGGAATGACTTACAGCATGTACGGATCCAATCAAGGTATCATGCCATGGTGCAAGGCGAAAGCTTTTGTCTGCCGGATTGCCGTTGGTAATGGCTATTTTGAAGGAATATCGTGGATGTATTCTTAGTCACTCTCGGTAATGTAATGGGTTCTGCGTTCTTCGATCCCGATCACTGCTACCTAGTCGATCTATAGTCCTCCATTTATTCAACCGACACACTTTGCTTATATAAATTCGCCGTCAAACTATATAAATGAGAGGTCATCTGATATCGTAGGGTTGGCCGGGGTGTCTCCACCTCCACCTCCACTTCCCCGAAGGCAGCACGAAGGACATACAAAGCTAGTAGCGACATTACAAAGTAGAGCTCAATAGACGTGCGTGCTAAGTGCTAAACAAGTTTAGCAGCCTTGGAAGCTGGGGTAGCAGAACAATTTAACTAAAATGATATTAGGTAGCTCTGAACGAGACATATAATTAAGTATAGGAACAGCAATTAGCTCGAAGGATGTAAGAACGTCTGGACCTATGACCCTTGCATGCTTGAATATTGGATTAAACCACACGTTCTAGTAATAACAGTACAGACAGGCAACTTCTGTATGCTTCTTAGAAATAAAGTCGTCACGGTTTATCTCATCGAAGCCCTCAGTATACCGGGCGATAGTTGTTCCCATCCGGCTTCTCTCTCCCTGACTTCCCCGCATCCAAAGATTCCAAACCCCGGAAAGCCCAGAATTTCACAAACTACAATTCCTTAGGACTGCAGAGCCCACCTTTGATCGCAGCTTTCTTTTTTCAAGTTGACCGTAGGTTCTGGTTCTACTTGCGCACTATATAGTGCGCCACTGTACCTCATGGCCTCTCCGAACGGTTCTGCAGCCTCCAATTCCAAGCCTAATGGCTCTTCAAGAACTAGTAACATATTTCAATGTGGAACGTGTCTCCAGTCATACACTCGGCTTGATCATCTCGCTCGACACGTCCGTTCTCGTACGCTTCTCTACATTGATCTGATCTGTCTTGACTAACAACTGACTTGAACACTGTAGACACACAGGAGAAGCCATACCGTTGCCAAGTCTGCAATAAGCGTTTTGGCCGCAGGTGAGCACAAATTTCTCTTGCCATATGTACAGTTTGAATAATTGACAGATATAGTGACCTCCTGAGTCGACACACGACTCTTCATGATTCTCAGCAGACGTCCAATTCAGCAAAGCGGAGACGCATCGCCAGCGTCTTTCGGGCATCAAAGGCGTGCGAAGCCTGTGCCGAGAATCATTTGCGCTGCGATGACGACAAGCCCTGCCGGCGATGTAAAAGACGAGGCATCCAATGCAGCCTCGACCCTGCGCATGTAGAGGAGGCAGCAAATTCAGCCTTTAGAGACAGCACGCTTGTGGATGCTGGTGGATCCACACCGTTTCAACAGCCAGAGCTATCGCCAACGATTGGGTTCGGCACAACAATGGTAATGGAGGTAATGGACGAAAATGTCGAATCTTCTTCTGCACTTGAAGCTCAGCCGGCGCCATCCAATGCAGCGACGCTAGGCCTTGAAATGTCCAGTGAAACAGGCGATGTGCTTCCTGATCCATATCTGACATTGCTGCAACCAAATTCGGAAAGCATATTACCAGGTTTCTACAGTATGAAGCCAGGAGGATTGATCGACTTTGCTCTTGAAACCAATCTCGATCTCAGTATCGCTGATTTGAGCTTCTTAGAGTCTTACAATACTGATATTCCTTTTGTAAATGAAGCTGCCTATACAGCGCTATCTCCGGTCCCATCCGTACGTGATGCAGATGGCGAAGCCAGTCAGTTAGATGGGAATGTAAGAGAAGACAGATACGTTGAGCGGCTTCGATGGCGATTTATGCCTGTTTCCCAGGATCACGGCTACTCTGAACACGGCAATCTCCTTCTTGAAGGCCAGGCAGGGCCAGGGGATACCCCGCAGAGTCTTCGTTGCTTACCGGAAGGATCCACGTCTATGGAGTGCGTTGATCTATCATTGCGTGACAAGATCTTGAGTATTGTTCTGGGTCAAATGCCACAGCCTCTTTCCCGTGCAATTTCTTCGTTCCCATCCCCTGAACTCCTGGATCGCTTGATCCTATACTTTCTCACCATACCCATCTCCAGTGCTGGTGCCTGGTTTCATCGGCCTACATTCAACGTGAAGCAGGCCCGCCCTGAGGTGCTGCTGGCTATGGCAGCAGCTGGTGCTGTACTCACGCCAGATTCAGCCTTGCGAAAATTAGGGTTCGCCATGCAGGAGGTTGTGCGACACCATCTACCCACTCTTTATGAAGCAGACAACAGCCTTATTCGCGACCTAGAATTGCAACAGGCGTATCTCCTATATCTTGAAATCAGCCTATGGAGCGGCAATAGCCGCAAAATCGAAATTGCGGAGAGTTTTCGCCAGCCACTCATTACGATGTTGCGACGTAGAGGTACGTTTTATACAGCAGAGTACCCACCAATCAACCTACATCCAGATGATACAGACCGTATCACAGAGGCAAAGTGGTACTCGTGGGTACGGCAGGAGTCCACGAAACGCCTAGTTTACCATCTGTGGGAATATGACATGCAGACATCTATGGTACTCATGACCAAACCATTGATATCTTACGCGGAGGTTTCAATCCCACTTCCCGCTCCCCCGTATCTTTGGCTCGCCGACGATGCAGAGCAATGGAAGAGGCTGTACTTGAGCTGGCACGCTCAATGCCAATCTTTCCCCCGTGTGATAACAATCTCGGATTGTATTTTGAATATGGATCTGCTGGAGTCACACCGTCTTCTGACAGATATGACAATTTCGTGCGCTGCAGTTCTCCACGCTCTCTGGGGGATGACTACGGAATATAAGCAGATGAATATGCTTATAACTAGGGATAGTAGGAACAACAATTCAAACATGGATGGTAACGGCGCCGTCAATCGGCCTGGCAACTGGCATGGCGGTTTAGTAATGGCATCGCGGTACCAGCAGCTCTCAGAAATGCTAATCTATTTTGGAATCGGCCATCGGGATGACGGTGCCGTACACTGGCACTGTATCCAAATGCACTTACACATGTCTCTCGAAGACATTCAGCTTTTGGCCGCGTTTTTGCAACATCCTAGTCATCCAAACGGCATCCTCTCATCAATTCAAGCATGGTCTCGGAGCAAGGAAGGTCGCTGGGCTGTATGGCACGCTGGTCAGATCTTCCGTGAACTCAAGATCTTATCGCCCCAACATCTGCGAGATTTTACGGCTATTGCACTCTATCATTCAACTCTTACCCTATGGGCATATAGCATCGGTAGAGGAAGAACCGAAGCGGAAACGAAGCCTGTTATCTGGCTTGATGGCACAGAAACTGGCTATTTGCAACGATTCGTCACCTTGGAACGCAATCAGCCCATGCTTCAGGGACTTTCGTCTGAAGACAGGGCCATAGATTTACATGATCCGAAGGGCATTTTGACTTTGGCCGTGCAGTTGATGAGGCAGAATCATGGCGGCCAGAATGCGACCGAGCCTCCGTTGGTCGTAAACCTTGTGCATTTGCTGGAGAAGCTCGGGGAGATCACCAGCTAGCCCAGAAGTTTAGCTATAGCCACTGATGCAACTTTGGTGGTTACATATACATGTCTAGATACTTGTGCACTGTAGAGCAGAGCACCCCATTGTCCCTAATATAGTGGGTCTGACTCTACGCAGCTGGCGAAGTGGGCCGCACAGCCGACGCCTTCTAAGTTGCGTGCTACCTAGCAGCTAGATAAATGATGATACATACTATTACAATAGTAACAAGAGGACTTATCTGAAATGATCCAGAAAACATCCTCTCCTATCATCGGAGCAATTTATACAATCCCACACTTCACTATCATCGTGACATTCCATCAAACGCAGGTCGACGGTCGTAGTTAGGCTTTGTTCCCGTGCCCTAAGTCCGACATTTCATTATGGGTGGGTTATAGTGAGAAACCGGCATCAATCACAGTATTGACGCCGGTGATAGAGTTATTCATAGCAAGGAATCTGATCTGTTCCGCAACATCCTGTAATCTGGTGAGCTGTAATTCTTCTTTGCTAAAATTGAGAGGTATGGACATACTTCTGGCGTAGCCAGACGCCTTAGAACATTCTTGTCTTGGACTGCCTGGATTTTCTCTGGAGAAAATGTCTTTCCCCAGTCCTTCCCAATGCAAGGATCGTCAGCTTTTGCGTAAATTGCGAGAGAAGTTTTACTAACGCACCGTCATGAGAACTCCTGGGGCCACGCTATTCACACGGATTTTCGGGCCTGCAATAATAGCGAGACTCTTGATAAGTTGAATAAGAGCGGCCTTGGTCACCGCGTATGGCTACAATCCTTCTCTATTAATAAAAAGTGAACCGGATATTGACAAGACAAGACGCACCAAGGAGCTTCCACTAGGCTTAACCCCAGCCACGCTCGCCGTGGCGATAAAACTGCCTTCACTACTTTCCAAATGCGTCTGACAAGCCCTAAAGAGACGAAAGTGACTTTTCACATTCACTTCAAAACATCGATCCCAGTCTTCTTCATTATCTGCATCCGCTATATTCATAAAATCCGTCATACGCGTCCATCCCACGTTTGAGATGACGATATCCAGGCGGCCCATTTGTTCGACCGTTTGTTGTACTAGTCGTGTCATCTCGGCTGTGTTGGTTATGTCGGCCTGGGCGGCTGCAAAAATTGGACTCCTCTGTCTGCTGTCTTTGACATCACGGCCGGACTGAGTACGCAGGTGTTCCATTTCGCTGATTAGTTGTTTTGCTGCATCTTGGTTTTGGTGGTAGTTGATCATGATTCGCACATTGCTGTGTGCGGCCAGAGAACGGGCAACGGCCGCACCCACGCCCCGGGATGCGCCTGCAATGAGGGCTACTTTTGGACAGTTCATAGTGAATTTGTCAGATAGCAATTTCTGTAGTGAAGCAGACGCATGTAGCAGATACAAACAGAGCCGGATCCTTTCTGCTGTAAATTCTCAAAGCAGTAAGTTGCTATCCTTCAACCGATGCGGACATAGGGCATCGGCCCCACGTAACCGCATGAATAAACATTTGAAGGTGGCTCTTTTCTAATTGCATAAAATATAGCCAAGGTTCAGTATCTTCTCGTATCCTCAGAACGATATATACAAAAACTCCCAACCGCTACTAGACGCAAATCGAACTGAGCAGGGTATCGCTACAAATAAAATGGAAGACAACGGCCTCCGTCCCCTTAACCGCTACATCACCACCCACGACGAGAACGGCGTCACCGGCTTCCAAACCCAAACCCCTGAACTTCTACAATGGCAACAACTCGCCAACGGTGCCCGCTTCTCGCTCGGATATGCCACAAACGAGACCCCCGTCGATCTCAGCGACGACAAAGACCTAGACATCTATCAGTCGTATCTCAGTGACCTACCCGGTATCACCATCCCTGGTGGCACGGTCTTGCGAGTGGTTGATATGAACCCTGGCTCGATTTCGCCGATGCATCGCACAGTCAGTCTGGATTATGGTGTTGTTTTGGAAGGGGAGGTTGAGATGATTCTGGATTCGGGGGAGAAAAGATTGCTAAAAAGGGGGGATATTGCGGTACAGCGTGGTACGAACCATGCTTGGAGGAATCCGAGTAGCACGACTTGGGCGCGTATGCTTTATGTTTTGCAGGAGGCGAAGCCGATTCAGGTTGGAGGAAAGCCGTTGGAGGAGGACTATGGTGGTGGTATGGATGATGTGAAGCCGTCGAAATAGTGACAGAGAAGAGAGACTGCATCCTGTAGGCGCTGAGTTGGATGTATCTACCTAGGTACAATCTACAATATCTATAACAAGATCTGTTTCTGAACTTAAATTAATCTCCAAAAAAATGCAGACATGCTTGACCTGAACCATATCTAGAAACCTCTTCTATGATTCCATGACACCTACAGTCTCCGTCGAAAGTGAACGCCCAGACAACTCAATAACCACTCATTCTTCCAACGACAAACAAAGCCAACAGAGGAAGAACGGCGTGATGTCCGAACGTCAAACCCAATACGCAACGATATCCGAAGTGGAGCCGAGGGCGAATCGGTCTGAATGGTATGCTAACAGTGAGTTGTGATACCAACTAGAGATGTATAACCTGCAACAGCAATATCATATATAGGCAGGGACGCTGATTGGAAATCCAACATATAAGGAACAAAAACCATTGACCTTTATAAGTCATCATTGACAAAATGCCTGCCAAATTCCTCAAGTCCCAGCAACCCCCTGCCACTGGCTCTGCACAGGCCGATGTAAGCTCCATCGTTCGCGGAGTCGTCGACGATGTGCGCGCCAACGGCGATTCTGCGGTGCGCAAATACTCGGAGAAATTTGACAAATGGTCGCCGGCCTCCTTCAAGCTCTCCCAGGCTGAGATTGATGCATCAATTGCTGCGTGCTCACCACAGACAATTGAGGACATTAAGCAAGTACAGAAGAATGTGCGCGCATTTGCACAAGCTCAGAAGGACTCTCTAAAAGACCTTGAGTTTGAAATACAGCCGGTAGACACATTTTTCATCTACAATGTTTCCAAGGGTGTTTCTGACTGTTATAGGGTGTCATCCTTGGTCAAAAGAACCTTCCTATTGAAGCGATTGGCGCGTAAGTATCTGGGTGTCCATTCCTGTCGATACATCCACTAACAAAACTAGATACATCCCTGGCGGTCGATACCCTCTCCTCGCATCAGCCCATATGACAATCCTCACGGCAAAAGTCGCCGGCGTTCCCCATGTCATCGGATGTACGCCTCCCATCGCCGGTCAAGTGCCTCACGCTACCATTGCCGCAATGCATCTTGCAGGAGCAGACGAGATCTATCTTCTCGGAGGAGTGCAGGCAATCGCAGCCATGGCCATCGGCACCGAAACCATCCGCAAAGTCGACTTCATCGCAGGTCCCGGTAACGCATTCGTAGCAGAAGGAAAGCGCCAACTGTTCGGGGAGATTGGCATCGATCTCTTTGCAGGTCCGACTGAAATTCTCATCGTCACTGACGAGACGGCTGACCCGTTCCTGGTGGCGACGGATATTCTGTCGCAGGCTGAGCATGGGCCTGATTCACCGGCTGCTATTATCACTACTTCGGAGGAGGTCGCTCGAGAATCTATTCGCATTATTGACGAATTATTGAAGAATTTGCCTACAGCGGACATTGCTCGTGTGTCATGGGCACAATTTGGGGAAGTCATCGTTGTGGATACGATTGAAGAAGCTTGGAGATTGGCAGATGAGTACGCCTACGAGCACGTCCAGATTTTCACACGCAGACCTCGCGATGCGCTGGAAAATATGACTGCTTACGGAGCATTGTTCTTGGGTGAAAATACTTGCGTTTCTTATGGCGACAAGGTTATCGGTACCAACCATGTCTTACCTACACGCAAGGCAGGCAGATACACTGGAGGTCTGTGGGTGGGCAAGTTTTTGCGCACTGTCACATACCAAGAAGTGCTGGATGATACTGCCAGTGGTGAATTAGGCCGGCTATGTGGTCGAGCAGCCCGAGCAGAGAACTTTGAGGGTCATGCACGATCAGGAGATGTTCGAGCTTATCGCCATCTTAAGGACGAGTTTGACTGGATCAATACATACAAAGCAAGCCTATAGGTGCTATTCAATCAAAAGAGAGTACTTGGCTTTTGCTGGTGCGGCGTTTCATGTTCTTGAGCAAATCTTGTTGTGTTGGGTTGCGAGATATCTCTAATACATAATCGCGGAGAGTATCTGGATATGAAAAGACTTGAAATATAAAATCAAAATCTTAATAGAACTGAACATATATAAACAGAAACAAGTAAGACATGATAGAATAAAGCATAAAATTGCTTTTATATCGAACCGCAAGCGAGTTGCACTTCGAACTATTTCGAATCCTGCCATCCGAGGCAACCGAGTAGGTAAAATTGAGATCTTCAACTGTCTGCCTCTTCTGTATGCGAGATTGTACTTGTTTTAAAGGGATTTACCAAAGGGTTTTGACCGTAAATCGTCTGAGTGGAGATTGGCTCCGTTTAATCAAGGCAAATCTTCCGAAATAAGGGGTAAACAACCTATAATACCCGACATTGAGCAAGAATGATGACTATAGATCGACGTATGATGGACCTGGAAAGCTAAGATATTATGCAAATAAGTTTTTTATTCAGTCACCTCATACTAAACAAAACTACGGACAACCTAATACACAAAACCTCACTAAAATCTTTGCTCTACATAGAACTTCACTCGATAGGCCCAGCCCCTGAGACGTCCGGTACGCCCTCGCCCTCAACCAACTTGGCCAGTACTACCTCAAATACAGGCACTTCTGCTAACCGTGAGATGATATGATGCAGAGTAGGAAGCTGCTCCCAGTCCAATGGATCAATTTGGATACTCGCCTTCTTGGTTGTGTACACCTTCTGCGGCCGCGGGGTCGGTGTCGCCTTTGAAAAGGGATCAAAGATTGCGTATTCCTCTGCCGCAATGTTTTTATTTTCTCGTCCGCTCTTGGGGATATACTTATATGCCAGGATACCGGCATCAGCTTCTCCACTCAAAGCTCCTGTAGTCGTTGATGGATCAACTTCGACTAGATCCTCAAGTAGGAAATTCCCCCATAGCGCACCTTCCCAGCCAGTTCGGATACGGTACGAGTTTGCGCGGCGGTATACGTCCACTGAGGTGTATAGCTTGGGCATACCGAGTTCCTCTCGTCCAGAGACAATGGGATCGGTGAGTGATTCGAAAAGGATTGGTAGATATGTTCCCTGAACGACGGAGCCATCATCCTTGACATACTCGACTCCATGCACGTATAGCCCGATATGTCTGTATCCAGAGCCACCAAGCCACTCCATCTTGTTTAAAGTCGTTTGTGAAAAGGAAGCGTAGGCGACTGTACCCGGAGAAGTAAATCGCCAGCCCTTACGGCCAGGTGGGAACAAGTTTTGTAGAACTGTTCGCGAGGTCTTGAACTTGATTGATGCTGTTGTAAAAGTTGATTTTGTGCCGTCTCGTGGGACTCCCAGGTGAGTTTGTCGTGGTCCTGGCATGGGACCAAATGCGATGGGCATACGCCAGTAAGGATTGGGTACCCGGTCCCAGATCCACTGGCGCAAGCGCTGGGTTGAATTATCCCACTCGTCATGTCCGAAGTTGAAATTGGTAAAGCCGTACACTATCAGAATAAATTAGTACTCTGCTTCTGTCCTCAGAATCCGAGGAGTGTTGCCACTTACTATCGAGCTCCTTATCATTAGTACGGTCTTCGCCAATGATTCGTGAAAAGTTTTGAATGCGAGTAGCACGCTCGTGGCGTATGTCATTGTAAAGCTTCAACCGCTCAGTCGCCTCTGCAAGCGGTACATCTGGTCCAAGTACGACAGCTAGGGAAATAGCATCTTCAATAGCAACGCCGCCACCCTGTCCCTGATGCGGTAAAAAGGGATGAGCAGCATCACCGATCAAAGCAAGGCGGTGATGATGCCACTGAGGGATCACATCCATATCCAACAATTTCCAGACCTTGACAGTCTGCGGATTAGCCTTGGCGAACAGAGTGAGAATATTCTGATCAAACCCCTTGAAAACGTGCAGCAATTTATCCACGTTGCCGAGATGGCCCCAACTGCTATCGGTATCTTCTGCAGTTTCTGCCTCAGGGTGGACTGCGACGACGTTCAATACCGTGTTGTCGGATGTGGGATACATGATGATACGACGGTCAGAACCGTACCAGATGCTCAGCTCACCGGGGTGCTGGACCAATTTAGCGGTAATTGGATCACCTAAGGCTGCTTGCTTGGATACGAGGAATCTGAACGCACTTTTTCCGCGACAAGTTGCTTTGAGCTGGCCTCCTGGAACAGCACTGCGAGTCACGGAATGAACACCGTCAGCTCCAACGACCACATCACCTTGAACCTCTGTGCCATTTTCCAGGGTGATGATGGCCTTTTCGGCGTCGACCTTGGCAATACGGGAGCCTTTGTGAAGAGGAATTCCTTTATGCGTTGCTGTCGGGCTCTCGGCTACTTTCTTCAAGTTGTTATGAAGATCGATCCGATGGGCGAGCAGCCATGGCTGGGGTTCCCTAATATTAGCCAAGGATCAAATTACACAAGGACGCGAGGACTAACGTGCAACCACTTCTTATTCGGTTCTGTAAGATCCATCTCTCTCATTGTCTCGCCCGCAGAGGTGTATTCAGTGAGCTGCAAACTTAAAGTCAGTGACTTTTCTCTGGATTAGAATCCTCTCTTTGAATGAGACATACCTTTTGCATAGGATTCGCGCCAAATTTCTCTGCATAAATCCCCAAACGCCGAAGAAGGCCATTGGCATTAGGAGCCAAGTGAATAGCTGCACCGGTTTCGGTTGCCAATTGTGACTGTTCGAATATCTAGAGCGCTGCATAAGTATAACCGTAAGAGTATTCTGATCAGAACTAGTACCTGAACATTGTGCCCTTGGTTACGAAGAGCGATGGCAGCTGTCAATCCGCCGATTCCAGCTCCAACGACCAATATTTCCAGGGGTCTGTTAATCACGCCATTGGCGTGCATATCGAGTGAGTCGGTCATGATTGAAGATTTACCTTTGAAGATTCAATTATTATGGATAGTGTAAGTTTTGGTGTTCAATGATCTAGGTACATTTATGCATGAGGAAAACGTGGGGTTTTAGGGTTACGTACGTACTCTTCCCCACAAGCCGAAGCCTTTCGGCTCCACGTCTCAATCGTACCGAGAGTCGAATGATAAGCAGAGCCTACTCTGAAGTGAGGTCTGGAAGCTCGCTGTTGTGTTTGGAGCCGAGCACAATCTGAGCAGTTGTTCGGAAGTGTGGGACAAGTCAGCTGTTACCTGGAGAAGCATGAGGGTTACGGTTTGCGAGGGTCTACCCCTCTACAATTTGTTCGGTCTTGTATGATTTTCTCCATGGGAGATCCATATACACTACTACGCATGTAAATACAAGTGCACTTGATTCAGTAATTTCCTACTTCTCTCGATCAATCAATGGCTGAGTCACAAACACCTGCCAGCGAGCCCGCCAGAGTTCCACTCATAATCAACGGCCAAGACATCTACACCCCTGAACAATTTGACGTGATCTCTCCCAAAACAGGCAAACATCTCTGGTCATGCTCCAGCGTTACACGTCCTCTTGCAAACGATGCCGCTGTCTCCGCTTCACGCGCTTTTCCAGCGTGGTCTGCGACCAAGCCCGCCGTTCGTCGAGGCATTTTCATGCGTGTCGCCGACCTTCTAGAGCAACGCGCAGCAGAGTTCCAGGCTGTGATGGCAGATGAGATGGGAGCAGTAGAGCCATTTGTCACACTTAACACGAAACTCGCAACGGAGATGATAAGGGATGTGGCAGGACGAATCGCCGGGGCATTGAGCGGGCAATCCCCAATCTGCGAGGGGGAGACTTATGCAATAGTGCAGCGGGAGCCATATGGCGTTGTCCTAGGAATTGCGCCATGGTACTTTGACAATCCTGTCTCATTGTTGTTTTTGCTAATGAGTAACTCGATAACCAGGAACGCTCCTTTTATCCTCGGTTTTCGAGCGGTCATATATGCCCTAGGATCTGGGAATACTTGCATTCTCAAAGGCAGCGAGGTCTCTCCACGCTGCTTCTGGCTCATTGGGTCCATTTTCAGAGACGCCGGTCTGCCGGATGGATGCTTGAACGTCATTTATCATCGTCCAGAAGATGCGCCAGAAATCACAACTGCACTCATTGAGCATCCAGCCATACGAAAAATTAATTTCACGGGTAGCACAGCCGTAGGTCGGATAATTTCTGCAACGGCGGGTAAAAATCTCAAGCCTGTTTTGATGGAGTTGGGTGGAAAGGCTAGCGCTATTATCTGTGAGGATGCAGATTTGCGTTTGGCGGCAAAACAGTGTGCGGTTGGCGCATTTTTGAACGTGAGATTTATCCCTCCCCAGAGCCTGCTTTGGCTAATGAATATATGATAGGCCGGACAAATCTGTATGTCTACAGAGCGCATAATCGTCCATCAATCCGTGCTTTCTCAATTTACTGAGCTGTTCAAAGCTGCAATAAGCGATGTCCATGGTCCAGAATGGACGTCTCATACAGTCGCTCAGGCCGGTACCGTTGTTAGAAATCGACAGCTAGTCAAAGAAGCCGTGTCCAGAGGTGCAACGATTATCTACGGAGGTCAAAATGGACGTAATGACAACATCCAACCGCTCAAACTACCTGTCACTGTTGTTCAGGGAGTATCCCCTGGCATGGATCTATTTCAAACAGAGAGTTTCGGTCCCACAGTCAGCTTGATTGCCAGCGAAAGTGACGAGCACGCAATCGCCATTGCGAACGATACTGAGTACGGACTAACAGCCGCCGTATTCACCCGAGATATTGCAAAGGGGCTCTCAATATCACGACAGATACGAGCTGGCGCAGTACATATCAACAGCATGACGGTACATGATGAGGCGGTACTTCCCCACGGGGGAGTCAAGGACAGTGGGTGGGGCCGGTTTAATGCTGATGCAGGACTGGCTGAGTTTTTGCAAACGAAGACAGTCACAATAAATACGGCGCAATTGAATTGAGATGGCACTTCTGAAGAAATATAGATAGGAACGTTTAGTCAAGTAGTTGTGTCGAAGAATTTACAGATGACGAGATGTTTTCGGAGATTAGCGGGCTTTAGGGTTTCTGGCTATCGTGCTTATCGGCCGTATGCTTATGTTGCATGGTTATTCCCCAGCCCAACTAACCATAGCAGGCTTAGTGGGCTTACTCTGCAGCCATGTGTCGCTATACTCTTTCGGGTTCGAGGACAATAGCTTCACTAAGTTAAGAACGAATATATAAGTAGCACAGTATTCCTGGAGAATTGGGATTTTCCTGGTCAGTATCAATCAGATATCTGCTAATCATCTAATCTTCAATAATGGCTAACAACCAACTCAATGTTGCCCTACTGGGTTCTACAGGATTAGTGGTAAGCTAACTATCTCGTCCTTATATATATCAAACTCCCAACCCGATCTAACTGCTTCAACATTGTTACTTACAGGGCTCCCACTTCCTCACCAACCTCCTATTCCACAAATCCATATACCACATCGACACAATCTCCCGCCGCACCCCTTCAAACCCCAACCCAAAACTAACCACGCTCATCGAAACCGACGCGTCCCTCTGGGCTAGTCGCATATCCCAACTCTCTCCACCACCCACAATCTTCTTCTCAGGACTAGGCACAACGCGCAGCCAAGCAGGCAGTCTCGAGAATCAGTACAACCTCGAACTCACCACAAACATCGAATGCGCCAAGGCCGCTCGCGACGCAGGCGCAAAAGTTTACGTGCTTGTGTCGAGCGGAAGCGCTAATTCATCTTCTGTACTGCCATACCTTAAACTAAAAGGGAATATTGAACAAGCCGCCAAAGAGCTGGGGTTTGAGCATACAGTCTTTCTAAGGCCGGGTGTGATTACGGGTCAGAGGGGACAGAGTCGTCCACTCGAGGCTGTAGCGCGGTTTGTCGCGTGTTCGGCGGGGAAGATCCATTCTTCACTGAAAGATGGATGGGCGCAGGATGCGGACGATGTTGCGAAGGCGGGTATAATTGCTGGATTGAAGGCTCTTGCTGGAGAGGCTCCTGTGGGGAGTGAGAAGGTTTGGGTTATTGAGCAGGGTGAGATTGCTCGTTTAGTGCGCGAGGGTTGAGCATGTATATAATTTTGATTGTTTTTTGTTGTTGGTCTTGATATCATTTGTATATCATGTAATTCGTTCTGGCTGATTAGATTTGATTTTATGCATTAATTGACCGAATCTCAAGACGCCCATGGGCTGTATTCGTATTTGGGTAAGGTCAACTAAGTAGTACACATGGACATGACAATGCGACTTCGAGACAACATATCTTTACCAATTCCCAACATGAAAGCAGAATGAACGCCGATTTCATGCAAAATACAACTCTTTCTATTCAATTGATTGAATCATCTAATTTTATCCTGATTCACAGCTTTGGCCTTCCTCGTCCACCCCTTCGCACTCGCGGGTCTATCCACACCACTCTCCGGCGGATCCTGGGACGGGTCACGAGTCTTATTTACCTCTCTATTTCCAGGACTAACGTCCAGCGGACTACTCGTATCCTTCCTAGCTTCAGACTCTCGACCCGCAGCCTCCATCTCAGACTCAGGAGCGGTGTTTTTCGGATCAAACGATGAGTCGTGGCTGGCTACCTCGTCATCTGTGCCGGTGCCCGTTCCTTCTGATCTTGATGGGTTGAGGGCATCTCGATTGATGAGACGGTCTGCGTTTTGCTCGTGTTGCGCTGTCCAGAGGTTGGGGGTTGTATGGATGTTGCGGTGGGGTGATTGTATGGATTGGGATCCCCGGGCTGTTGGAGTGTATGTGCCTGCGGCGTTTTGTTTTGTCAAGGCCTGTTCGACGAGGATCTTGGCGTTGCTGAGCCGGGCTGCGTGACGGAGAGTGGTATGCATGGTGGTTCAATTAATTGACTCGTGAAATATGTTAGGATAGATGTTTCATGGAGTTGTTTGGCTGTACAGAGCTCTACGTTTTATAACGAGAAGATGACGATCAAGCATGAATTCCTACAAATGGATGGCAGTCATGATGACGTCATATCTCATGGGAGATTCTAGACACCTGAAAATTCAGGCTTCAAGGCTTGGCATCTGTATGTCATACTTTTGATGCGCTAGTACGAAATAGGAAGTAAGCTTAAAGAATGCAATTGTCAGGAGGCTCAACTGGATTGTTCGTAGTGTAGTACATGGCCAGACAAGCAGCGGCAGTTCGTACTTCTCAAGGTTCATTAGTATGATGCAGCTAGTCCTCGCTATCACAATTCAAGACAATAACTTGGTCAATTGATTGAATAAACTTGTGGAAGGAGGGTGCATCCGAAGGCTTGCTCGCTTCGCTATTCTGCCGTATCTGCAGATGAATGCATTTGCAAACAATAAACTCATCCAGAATGGGTTGGCTACTTGCCACGTCACACTATTGAGGACACATAGTTCTGCGTAATCAAAATGAGGCTCGACATCACATGAGATGCCCTTTCATTGAAGGTCACGACTTGCTTTGATGATTAGTACGCGTAAAGCATAGGTCCATGCGCGGGAAGAAACGAAGAAACGCGTCTAAGTGATATCTTCCGCGATATCTATGCATGATGCTGTTGATTAGTACTCACCTGCAGCTACACAGCCTGACAGTCGGTGACAACTCAGACTCCGATCTCTCAACAATGCAGTAGACGACCATCATGTGCTTGCCAGTGGCTGCACAATAATGCCCCTTGTATTGTTCGCAGATACATAGCCATGGCGAGATCCTCGCGTCACGTAGCCGATGCGAGCCGAGTAAAGTCTGCATGATCGAGGCTGCGCGTTGCAGATGGTATCGTAGCGAAGGCCGTGTCCGTGACACGTAAGTCCAATCTCATAGCGTCCATAACTCAGCCTCCCTGGGATAACACAAACCTAGTGCGCAAACAACGGATGAGCCAATGAGTAACATCAATTGAGAAGGAGCGGTGAAGTAGTCCGACCACCTAGATGAGTTCATTAAACCATGATAATTCAGTGCATATCAAAACAACTTCCACAAACCCGGGTGAGTAAGAAGCTTGTATGCCGTAAATTAGCGCAAACTATGAAGCTAGTTCATTGGATGGGGCGAAAGCATGCATGCAGCATGAGCTGGAAACCAATCCCTGCTCATACAACGCTGATAATGCAAATGCACTAGCACCTTAATAAAAAGGGAGCTCTATTATGCGACCTTATTTGTCCCTTGTAATCGTCTAGTATGCGGAAGTGCGGCAAGTCCCGTTATGCTTTGATCACGAGAGTCAAACATATCCGGTTGTTTGGGAGAGATGCATGTGGAGTCCAAATTCAAATCTGACGTTCTTGATGTTGGTCAGAATTTAGGATGAAATATTCCATAAAGTCAATCATTCAAATACTGTCTCAATGCGTTGAGCAACTCAAGAACAGAGGGCAAGATCCTCTCAAAGCGTAAGATGCAGTAAACCGGCACGAAAGATGCAAAATTGAGAAAACCGGAAGGTTGTAACCCTAGCTGTTGTGGCAAATTGACGCATGTGGCACACTGAGAGTGGAGTGTCTGTCCTCACTTGCATGTCCATGAAATTTGTCTTTTTCGCGACGCTGAAGACCTCGCCTTGCATGGGTAAACAAGATTGTGGCCAATGAAAAAAACCTCATCGTAATCTCGGGCTTAGAATAGCCCCAAGCTATGTGATGATTGAGACAATAGCAGCCATAGATTTGTCAAGAAATTGGCGTAATCACAACGAGCGGGGACAGCACTTTTGCTCCGAAACACAGCATGAGGTGGCAGGCTATTCCTCCTCGACCTACACGACGAGGTATGAGCGACCCAATTTTCGCCGCATCGACGGAGGGAAGACGAAGGAAGACACATCTGAGAGGTTTGCAACCATGCGTCCTGGACCAGACGTAACCTGCCACGTCAGAGAACATGGAAGCTGTAATGCAGTTGCATATGAATGAACGCCATCTATCACGACTGAAAGGCAGGATGACCGCATAGACCCGAGTCATCCGGTTTCCCAAGCAAGAAGCAAGACCGTGCACCTGAGCAAAAGTCAATGCGGGACAATTCAAGTGCATCTGTCGCTGATCAGCTGAAAGAATTCGCCTGCCATGTCTGGGTATGGGTATCTCAGGGGTCCATCATTGGCCATTGATCAAAGGTGGTACGAAGAGAAGAGCGAGGTTGAGTCACAAAGTCAATAGTTCGACCGGAATCAAGGAGACTAATGCGATGGACAGGGTGTGACCTCGGATGAGATGGCAAATAATTGCCGTTGGTGATGACCACATAGTGTGGGCACGACGTTCATCACCTTCGATGATTGGAGGCATATGCAATAGCTATCACTTTATCCAGAACGCGGATCGTATGCATGGGCCGAAAGAGGCCGGTGTTGATAATCACGACCGAGCAAGTTTGGTACGCGTTTTTGGCAGTTGTCGTCACGATTCATTGGAAACGAGCTTCTAAGTCTCAACGGGAGTTAAGCCCTAGTCTGCAATCTGCAGGCGTTATGCAGTATAGTTGCCTCTTTCGGTAGGAGGCAACTCGGGTAAGAAGCTCTACAGAAGAGGGGTGGAGCCTTGCTCTGTTTGCATGCTTGCGTAACTTTGAAAAAAAATTTCAGATAGATGAGTAGGATGACCAGTAGCTTCGTTACCCAATGGTGCCAATTGGTTCTTGTTTATCGTAGAACAGAGTTCACAAAGAGGAGAAGGGAGGTTGGATTGACTCTCCTAAGGCCTTAGTGTGTGCATTGTCATGCCACCGTGGACAAGGATCGGTCGATGGCAATCATTGAATCAAAGAATCAAAAACATGTCACGCCAATTGACCTAATGGTACGACGGTCACATCAACCCCGAGAACCAGATAATTGCCGTGAACTGAGGGGTTTCCAGATGAGGAGACAACAAAAGAGTGGACGAGATAGCATCCAAGGTTTCCGAACATGCATAGACTAGGCAACCGGTGAGACGACGATAGCAACCTAGAGACCATTCAAGATTGAAGCTTTGTGACGCGTCCACTATCAGTGCGCTAGCCCCAAGACATGAGCAACATTCATTGCTTGATGAAGTGATGGTCGTCCGACCCAACAAGAATACGGTGAACACGCGTCGGTCGAGGATGGGAAAAACAAGTAGAATCCCGCTCCACATAGTTTGGACCATTCTTCTGAAACATAAATATCGCAAACCGCTCCCTGGTTTTCGTGCTGACGAGGCCATCGTTGAGAATCAGTCTCAGAACGTCACCAGTCAAGAATTAAATCACAAATCAAATATCAAAGCTTCCCCAAGACTTCACAGTCTGAGACAGCAAACAGATAATATTTGTCTCCTTATTTTCCAAAGAAGTCCTTCTCGTTTCAATACGTAGGAGGCTGAAGCGTCCATTGGCAAATCGAACCCCCAAAAGCCTGAAGAAACCTTGTTATCCCTCTCCGAGTTTCGAGTAAGTGAGACTGTAGACATGAAACCGGGACAGTGGCTGACGAGTTGTCAAGAAATGTGCTTCTACAACCAGAAAAAGTTCGCCTGCGGAGACTGGAACTGGACAAACTTTGCCCACCAGTGCAACTATGAGTACCGAACCGGCGAGACATGTGGCATGAGACTGGTCAACTTCACAGAATATGAATCGAAGCAGTGTCGGCTCTGTGAGAAGATTGAAACCAAGTTTCGTCGCCGTAGCCAAGAGTTGGAACGATTGGATCGTTGGAGGCGTGAGGGAGGAAGCCTGGTGGCAACAATGAGCCGCTCACAGCAGCTGGTTAGTGACCTTGAAAAGGAGATCTACCAGCTTCAGAATGAGCGGGATTGTAAGAGAAAGGCTCTCTCTTGAAGAATGGAGCGGTCGACAATGGGCCGTTCACGTTCAGGGGTACTGGATCCCGTGGACACTCTTATGTATGCGAGTGATGATTGGGCGCTTTTCTGGATTGACATTGGGTCTCTGTTTCGTAATTTTTTTTGTCGGCGTCTTTTGGAAGGGGATCTGTTGCTCTGACGTTTTCACATATATTGTTTGCCCAGTCAGAGCTGCTGAGGTCTACCAGTAAGACCCGGACAAGGCTTAGGTGACGGGGGATGGATGTTTTTTGTCTGAGGAGACTTTTTCTTGTAACATCATAATCACACAATCAGTCTTTTCCAATAAAAATTTTCTTTTGTGACATGTTTGAGTATATTTGACGATTTCTCGTTCTCAGACTCGTTGCTCGTAAGCGCCCTCCCATCCACGAGCGGGGCGGTCAATATCGATGGCACCACAAACGTCCGAACATTGAGACGAGTCGGCGGCTAAATCTCTGAAACCGGGTGCGAGGCCCAAAAGCTCTTCAATTTTCATATCGACTTGAAATAATCGGCTAGCAAGGGCGCAAATTCGAACGGTAGAGTGAGTGTGCAACATGAACGCGGGGAAGGGAAGGAGGAGGTCGAGCGGGACGTTGTTTGGTGGAGATGCTAACATGAACACGTGAGAAATATCGCTGGATATCACATGTCAACTTCAACACTTTTTCTTCACACATTATTTCCTATATTTTTCCTCTGAGTAACTTATTGCTGACCCAAGAATTGTTCTTGTCCGTCGACTTCCAATCTGGGATGTTTAGGCTTTTGGATGCCCCGAGTGAACAGAAAGATATCGCAACCAACATTTCTAGTCCTTTGGATCAGCAACCCGGACATCATGGTTTATTTATGAAATGTCCTCGCACATGTCTTCGAAATGGAAGAGGGATTTTATGTTATTGGAATGACCCATGTATAGGACACGCTATCTGTTGACGTGGAACTTGCTGGCTGGGGTTGACGAGTACTGTACAGCCTGGATTTCAGGTAGGGCTACATATTACAAGGTACAGAGACCTATCGGAAATTTATGGCGCTTTTTACAGCAGTTATTGACTGCCACGTCACAATTCAGCAGGAAGTGATGCTACTCTCTCAAAAAGTGTTATACGAAATGGGTTGGCGATGGGCATCAAATAACCCAGGTACGGAAAATAACAAGCCATCATGAGGGATTTTATTGACGGTACTGACTCAGTATATCATTCGAGGTCTTGATTCTGCAGAAAGTATGAAAGCTTCTCTATAAGTGACTAGCCCTCGGTCTCCTCCTCCTTGGCGAGTCCATGCTGTCTCAACAGCGCATTAATCTCATCAGCGCCCCAAAGATGGTGGTAGATCTTTCCGTCCTTGGTCTTTCCAACAGTTGCGAACTCGACTGGATATGCGTCGTTAGAATGGATTTGACCTGGGGATTCACGTGGAAAAGACTTACTCTTCTCGCTGCTCAGCTTCGTAGAGTCCATCGTTTTGCTCAAGACCTTCACAGCCAGCGCACAAGCTTCCTTGAGATCACACTCCTCCTTATAGTCCTGCTTCAACAGACTCTGAGCAGCCGCATTGTTGGCACCAACACTTGTCGCTTTCCAGCCACCGTAGTTACCACTAGGGTTGCTCTGGTAAAGTTGGAATTGTCGGAGAGGGTCGTAACCAGCGTAAATGAAGGAGACACCGAACGGTCTGAGACCACCGTGCTGAGTGTATCCCTGTTTCAAATCACATAGACGACGGACAAGTTGTTCACATGGAATCTCTTCGTTGTATGTTAAAAGGTATTGTTGGGCGGCCTGCCGGGCGTAGTTGATGAGAATGTTGGCATCGGCAGTCATCCCGGCGACAGCGCAGATCATGTTACTATCAAGATGACCTGTTAATTCAATCCTGACAGATATTTGATACGGTCTTGCTCACTCGTTAAGGATATAGAGCTTCTCTGCAGATGTGTCCTGCTCCAGAAGCTTGCTCGTCACCTTCCTCTCAGCAGCGAGAACGATTCCATCTTGGGCTAGAATTCCGAGGGCTGTGCCGGCATGAGAAATAGCTTCGAGGGCATATTCGACCTGATAAAGACGTCCCTCAGGCGAGAAGATCGTAGTCTATGAAGATTGTTATTGTCAGCTTAGTCAAAGCATCGAGGCCGGATGGATGCTCACCCGGGAGTCGTAACGCCTAGACATTCTGTAGGTGGTAGTGGTAGATCAAGCTTAGTGTAGAGATGGTTTGACGCAGGTGTATTTTCTTGATGAACAGAAGCTTTCAAGCTGTTCGTACAGCTGTCTTGTCTAGATGGATGAAGGGTGCAAAGGCGGTGGTGTAGCTGTCAAGCTCCCGGAGAACTAGGCAACCTGCTTGGTTGGTCGCGTTCGCCAAGCTCGGGCCATCCGCAGATCAGCTCTCCCGCATCAAAAATTGATGATGCAGACTTCTTCAATTAACACATACAGGTGCACTGTTGATCTGGGGGTCTTTGCAGCAGGGAATTGACATTGCGCTCATAATATTACCTACAATCTTTTGCGTTTCCTCGCACTTATCTAAACGACCATGCTGAAGTCAACTTATACACCTCCACCTCCGCTTCCACCAGGGTGGACAGAACACAAAGCCCCAACAGGTAAGCTTGATAACCATGGTATCTCAGGTTGCCTCTCTATGATTAATCTAACAAAATAGTGCAGGTCACTTGTATTATTACAATGCGGCTACGAAACAATCCACCTATAAGCGTCCTACCGCCGCTCCCATTTCTGCCGCCCCAATAAATACGATTCAGGCGCAACCGAGCTATACTCCAGAGAATCTTCCACCGTTCTCTTCGACTCCTTATGGACCTACTGTAGGGACAAGACAGCCGGACAGGTTCCAACAATATCGTACAGGCCATGATGGCGGCAGAGCTCATATGAACCGAAGGCATCGGGAACCCAACGATCGCCCAAAATCTAAGCACAGTATCCCCGGATGTGCGCCGTGGCTTCTAGTGAAGACGAGATATGGACGACGTTTTGTACACAACCCAGAAACAAACGAGAGTTATTGGAAATTCCCGGAACATGTGATGAAAGGCGTGATAGAGTTTGACCGTCTGGAAAGGAGAAAGAAAGAGCAAGAACAACTTCGAGAAGAGGAAAGTCAAAAAGCTCCCGAAACCGACAAACAAGATGAAGAAGAAAGGATCCTTGAAGCGAAGGATATTCCTGCCGCTGCCGCGCCAGATGGAGAGGATAGCGATGAATATGAAGAAGTGGAGGTGACCGACGATGAAGAGGATGAGGACCAGTTCAGCAAGCGACCACGGATAGAAGGCGAGGAAGCGGATGACGACCGACCCATGGAGTTCAACGAGGAAGACATTGAATATCAGCTCGCTGCCATGGGCGAGGATTACGGCTTGGATCCAGGCGAATACGGAGAGCCCGGCGAGGAAGGTTGGGAAGAAGGCGTGGAAGGACTTACACTTACCGATGAAGAAGCAACCGCTCTTTTCAGCGATCTACTTGACGACTTCCGTATTAATCCGTTTACTACCTGGGAAAAGGTCGTCGAGGAAGGTCGCATTATCGAAGATACCAGATATACTGTGTTATCGAATATGAAGGCACGCCGGGAAGCGTTCGCAAATTGGAGCCGGCAGCGCATTCAAGAGATAAAAGCGCGCAAGGAAAAAGAGGAACAGAAGGACCCACGAATCAAATATATTGCTTTTCTTCAAGAATTTGCCACGCCAAAGCTGTATTGGCCAGAATTCAAGCGGAAATATCGAAAAGAGGACGAGATGAAGAATACCCGCATGTCAGACAAAGATCGTGAGAAGCTCTATCGGGATCATATCGCACGTCTAAAACTGAGCGAGAGCACCCGGAAATCAGATTTGTCTACTCTACTTAAGTCGATTTCTCCTCAGGTTTTGAACAACTCTTCAAACATTGAAGCTCTTCCTCCTGCGATCTTGACCGATATACGCTATATCTCTTTACCACCAAGAGTCAGAGATCCATTAATAGAAGCATACATCTCCACACTGCCCCCTGCTCCTGAAGAAGAAGCTGCTGCTCTATCAGCACAGGAACAGGAAGAGCGGGAGCAAAAACGGCTTGAGCGAGATCGACGGGAGAAAGCTCTGGCTGAGAGAGAGCGACGTGTCGAGGAAGAGAAACGGCGTTTGAAGGGCGGGTTACTTCACGGCAAGAGGCTTTTGAGAGAGGAAGCTGCCGAGATTCAAGAAGCTATGCAAATTAGGGGCAAGGAAAGCTTAAAGAGTTATTTTAAAGGTGGCGGTGCTGAAGCTATGGACAAGACGGACTAGAATAGAATATCTAGCATCGCACATTATACGAACATTTCATGCCTAGAGATTAGGCCCTCTGTCCTTGGTAAATTGACCTTTAGGTCTAGCAATTACCGGTAAAAGTGCGCCATATACTCCCATCAGAGTAGTGTTACATAATTTCATTTGATTCTTTCATAGGTGGTGAACTATCGAAATCTCCAATCGTCCCAGTCTTCATCATCATCCTCATCCTCACTCCCTTCGCCGTCTTGCAGTGAGGTCTCTTGAGCATCAACCATCGCACCATTACTATCCACCACATTCTGCGCCCTCAACTCTTCTCTTTTTGCCTTTAATCTTTTCACTCTCTCTTCCAGTTGTTCCATTTCCTCAAATTCTTCCTCCAAATGTCGGGCTGCGTCTTCCTTTTCGCCCTCGATATCTTCTTCGCGTACTCTGGCTTGTTCTTCTTTTTGTTTTTGTTGTTGAGCGGCGAGCTCGTCGGCAGTTATGGGGGCTGCTGAGATCGTAGCTGCTGATGAGGCTGCGACAGCGGCAGGAACTGGCGCAGTGCGCGTGGACGCGACGACTTCTCGTTCAAAAGCCGCCCATTCGTCTTCGTCAATATTCTGATCGGTAGCGGGTATTTGTGTTGTGTTGGATATTATCGGGTTCATTTCTTGCTGTGCGAGCGCATCATCAGGAAGGTTGGGTCCAGCCTCCTCGCTTTGTAAAACATTTTCTTCGTCCTCCTCTGCTAACTCTTGGCCCGCGATCGCAGACTCAGGAAGTTTCTCGTCATCTTTGGGATAGGAAGGTGTTGTAGGCCGTGATTTCTTGTGGACAGGCTGAATTGTATCGGGCTCTTCTATCTTGCGCTTTTTTGTGACCCTTCCAGTGCTTCCAGATTGTGTAGATGATCCTCGAGACGCGAGCTCATTCCGGAGCATAGATCTGATGTCGGCCATTTTGTAGATCGCTTTTGAAGTCTTACTCGCAGTAGTAGAAATATCTATTGAGCTGTAAAAAAGAGCCCGAGGAACGCAACCGCTATGACGAGATGTGGCGCGTGCAAGCAGAACTGTGGCAGTGCAGATTCTCCGCATTCTGCGTGCTCACGTGACCCTGGCGCTAGTCTGCGTTCATATCTTCGCGCTTGCTAATCCAATTCCTACACTCCCAAACTCCCTTCTATCACCACTCATCCCATTCCATCACGCCACCCTCAGCACTGCTACGAGTCACGACTTAAACACACTATTGTGCACTTATCTTACAATCCTGCGCTGGAACAAAGCAGTCTCTAGCTGTATTAGGGCAGCAGGACATACACAGACCGATAATCCCACCAAAAGTGCCAAGACTTGGTTGCGCGACAGTACAAAGAGCCCAGGACAGATTGCATTCCACTACGCGTGGTTATCGCACAACAAACCAGTGTGAACCAGTAGTTTTCTGGAGCTGCAGGTACATTCTACACACCTAGGATTGCGGCTTGTATTGTTTAGCCACTTGATGTCGTAGAGGAAGTGGATCAGTTGTGGTGTTCAAGCTACTAGGGCTACCAACACGTCTTATTATACGTAGAATTATCCCTTATTCTTGATACATAATCATGGCCGGTAAGCATGCCCATTCAATGGCTACATTGCCAGTTACTGCAAGAAAGGAAACACGACAACCAAGACAAGATATATGGTCTTGTCACGTTCAAACTCATGCTAACAACAAGATCAAACAGATGAACCAAGGCGATCAGGCCGAGCCACCAAGGGCCAGCACAAAAATCTTGAGCTGGTACAAGATATCCCATCGAAGAAAGGCAAATCGAAGAGCCAGTCCAAGGAGAAGTCTGCGAAACCATCCGCCGAACCTACCCCAACTCCCAGCGAACAAAACGAGGAAGAAATCATTCGATGCATCTGTGGCGAATATGAGGAGGAAGAGGATATTGAGCGCGACATGATCTGTTGCGATCGGTGCTCCGCATGGCAACACAATGACTGCATGGGCTTGACCTTTGCCAAGGGCGAGGAGCCTGATGAATACTTTTGTGAACAATGCAAGCCCGAAAACCACAAGGAACTTTTGGAGAAGATGGCCCGCGGTGAGAAGCCATGGGAAGAAGCCGCCCGACGACGCCAGCAGGAGATTGAGGAGAAGAAGGCTGCAAAACGGAAGAAGGGCAAGAAGGGTAAAAAGGGTGGCGCGAGACCCAGCGATATCAAGGCCGAGACCAGTGCGCCATCGACTCCTGCTGCTTCAGAAACACCTGCAGCGCCGTCTGTATCCAGGCCGTCGGTCGAAGCCAAGACTCCTGCTCCTGCTCCTAGCGAACCAACCACAGAGTCCAAGGCTGTCAGTACCCAAAAGCGAAAGTTTGGTGAACACCAGGAGCCATCTACACCTGATGCCGTAAGTGGCCCTAACGATGCAAGCATAGTACACAATCCAGTTGCTAATCTACATACACAGGGCCCCAAACAGAAACAGCAACGGTTGTCTGAGCCGAGGAAATCTGTTGATAAAACGATCAAAGCATCCCCTGCCGAGTCACCAAAACCTAGCATGGTTGACTCGCAGACCGGGGTAGCTGAAAAGCCCGAAGATATTAGTAGCGCGGCTCGCAGAAAGCATGCAGAATATCTGATTGGCTTCTTCAAAGAGCAGGTAGCATCCGCACAGAAGCAAGGCGTTTACAGTCTACCACCCGAAAAGACAGACGAAGATGTGGGTATGATTCTAGGGCTATCTGTTGAACATGCAATGTATGCAGTTTTATGCGCTGGATCTGGAGAGCCGAACGAAGCCTACAAGAATCAGTTTCGCACAATCACATTCAATCTGAAGAACAATCCTTCACTACGAGATCGATTGCTAAATGGAAGCCTCGCTCCCGCTGCTCTTGCCACGATGACTTCCCAAGACATGGCTAGCGAGGAGCAACAGCAGAAAGATGCAGAGATCAAACGGGCAGCCGAAAAGCAGCACATTATCATGCAGGAACAAGGACCACGGATTAGACGTACGCACAAGGGCGAGGAGGTCATTGATGGTGATGGCCAAGCAGGAACATCTGAATCGATATTCTCATCAACTGCAGTTCGTCGTCCCACTCTCGACGCTGAGTCCTCTATTCCTGAAAGCCCGACTGTCGCAAAGGGGCCGCAGCCAGCGGAACCCACAGCGAAGCCATCGGTTGAAACACACGTTGCAGCGAACGGTGATGCCATGCGTTCCCATTCTCCCGGATTTTCGACTCAAGATGGCCTGTTTCCTGAGGTACCTGCTCATCTACACCAGCCAATCCCTGTAGGTGGCAAGGTCCAGGCAGATGAAGAGATTGATAATCTTCTCAAAGATGAGGTTGTGGAATCTCCTCCATACTCCCCGAAAGACCTTCAAGCTGGAGGGGATATCTGGTTTGGCAAGCTAAGCATGAGCGCTATTGCAGAGTTTAGATCGACCGGTAGACATATCGCTGGCGCCGATCTTAGTGGCAAAATTCCTTGGAGCCAGCTAGCACCATCGTCCCTTGTGGTTGACGGCAGAATTGATATCGAACTCGCCAGCAAATATCTCTGCGGATTAAAGTTCAGCAATTCTACGGATGTGACCGTGATGGCGATAGCCGCTCCTCATCAGCCAAGTGAGCGTGCAGGTTTTGACAAGCTCTTCAACTATTTCACCGATCGAAAGAGGTATGGTGTGGTGGGCAAGCATCCGCTAGCAGCAGTCAAAGACGTTTATGTGATTCCAGTCGATGCTGGAGCTAGCCCTAAACCTGAGTTCATTCAGTTGTTGGAAAATAACGCCCTCGAAGACCCGACACCTGATCGCGTACTTCTCATGGTCTTTGTTGTAAAAACCAAGGATTCTACGCCCTCAGAACAAGCTACGCCTTATCACAACGGCCAGGCAGTCCCACCAGTCGTCGCTAGCCCATTGGGAACTACGCCGTTTACTCAAACTCTTCAGCAGCAGCAACAGTTCGCTTCTCCTACTCCTGCGTCACGACAGGGCTCGCAGATGACTCCGTCAGGTCCAGCTGGCTCGCCGCCATTGAATGGTAATGGGCATCCAGCTGCTCAATTTCCCCCACAGCAAGGACAAGCCCAACTTCACCCGCAACAGCAGATGCAAGTACCAGCGGGATCACCACCTCAGCAACCTCCGCTGGTTGGACCTGCCGCTGCAGCTCATGTGCTCGGTCCTCATGCGAACGCGCCAGCAATTCAAGAGCTTTTGCACAGGGTGCCCTCAGCAGAAATTCCGCAGTTGAACATTGTCCGAGAGATTATCGCACGGAATCCGGCAGCTGCCAATGACTACCCACTTTTGGAGAGTTCGATTCAGCAGTATTCTGAAATGATCCAGAACGGTCAAGCACCTGCTTCCTAGCCGATGAGAGCGGACGATTTGAAAAGTCCTTTTTTTGATGGGTTGGGATGAATGTTTTTAGTCTTTTTTGTGCTAGCGATGAAATCTGAGTATGATATCCCAGTCCTCATGTTTTCAACTTTTCCTTTTTTGTTATGTTTGGATTTGGTTTCCTCCGCCACCATGCACATTTCATGTTTGTTCGTTTTCTGTTGCAACGTCTACATGGTGTTGTCAAGGAGGTTTGCGCAGGTCATGGGAAATGTATGTGTATAACATTGCAATTATGTATTCTACCAGTTGTAACTACAAGTGAATTTGACCACTGTCAGATGTAGGAAAAATCGAACCAAAAGTTGAATAGGGTACTTGACATTATCTGCGAAACGCCTGCGCTATGCGATTGTAAAGCCATTTGATGTAGACATGTAATCATGAAATCTGAAAAAGGAAGAAGTGACATTACCATCTACCGCCTCCTGCTCCATAACCACCGCCACCCCGTTTCCTATAACCACCTCCTCCTCCACCAGACCGTCCGTACCCTCTCCCACCACCTCCTCCACGACCACCCCAACCTCCCTCATCCCCATACCCATCATCATGTCTCGCCGGCGGCGGCCTTCCCTTCAACTCCTCACTGAGCTTTTTATACGTCTTCCTCATATCCGAGTACCCCATATGCATCTTCCCATAGAAATGATCCGCAAGTCGACGATCATTATCAAGACGACTGAGATACGCGCCGCAGACGTCGCAGACCTGCAGCTTTTGGTGTCCGGAGGGTCCCGAGGTATCTGATAGGTTCTTGAGGTCGCGCTCGCAGGTTTCTTTCTGGTGTTTTGCGGAGCGGACTTTGAAGAGTTCCGACATGGCGAGGGAGACGGAGCCCATTTCGCCGAGCACGGAGACTTCGAGGAGGCCTGAGTTGATGGTTTTGGTTAGTTCGGAGATTTGTTTTAACTGACACATTAGAAGTTAGCAAGATATATTCAATATAGAATGCATAGGGCATAGGGAAGGGGACATACCAAATTATTAGTCTGCCGAATCTCATCAGGCGTCTTCTCCAACCTCCGCTGCGCAGAATCAATCCGTCGATCGCACTCGTCAATATACTTTTGCATATCGCGCATGTAGTCGTACTCAAACCCCCATTTCGCCTTTTCGGCCTCTGATGCAGCTTCGTATTCTGCTTTGAGCCCTTCGCTGTGCACCTTGGGGCATGGGCCGAGGTCTTGTTTGGTGTTTGTGAATTGGTCGTGCGGGCAGGTGCCGGCGAGGTACGAGCGGCAGACTTTGGGGTCGGTGATGGTGAGTTGGGCGTTGCGGGAGGCTGCGCCGCCCATGAGCTGGTCGGCTGGATATATTGTCAGTATGAAGATATTGAAAGAGAGAGGATAAAAGTGGAAGGTAGACATACCTCCCATGAGCTGCTCCAACAGCTTCCTCTGCTCAGCTGCCATGTTGAAGCAGGCTTAGTCGCGTAATCTGGTTTGATATTCTGTATGGCTGACACAAAGCGATCACTTTGACGATGAGTCTTTGCCAGCTTCTTGTAAGTGAGTGTCGTGATGTGCTGATACTGGGAGAGCAAGAAGAAGCGCAATGCTGACCTGGGGCCTCAATACTTTTTTGACGCTAGTGGCGGCCAGCATAACGGGCCAATCAGAAGCTCCATAGAGCTATTTGCTGATATTCAGCGAATGCTGCCTATTGTGTGTAACTACGTAATGTTACTATTAGAAATATCAATTCTAGTTTGAGTGATGAAGATACACTCTAACATAAAAATACTAAATATGAATTCCAAGTTGTAGGCTGTAAAATGAGAAAAGGTGCTTTCAAGCGCTGCCCCAGTTCCTGGCTGGTGGATCCAAAGTTCTAAGGATAGACTGACCCTTAAACATTCAATGTTGACAACATCGCAAGGCCGTCCAACACTCGGTGGACAATTGGCCTACTACCAATCTATGCCAATATATCTATAACATAGCGACCGCATCGCTAGTCATATAATGTCGGAATGAAGCGTTCTTTTCACTTGCTCGCCGTCCTCGCGGCGTTCGTGGCCTCTTGTCTAGGAGAAGCAACCGACTACCACGAACGACTCACTCTACAACCACTGCCGACCTCATCACTCCTCGCCTCGTTCAGCTTCCGCAGTAACTCGTCTATTCTAGCATTTGATAACCAGCATTTCCGTTATTTCCCGCGATCGTTAGGCCAGATATTGCAACATACAAACACGAAGGAGCTGCATGTCCGCTTTACGACTGGTCGGTGGGACGATGAGAGTTGGGGAGCGCGGCCGTCGGAGGGATATAAGGAGGGCGCGACGGGTGTGGAGTTGTGGGCATGGATTGATTCTGAGTCTCAGGAAGAGTGCGTTCTATCTGTTGACCTATATTGAGGCGAGGACTAATTATTGATTGTATAGGGCTTTCGCACATTGGATCTCCCTGACCCAATCCCTCTCTGGTCTATTCTGCGCTTCTATGAATTTCATCGATTCCACACGTACGACAAGCCCGGTCGTTTCTTTTGAACCCTTGGGAGACCATACGACGTCCGATCAATTACATCTACTTCATGGAACACTGCCCGGCGAGGTAGTTTGTACAGAGAATCTCACCCCGTTTCTAAAGATGCTCCCATGCAAAGGAAAGGCGGGTATTTCCAGTCTTTTTGATGGACATAAACTATTCGATGCTTCATGGCAGAGCATGTCCATCGACGTCAGACCAATTTGTCCTTCTGCAGAAGGGGAATGTTTGATTGAAATAGAGCAGAGCGTTGATATGGTCTTGGATATTGATCGATCCAAGCGTCCTCGTGGTATGTCCTCTCTTTCAATTCATGTGGTCAATCTAGCTGACATATCTAGATAATCCGATCCCACGGCCCGTTCCAAATGAAGAATTGGTCTGTGACCCATCAAAGCCCTACAACACCCACGATACTTGCTATCCCTTGGAGCAAAAATCCGAAGTCGGATGGACGCTTTCCGAGATCTTTGGCCGTCCCATCAAGGGACATTGTCCTTTGACTGATGAAGTTGGGCCTGGTGCCCAGACTGTTTGCCTCAAAGTGCCGGATAGTCGGACTGTTTTCACTGTCGGTGCAACAGAGACAAAAGACGGCAGTGGCTTTTCTCGATGCTATACTCTGTCGTCTTTTACTGATTTTGACCTTGTGGTGCCAGAAGAGGAAGTCAAGATACCGGTGCCTCTGCAACAAGGAGTGCTGCATGCCGAAAGAACTATCATCGGACATGGACAGGAACGCGGTGGTCTGCGAGTCATTTTCAGAAATCCATCAACTGTCGAAAGTGTGGATTTCATCTACTTTGAATCTCTACCTTGGTTTATGCGGCCGTATCTACATACCCTCCAGGCTACTGTTGTCGGCAATGACGGTATCTCACGACAACTACCCTTTTCCGAAATCATCAAGGGCATATACTACCGCCCAGCTATCGATCGAGAAAAAGGCACTCAACTCGAATTAGTGCTCTCAGTCCCCGCAGACTCAACCGTCACGCTCATCTACGACATCGAAAAGGCCATTCTACGATACACCGAGTACCCTCCCGACGCCAACCGCGGATTCAATGTCGCACCAGCCGTGATCAGAATCCTCGACCAAGAAAACCGCTCTCCAGTCTACCTACGAACAACGGGATTGCTGTTGTCACTTCCCACACCAGATTTCAGTATGCCGTACAACGTCATTATCTTGACGAGCACTGTCATGGCCTTAGGATTTGGAAGCATTTTTAACCTTTTGGTGCGCCGGTTTGTGCCTGCCGATGAGCCGGCGTTGCGGTCTTTGAGCCTCAAGGCTCGGTTGGCGAGCAGACTGGTCACGATACGTGATCGCTTCAAAAGCAAGGCATCGAAGATGAAGAAAAGTGATTGAAAACAAATCAATTTGGATATCAGTCGGGTAACTATCCCAAGCGTGCAAGATAACTATTACATATGTTCTGTAATCATCTCATTTCGTAAACCTACAAACCCACCAGTCAGCACACTCTACACATACGTAGTAGGAGAAAAAAAGCATACCGATCAACAACCCCCTTAATAACCGAATGCCCAACCATATCCGGCCCCCCAGGCTTCCTTTGCATAAAACTATGATCCTCCGTCTCACACGTCTCCTCCACACCACTCTTTTTTAGCGTTTCATCCACAAACCCACCAGACTCGACAATTCGTTGTTTTGTATGTGCCGCCGCAGCACCCTTTTGATCCGATAGACCCAGAAAACCGCCAATGGAGGCTGCGGGATTAGGGATTGCGGTGTGGCCGGGGCCTTGGTAGCTGCTTCCGCTGTCGCCAGATGGACCGCCGGATTTGGAGGGGTCTTGGGTGCCTGTCTCCGAGCCCTTGTTGACGTTGTTGGCGGGTGTTGGGATTGAGCTGGCGCCGCCCTGGACGTTGGTTTTTGTGTTGCGGTCTTCGTGGGCGCCCATTTCTTTTGATTTTCTACCTAGGGTAGAGTGTATAGATTATGTGTCGAGATGGTGGATAGGTTGTATGGAGTGTATAGTGAGCGGGGTTGAAAGTTTAATGGGCGTAGAAAGGAGAATTGAGGTCTGGTTGAATATATAGAAGTTGATGTTGGTGTTGTAACTATGCTATGATATCACAGTGACCACAGAGCGCTGCCCCTGACCAACCAGCATCTCTCACTATACCTATGCAAAAGCCCTTGAGAAGTGAAAGAACTGATAACAGGAACACATATTTACTTCGTTAGACATATATAATACTTAGTTTGTCCATTGACCTCGAAATATACCTAGGTATGTCGTCATACAGCTACTAGGGTTAGGGTTGTGAAATCCCTCAATCATATCATGTATATGTTTATATATTTATTAATACACAACTTTTCAAATTAAACAAAAGGGTATCGAATCATAGCGCTTCACTAGCATCAACTTGCTCTGCCCAGGTCCCTTCTGCTGGCGACAAAGGTGAACCAGGCGAAGCAATTTTCTCCACTGCTGGTATCGAAAGCTTGTCAGCTGTAGGGGTACTCTCTGGTGGTGCAGCACCTTTGGGTGCTGGTTTACCGGGCAAAGATGGGAACTCGGTCTCATTGCTGATTCCCGGCGCAGTCTGCGGCGCTGGACGGTCTTGAGTATTCGCAAAATCGCCTCTGCCTCCTCGCCCGCCGCGTCCTCGTCCACGACCACCCCTACCACGACCTCCTCCTCGACCGCGCGATTCGGGAACATCTTCAAACGTTTCTGGGCTATCAGCCTGCTGATCCCGCCGCACATATCCAGAAACAGCACCATGCATCCCACGCCGAAACTGACTCCCCCTGTCTCGACGACCAGTATAATCCTCCTCTTTCTTCTCCGCATCCCATTCCCGCCCCGTCTGCGCGCCAAGTTTGCGCATCCGATTCCGCTCGCGCTCGTTGTCCATTACTTTCCGATTCGCTAATTCCTGTCGTCGCTTCTCCGCGGCGATGGCCTCTCTTTGGTGGAAGGAGGCTTCGTCAGCCTCGGCGCGGGCATGCGCGGCTGCCTTTTTGGCGGCGTTGAGTTTTGCGGCGGCCATGCGCTCTGCTAGTTCTTCTTCGGTGAGTTTGGGCTGGTATATGTTAGCTTCGATTCTTCTCAAATGGCTTGATAAGTTCCTGGCGCGAACCTTCTTGATTCCACCGGTACCACTGCGGTCACCCCGGACAGCCTGCACGCGCGCATTCTCCGTCTTTGCTGCTTTACCCTCGGTGTCTTCTTCCTTCTTTTCCTCCGTAGTAGCTACGTCGTCCTTCTTCTCGGTAGTGTCAACTTCCTTTGGCGCTTCTACCGCCTCCGTCGTACCCTCCTTGACTACTACAGCTTCCCTTTTCCGCCCCGTATCTGCGCTACCTCTACCACCTCGCCCCCTTCCGCGACCCCTACCCCTTCCACCATCATGAACACCTCGACCATGTCCGCGCTGTCTTCTCGATGTAGGAGCCGGTTGTTGCGTCGCGGTTTCCGTCGGCTGCTGCTGCTGATGTTGCTGCTGCTCCGGTTCGGCACTCGTCTCGGCAACATGTTGAATTTCTTGGTCGCCAGTGATGGGGATAATCTCGTCATCGAACAGATCGTCGGCGCCACGAGTCTGCGCGAATTCGTCGACGGCAATAGCTTGATCGGCCATTTTGTAGAACGTCAAATGGGGTCCGGTAAGATCGCGAAGCTGGGTCGTCAAAAAAAGCAAGTTGATATGCAGGTATAGCTAAGGCTTGCGCGCGGTCCGGGAGAAGCTCCGTACGTTTATATGTAGTACTAGATATCGAATGATATTGAGCAAGAATGCGCTTCCGGACAGAAAGAGAGATGTTGTTAATTACCGTCACGAACCGGTATGCGGGGGAATGTAAATGAGAATCGCGATTCCAACAACGCGATCGCACAACCTCTTTTGCTAGATGCAGGAGAAAGATAAAAGAGCCTCGAGATCGCAAACGAGCCGTCGCAGGTAGCCAAAATCAAAACGTAGAGGAATTACAGAAGACGAATTTTCTTCCAGTCCAAAGAGTGAAGAGTTTCTTGTTCGGTTTGTTATGAGGAGACCCGCCTTGGCCTTAGATTTTCTGCCTCAGGCTATGAAGCGGTAAGCCCTAATTTCAACACCGGTCTTTAAGTCTCTTATGTCACTGCTGATTTGAAGCTTGACAGTAAGAGATTCGAAAATGACTGTTTATCCTAGTATTCTAGTTGTTGAACGTCCAAAGATCAAATGATGACTTTCCAATTGTTGCTTATATATATAACTACCTAGGTATAGACTGTGTCTGGCCAACTTGGTTATGTATATAGGTCGACCTTTGATAGCCCTCAACACTTAATGTGGGAATGCACTGTTCTCGAGCAAAAGAGCAAAATTACTCCTCCCAAAAGCAAAGTCCGACGAGTACTATAAATCCCACCACCACAACCAAAACATAGTTCATAGTAGTGAGCATCACAGGGTAATACGGAGCGAAGTAGAAGAACACCAACGAAAACAGTCCCCCCAGACAACATCGACGATGCTACAAAAGAGCCCCAATTTGCCCGTCCAGAGTGGACCGTGGGTGGTGGATGAGTGGCCACAGTTGTGTAGACAGAGGATGCAGGAAGAGTAAGAGACATACTGAAGAAAGCAGGGTACCGCTGATGAAGGAGTTGAGTGCCACGTCGGAACCGAGATGCAAGCATCCCAGTAACGCGACGAAAAAGAACGAATAGACGTGAGCCTAGGAATGTCCGTCAGGTTTGTGGGAATGACTTCTTGCTAGGATTAATACCTTGAAACGGGGTCGAAGGAGAAGGGGTGATGGCGATATCGAGACAGGACTTGGGTAGCGGTAAATATCAGCAGAATTTCGCAGAGGCTGCGTTTTGTCCTAGAAATTGAATCCACCGTCGAAAGGGTTACTGGTGTATGGCTGGATTCTTCCAGCGCTGTGGTCCACCCCACAACGCGGTGAGTGGTGTAGGTGGATAGAATGCCACGGTACGGAGTAGTTGTGCTTAGATTGTTCAACAGTCATCTCTGACATTAATATTATCTCTACAAAATCATCAGCGGTCTAGTCCCACCTATAACAGCCGATAGACACACTTGGTTACAGTGATTCTCGAAATCGGTTTGACTGATAAACACACTTCATCAATTACTTTGCCCCACTCTTAACGGTACCTAAAAACATTAGATTCTCACTAATTGGCTCGATGATCTTAGGGCGATCAATCACGTCCCTTTATCCTCAAGAACGGGGTAAATGGCGGAGCGTCAAACAATTAAGACTTGAGAGTACTGGTCAAGCCAATTTCTAGAATTACTATAACACGTGAGGAATCTAGGCTGGGGCTACTCGCACGACGGACTAAGTCTATTTAGAAATAACCCAGGACTAATAGTCCGGTTGACTTAGGCCCTGAAACGATGTATATTATATGGCAAGCCCTTATGCAGACAAACAGTCTTTTTGAGTGAGAGAGAAAGGGCGATTATAGAAATAGAAGCAAGGAAAGGTCTGGCAGGACCAGAGGGGCCCATCAAAGGCTCGGAACTGATTGTGACGTGATTACCTTCCGGAGCGTAAAATCGAGAGAAGCAGAAGATAACGGGAAGCCTCGATTCAATTATTCAATAAGTAACGAAAAGAGCTGTAAGCGACTTAAACGTCATTGAATCCAAGTTGAACAAAACGCAGAAAAATACAAGATTATAAGGGTGGCTAGCCATGCAGGTATTAGAAACGTCGCCAGTTGGTCAACAAAACCCAATTCTAGTTCCCTCAACATTGACTGATTCAATCGTCAGAGAAGCCATCCTTCAGGTTCGCATAGATGCTAGTGGGATAGTTCAAGTTGTTGAGCGACTGGTCCAAGGAGCCAGAGCCACCAAACTGAGAGACAGTGATGCCGATGAGACTCAGGTCATCGTTCCGGTCCATGCTCACTTCCCACCAGGCGGTGCCAGCAAGACCCAAACACTGAACATACTCAGCCTTGAGGGCGGCGATTTTAGGAGAATCATAACTAATCAGGTATTTCTGCTTGGCGTCATAGCTGTAGCTTCCACCAACACGAGGCACATTGACCACCGTAGCGTTGAATCCTGGTAAGGGAAGCGCATTGTAATTCCAAAGGCCAGCGGTACCAAGACTGCCCTGAGTGCCGCCATTGGCAAACTTATCGCCCATGCCGTTAGTACCGTTGAAGACACGGCCGTACAGGGGATTCTCCAGAACAATCTTATTGGGTGGAACTTGACCATTCCACATGTAAAACTCAAGGCTGGACTGTGTATCAAAATCAGTTGCTCGCGGATTCTTTACATCTGGGAACAAGTTTGCCAAGTATCCAGAGTAATTGCTAAATCCGGGTCCCATATAGTCCAAGGCCATGACGGTGTAGAAATCAAGATACGAGGTCATGCTGGTGAGGTCCAACTGGGCAGCCTTGTCCCTGCTCGCTGGAGAGGCATAGCTGATCTGGAATGGGGAAGTAGCGTTGATCTTTTCTGCCAACTGGTCCAGACCCTGGCGCAGACTCTTGAGCAAATCAACCATCTGCGCCGCTTCAGTCTGGTCTGCCACGTACTCATAGTCGATATCAATCCCATCGAAGCCGAGATCCGCGACAAATTGGACAGCTGTATCAACGAAATTCTGCCGCATGGCGCTAGATGCAAGCATAGGGGGAAAATTCTCGCGGTAGCTCCAGCCACCAATGGAGAGCATAGTTTTAAGATGGCGGTGCTTCTGCTTCAGCAGGAACATCTGCTTGATATTCCCATACACATTTTCTCCTGGCGCAGTGGTATTATCTCCAGGGTATGGGTACTGGAGATCAGCCCAGGTGTCGCTCAACATCCTATGTATCACGTCTATTAGCTAGGCCAATTCTTCGAAATTGTGTGGATGTGGTCGTACACGCTGCCAGTAGTAGTGTTGACGTTGGCGAAAGCGTAGACAAGATGGGTCAAGCTCTCCGCTGGAACATCGGTGATGAAGTAGTTGGCTCCGTAGATATCCTATACATATTGCGAAAGCACTATTAGCTAAAAATCTCTTTGGGGAATGACACTACATAGGTTCGCCTGTACCCAATTACCGAAATAGCCAACGGTTTTCATCCCACCGTGGTTACCACTGGGGTTTCCGCAAGTGATGTCAAGCTTATCATCTCTGTGAGAATGCCTAGGCTGCTTATGCGAGCCCAAGACCCCGACAGCAGCGAGGAAGAGAGTGGAAAGGGAGCTGGGACGCATATTTGCGACAGTGAAGTTCTTGGCGAGGCCTTCAGGGTTGAATAAGGAATGACTACGGTAAGTATGCAGAAAGAAGAAATGAATGGATGGACAATGGTAGTGACCTGGTGATGATATTCTGTAGACTTGCGCAATGCGGCGCCTTTTAATAGTTTACTGACATGCGAGGTCCCCCAAGGTTATCATCATGCACCTACGCTGTTCCCAATGTTGGATCCTACTGAAGTTAGACCATGAGTAGCCTTCGGATGCCCTCGGAATGCTGGTGTAATCTTGAATAAAGTTCAGGGGCAAAAGTAAGCCTGTCTTAGTTGGAGCAGATTATTAACGCAGCTGAAAGTTCTCCATGAGCATCTCAGCATAGGAATCGAGTTCTTGAGAAATTCGGGATGGATCTACGTTAGTGAAATTGAAAGATTGCCTTACGTACATTACTCCACCAAACACAGGGCGTCGTGGCTGATCTTAGCCCCTTAAGGTATTAGGCAAAGAAGACCTCGTGCTCTAGGTGGGCCGGTGATTTTGTCAGTGCGGTAGAACTGGCCACGCTTCCATAGATATTATTTCTAGGGGCGCCTTGATACTGCGAATCAAAAGACATACGTACGTGCTAACAAACCACCGGCATCAACCGGAATACAATTAATTTAGCCGAACTTAAAACGTTGTATCAAACCCCGAGGAGTAAGGAGTCCACCGGAGGACGGATCGAAAGAAGGCTGCGATAGTGAGAGAGCCCAAGACGGAAGAAGGGGAAAGCTTGTTTCCGGGGGTGGGCTTTTTTGTTTTTTGATAGTTGATCACTCATGATATGCGACTAGTGCCTTCCGTATTGGGGTTAAATCTCCCGAATTTAAGCGTAATTAGACAACACGCTAAAACACACGCATCGCGATGTGCCCATCCTACGTAACTTGAGGAAATCGAGTGGGAACGCGTATTGTATTGTATTCAAGAGCAATTTCTTAAGGAATTGACTGATCTTATGCAAGCTTGATGTGAAGCTGTAATTGCTGCTGAAGGTGGCCATACAAAACATTAGCTTAGCAAGTAAAAATTATGGGCAGAATTATCTAACCCCTGCAAAGAAAAACGTACTACGGAAATCACTGGGGTCAACTGTAGATGTGCGTAACGTTGACCGAATTAGGCATACGGTAAGTTAGCGAGTTGGAGTCAAACATTACCGCCTGTGCACAGACGGATTTCCAGTTTCTTTCCTTTCATCTCCACCTTCGAATACTAACTAGTGGAAAGCTTCCCCGAGAGGGCCGTCGTCACAGCGTTATCATCATGCTAGGCAGGCCTGTCAGAAGCATGGCAATACAACCATTCTGATACACTTACCATCAGAACAGGAACACGTGGAAGAATTTGAGAAAGCCATGTACTAACCGTAGTGAGTGGGGCGATATGATAGACATGACAGACTTTTAGAATATAAAACATGTCCAGACGCCGAGCCGGTCCGTATCGACGATAAGAGACTGTTATTGATTGCCAGAAAATGCATTGTCAGCAGCACATCCTAAAGATCATGACAGTCAATAGATTAAAGGGCAAATCACGAAAGGAAAACCGGAACTGAATAGAGAAATTAATTCAAAAGAGTTGTCATTTGTTATCCTTAGAACGAATAATTATCAGCAGAAACGCTGGCTAGAGCTAGAGAGTTCTACACAATAGATTCGAAGTTGCTCCCTGACATCCATTTACTGTCAGCCGATCGCAACAGTATAGTCTCGACCCAGAATGTGTCTTGAACAGTAGCACTTTTTGCATTGTTTCGAACTCCGCCATCTCATTTCCTTGATGAAAGCTTGATTGCTGGAGAACCAATAAGCCACGCCACACTATTCCGCGTGCTGTAAAGAGAAAAGTCCGGGTTGTGCTTAGACTCTAGCTGAGGTTTTTACATGGATCAAGCTGAAAAAAAGAAAAGCCCTGTTGCTACGATCCAATTGAGCTCCATTCGTGCCCAGCCAGGAGCACAAAGGCAAAGAATACAAGTTCGGCCATTCACACACGTACGGCTAATGCTGAGACTGACAATGTCTCTGGCTATGTCGTATTGCGTTCGTAATCCTGTAGGTGAACGAATGATCCCCAATCCAAATTTCGCATCTCAAGTATAGGGAGTGTGGGAGAACCAGTCATGTTCTTTCCGAGCACGAGGTGGCGTGAAATAATTGCCTCCAAATTTTGCGTAAGGGGCCCCAGACCCCGAATAAAATGCCCATATGGTTCTCAATTCATCTTACCCTTGGCCAAGCGCTCCTAAACTTAAAGTGTGCGCCTCAACTGGAAAAGTTCTAACACCATTTATGCTATCCTCTGCCCCCACATACAAAGAGTATGTAAATTAATGATCAACATCTTGGTGGTAATTACAATTTACCGTAAATTAGAGGAAATTTGTAATACACCAACACCACCCGCTTCGCGCTACTACAGGATCCGACGGAGGACATAAGGAGAAGAATCGTGATCCCAGCCGTATTTGTTGTTCAAACAACCTGGCCAATGAACACAAGATGTACTCTCCCTTGTCTGTCAAGTCCTTCCTTCTTGCTGGATGCTTGTTGGCATCTACGGCTCTTGCCAGCCTTCAGTGGTCACCATGTCCTTCAAATCCAGCGTTGGATTGCGCAACCCTCCGAGTGCCTCTTGAGTATGCGGAGCCACTAAACGGGATGTCAGCTTCTATTCCGCTTGCCCGATACAACGCCACGGTAGTGGCATCCCAGCGCAAAGGCTCACTTCTCACAAATCCTGGTGGTCCCGGTGCCTCTGGTATCTCCTTCGTCCTGAACGGTGCTGGGGAGGCAATCTCGAACATCACGGGAGGGTTTTACGATATCATTGGATGGGATCCACGCGGCGTGGGTTCTGCTCAGCCCGTCCTGCAATGTTTTGCTACCGCGGGAGAGGAGTATGAAGCGTCCCAGAATCTTCCAGCCGCGGCAGAGGTGGCGTACGGCCAATTCAGCAACCAATACTACATGCCCTCTTACAACGCTGCGATGGAGGAGTTCGACAGCGCGACTGCGCAGCTTGCCACCGCATGCGCATTTTACAATTCGACAGCTTTATACACGTCTAGTGCGGCCTACGTTGTTCGTGACATGGCGGCTATTGTCGATGCATTGGACGGCAAAGATGCCCATTTGAACTACTGGGGTCTCTCCTACGGGACCATTTTTGGGGTAGAATTTATTCAGACCTACCCGAAGAGGGCGGGAAAGATTGTCCTGGACGGCGTTTTTGATGCCACTGCCAATGCTGAGACCTATATCGCCCAGCTTCCCAATGACCAGCTCTCGGTGCGAGATGTTATCAACGATCTGGTGTCATTTTGCGAACAAGCTGGTGCAGCTGGCTGTGCTCTGAGTATTCCTCCAGCAAATGTGACTGCCAACCTGACCACTCGACTTGCTAATTTACAAGAATCACTCTACGAACATCCCATTGCCGTCTCGCAAGGGTTCTCCATCACTATTGGCATCTTCAGCGCATTCATGTGGTCCTTTTCCCGAGTTCCGACTACTTGGCCCCTTATCTCCTCAGTTGTGAGCGCTCTTGAGAAAGGAGATGTGACTCCAATGGTAGCCATTCTTAATGCAACCGCTGCCAGCCCGCCAGGCAATTACAGCGCTCCAGCCTCTGGGTCTTTAGCTGAATGGCCCCTGCAGTGTATAGACAATGCGCCATCCAGTGAAATCACCTTGGCGGAGGTCGCTGCCCTAGTACTCAACATTTCTCTCAGCGAGGATACCCCGTGGCTGAATGCTGACGTGACTCCCTTGTCCTTCTGCCGCCACTTTCCGGACACTCGCCCGAGACTCCCGAACTTGGGAGCCTCAAAACTCCCCGTTGCAAACTCCATCCTCACTGAGCAAAACACCCCGGTGCTGATTGTCAATGGCGAAGATGACCCGGTGACTCCACTGGCCTCTGCCGAGCGTTTGCGGAGTCAACTCCCTACAGCGTCCCGGTTGGTGACCAGACGAGGCCCAGGCCATACAACAGTCAGCGTTGCGTCGTTGGGCCTAGTAGAGGCAATCCGCGAATACTTCATTGACAGCACCCTCCCAACCAGCGCCGTTCACGACCTCAGCCAGCTGATATTCTCCTCGGCAATCAACGCCGGGACATTAACGCCCCCTCCGGTATTCAATGGCACATACACTGACGCAGAATGGACTATATTGAACTCTACATATAATATTTTATTAGCATTCCTCAGCTTGGCATAAGGAGCCAGTACAGTAAGAATGGATAGCATGTATTACATATTACGAAATACATTAGTATGTAAAAGATAGAGAAATAAGAGGAGTGACAGGAGTGAGATAAAACAAAAAGGCCTCGTGAGAGTTGCCTGTGGAAGATACTACTTTTGGTATTTGCATCACAAACCGAAAACGTAGCATGTTTAGGCTCATTTCGTTGTAAGCCAGAGCTCTAGATATGGTGACGGAATAGATACTAACGCCATCGAAGAAGAAGAGCATAGATCGTCAATTTTGGAGCTCAGGAAAATAGACGTTTGACAACAAGCCGGTTAATATTAATAATATCGCAGGTAGCAGAAATTATGAGTATAGAGGCTGCCAAACATCAGAAGCCAACAAGAACAGCGAAAAAAATTTGCCAGCACCCACAGGCATATGTTATTGGTGTGGCTATTAGTTGCCCCTATGAGGGATATCGCGCTAAGATAAAAGGATGTGGTAGACCTACAGAAATAAAATTAGCTATGATTCTCACTCAAATGGTCATCAACATATCAGGTTCTTTACCCTTGCGCGCTAGTGGAGATATCGGTTGCGATAATGAGAAATTGAAGAGTCTATATAGAACTTATTATTATAGTAAATAAAAAGAGATATTTTAGTTTCTATATACTCTCTTCATATATAGCTCTACTTAGACTATAAGATAGATACTAATCATATTATAAAGTTATAAAATTATTAATACTTCACTTATTTAATAAAATACTGCAAGGGAGTCTTCCAGAGAAGTATAGTTCAAAAGTAAACTACTTGGAAGATGATGCTTTCGAAGGGTAATTTACGAATATAGCAAATTTTATTCGCAATGGGAGGCAAAGGGAGAGTAAGTTCGGATGCA